>OX402537.1:8185184-8412468 GCA_948098885.1 Drepanosiphum platanoidis
TTTCCCCCCCCCCCCCCCCATTCGAGTCGCTCTCGCGCGCGCTTCGATTATTACCGCCGGCAGGGCCCCCGCAGGGCGTTGGACCTGGAGTACAGGGGCCCGTCGAAATGAATTCGTAATTTTTGAAATTCTCATAGGAACACGTCTTATTTCGTATTATAAAACAACATTTTATGAATCATAAACTATGACGTGTACGTATAAATATAATATAGATTTAGTCATTTTGATATTTTAAGATGCGGGTCGACCATAAAACATAATATATTAAATTAAAAAAATACTTGGTTTTTTATTTTTTCATTTGGATAATAGTGTAATAAAACACGTAAAACAAAGACATTATTACTATCGAAATACTTACGGATCTCGATTTTTAATCATTTATGGTCAATTGTATTATCGGAAGTTTTGTAAAGGGGTCGGACAAACCGTTAGTACAGCGGCTCAGTATTTAATGTGCGGGGCCTCGACTCAGTGCCGCTCAGTTAAGCTATGTGCCGCCCCGGGGCAAATTTAAATATGCCGCCCTTAAGAAAATTTTTTTTTTGTATATTAAAAATAAAGTAAAAATTATAATTAAATATTTTTTTATTTTATGTTGATCCTCAAAAATTTGCCGCCCCATCAAAGACCATAAAATTTGCCGCCCCGGGGCAATTGCCCCCTCCCCTTGCCCCCCGTTAAACGCGGCTCTGCCTCGACTGTCTGTTTTAATTTTTTTTATATATAATACGTACTCGTTTATTAGGTCCGTTAATATAATATTATAATATTACTCGGCCGAGTGGAAAAGGAGCTTACGTGTTTGTCGTTTGTTCACACTTGCCCGCATGATCCCTTATCTAACGTAACAGTAAAATAATAATTGAATAATCGATTGTTGATGGATTATAACCTATACCTGATAATTATTATTGAATATTATGATGGACGAGCGTCGCCGTCCTGTTCGCTTGTTACTTTTACATATTAAGCCGAATAACGCTACTCGTATAGTAATAATTATAATTTTTGGTTTTTAAAAATAAAATATCGCGAAAAGATTGAATATTGACGATCCGTGACTGTCGTCGACGAAGAGCTAACGGTTTTAATCGTTGTAAAATTAATAATAAGACGCGGTTTAACGATAAAAAATATATCAAATATAAATTAAAAAATGCTCGTTTTTTTATTATTATTATTTTTTCATTTAGTGTAATAAAAAAATTAAAAAGATATTATTATTATCAAAATGATTATGAATCTTGTTCACTTGTTACTTTTACACGGGCCGAATAACACTTACTCGTATAGTAATATTAATAATAATTTTTGGTTTTTAAAAATAAAATCTCGCGAAAAGATTAAATATTGACGACCCGTGATAAGTCGACTATATAAGAGCTAACGGTTTTGAATCGTAGTAAAATTATTCTCTAATGTTTGAAGATCAACATTTTAAAATGATTAAAAGAAAAAAATCAAACGCACGACGCGCGCGGCCCGTTTTTAAACACTTTTGAAATATCTCGCGAAACGCGCGCTCGGGAGAATAATATACCTGTATTATTATATACGTATATTGCGTATTACGTTTTATCGCGATATTATTAAATCATTTTTTTTGTTTCTTCTTTTATTGTTATCTTTACAAACTAACCGGATAAAACTTTTAACTAAATAAAACGCAATTAACTTAAATACATTTTCGTTTAAAACAAATAATTATCATTAACGCGTTTATACTACAAAACTTTTGTACCACGGGGTTTGCTCGAAGCATTAAATTACGGCCAGATAAAAAAGAAAAAAAAAAAACAAAAAACAAAATCCAAAATAACCGATGAAATCATTTTTATAGTCGGTGTTAAAACCTCAAAAGAAAACAACGATAGTAATAACGTTTACAATAATGTTAATAATAATAATAATAATGATTACTGTTGGTTATTATTATGCTATTTTCTTTTCTTTTTTCTCATCAAATCGCGACGGTATGCGAGGGACTTTTTCGAATAGATTTCGAGCGTCGCCGCCGCCGCCGGTACGATTTCGATTTCGATATTTGCGCAATAAAAAAGACTACGACGCAATTGTTTTTTTCACCCATCTTTTAAAGTTAAACGCGTATATACTTATATATACCTATACACATTATACGCAGTGCTTTTGGAAATGGGAATTCCAGATGTCGTAACCCGATTCACACGCCCATTGATTTCAAATGGACAGTAGTAGTGGTGGTGGTGGCAGTAGTAGTAGTTGTAGGAGTAGTAGTAGTAGTGTACTCGGTCGTCGAAAAGTAAAAAAGGTACTCGAACGGCGGCGTTATAAAACATTTTGAAACAAATAGGCAGGAAGATAAGTAAAAGTATATATAAAAAAAAAATCACCAAGGAAAACTTTACTCCGTGTGTGGTATAGCTCTTGTAGGGTTATTTTTTTCCGGGTCATTTGTCCGGAGGACTGCAGTCTCGGAGAGTCGTCCTCTCTCTACCTCCCCCGCGGCCCTGCGCGTCGCGCGGCAAAGTTCTTTTTCAACTCGCATGAACTTGTCGTTAAGTACTGCCGTGGCAGAAAATCTACTGATGTCGTTAACGGTCAAAAGTTTGGTCATCTCCTTCTTCTTCTTCTTCTCGGTAAGATTTACATAGCCCCCGCGCGCCGCACAACAGAACGCAATATTTTATCGACTGTTTTTTTTTTTTTATCGCGCGATTAACCGTGTGTGTGTACGCAGGCTAATGAATTACGATTTAATAACAATATAATATATGTCTCGCGCGGCGTTTTTATTCGTTCTGACCGGAGCCCCTAATGCCGGCCATACACGTTACGGTCTACCGGAGTCCTGTGCAGTTTTAACAACCTGTACAGGCGACCGGTTCAAGATCGAAAATCGATTCTTTCGAGTGACACCGTACGATGTACCTGTGCGTGTGTGCATGTACTCCGGTCGCCTGCGCAGGTCGCGTCAGTTTTTATCATTGGAGTCACTATTGAAAGTAATTCAAGTTATGTTTTCTCGTCCATTCTGAGATAGTTTTTAAAATCTTCAGGTTCAAATTTTAATTCATTTAATAAGTTTACATGGCTATAAGTTGCTCTTTTCAATAACCAATCCTTACACCACTTTCTTCGTTTCCTTTTCACTGGTTTTGTTTCTTCTTTTTTCATAACTAATGCGAGGGCTAACAAAGCTAGTGCGTCATCATTCGATGCCATCGTTGAAAAAACTTTAGACCTCTCCGGTACACCGGAGACACGACCGACGTCCGGTATACCTGCACAGGCACGCCTGCGCAGGTATACCTCTCCGGTAGACCGTAACGTGTATGGGCCGGCATTACACTGCAATCACCGCGGTCCAAAGGTACCTTGATTTTAACAAAAAACACTCCCCCCTCCCTTCCGGTCCATAAATAACACTGTGAAACGTTTTACGCGCACCGCTCGCGCACACGCTTTTCCGAAAGTTCCGCTTCTCCAAAACCAAATTCGAGTTTGAAACTATATAGTGAATGAAAATCTTTGATTCGCTGCAGTCGTGTTACTCGTGTTATTACGTTTTATTCAACTCGCCGAGCTATGGTAATTTCTTTTCGTCATGAGCGGACCGAGAGCATATTTTTCATAACTCGGAAAAACCAACGAATACTCGTATTTATACCGACTCGGTCAAAAGTAAAATATGAGACCGCTAATATTCTAATCGGTAAAAAATAGTAATAATTGCGCGGTGAAAGCAGTATAATATAATTATGCCGAACGAAAAATGTTGAAATCATTTTCGTTTCCAAGACTTTGAAATTCGTTATTGCCTGTACTATATAATATCTTACCGTTTTAAACAATCTATTCGTTTTATGCGCGTCCAAAGAGGAGTATTATTCCTATATACGAATCGAAATGAATTTTTAAAAACTCTCCACAGCGGTATCGTTTACGATGATAATAATATCGTACACAATATTATATGGATTTCCCCTATAAAAGAATATATTATTATGTAGTATTCGACGTCTAGACGTTTTATAGTGCGACGTTTATTCGACCGTATTAAAATTGTTATTGATGTCTAAAATATCATCTCGAAAGCCGCCGCCGCGCCGCGCCGCCGCGTGCGGCCCCGACAATATTTCTTTTACGAGCTCTTAAAATCCGAAAACAATAGTGTAATCGCTCGTCAGACTTGTGTTTTATTTTTTTCAATTCCGCGACCACTCGGTTATAAAAGTGGTTTTGCGAGGGCACGCCCGAAATGTGTACGGTTTACGACGCGTATAGTTTATTCTATTCGACTGACCGACGAGGGGGGGGATAGTCGGTCTTGTCGCGCGATCTCTCTGCGCCCCTTTCGCGGACAGCGTGTTCCGTCTCCGGGACGATAATGTCGCCGGAGACGAACGCCAGTTGGCTTTTTTTTTTTTAAAAAAGATCCATTATTACGTGTTTAAACCGGGCATGATGTCGAACGAGCTCGTTTTTCTATGGCCCCCGGCCGCCCCAACCGAGGACTATTAATAGAGTAAAAATAGAAAACGATACGATTTTTATTTCACGAATATAATAATATATTTGAGTATATACGTTATGTTACTTTTCTAACTTCCGATACACTGTAATGTAGTGTAATCCAGAGGAAACTTTTTCATCCCGCTTTATGTCTTCGCCGCGATATTTTGACGGCTCCCAAATTATACAGTACCGACAAAAAACAAAAAAAATAAATATAAACACACGGTTTACAAATAAACAGTTGATAATACATATATAGGAAAAAATGATGTTTTAAATAAATACAAAATAAAAACATAGATTTGATGTTTAGTAATTTCGTATTAATTTTGGTTTCCGTTTCTTTAACGCGTTTCCCTAAACTCTCCGACTCTCGCGACGCCGCCCCCCCGAGGAGGCAGCCCGACGCGCGGTTTGAATATACCTATAATTATGGTGACCAGATATTAAAAAAAAAAAAAGAAGTACATCGGTATAATATGTATAATATAATATATGAATGGATAAAAATTATAATAGAACATAAATTTAAACTCCTTTATTACTTTATTTTAATACTTACATAAAGTATCATAAATTTTTAATCTAACAGTTAAAAATAAAATATATATATTATAAAACTTAATGACAAACTCTTAACAACAACAAAAAAAAAAACAACTGGTTATTACTTCAATATTTTTGACATATTTTAACTCAAACATTAAATTTACTTAATATTAAACTAAGTTTAATATATTAATAAGCAATCAACTTAAAAAAAGGAACAAATATCACTATTTTAAATATTTTTGAGATCCATGAATTTCTTTGAGTATTTTTTGATCTGTTTTCAGCACATTAAACATTTCATGACACGTTTCATCAAAATTTGTATAAACTTGCATAACCATTTTGACGAATTTGCGTTACTTTTACATTATTTCATTTACAGTTATTACATCATTACAAAGAAGTACATTTTAGTGTACTTTATCAATTTACGTAGGACAGTAGGACAAGTATTTAAAAATCAGTACTGTCCTTATAAAATAAGTACGTCTGGTCACCATACCTATGATATACCTCTGGCGTGTAATCGAATTATAGTTTGTTTTATAATATTTAGGGATTATGAAATTTTTTTACGTGCATAGTAAACCTGCACAGTTCGATGCGTTTGGCGCGGTCGAAACTTTGACGCGCCCGGTTTAAAATATAGCGCTTTTACCGCGATTTCGACTAATTTAATCGTTTCGCGTACATCGCGATAAATAACGCGCGCGTATATTTCATTCGCGTGTCATAACTCATAATCTATAATACGCGCTCTATACAATGCGGATCGTTTTACTAATTACTTTTCGACTGTGAAAATCCCGCGGTAACAACATTACTCAAAAGAAACCGCGACACGCGATCATCGTTAGCAGCGACGTTTGAGACTTGTAGCGCGTTTAGAATCGTTGAAAAAATGTCGTCAACATTCTCTCCGTTACGCGGACCACACCGAAATACCCCACGCGAGCGCTTAAAAAACATTGAATTGAGTTGGAAAATTAAATCTATCTCGTTAACCTCTCTAGTCGGGAAAAATAAATAGACCCCGAAAACTAGGTTTTTCTTCTCGCGTTTTGAGTTAGTATACTTGTGTGCGTGCGTGCGTGCCTATTATGCTGAGCGTCTATTTTTCTAAGACTACAGAAACCGTAAAATTATCTTTTATAATCCTTTTTATAAAAAAAAAAAAAAAAATCAATTTTAACAACGAATCTAATCAAGTTTTTCTCCATCGATTACTTGATTTTCCATAAAAATAACGCAAAATACACGCAGCACAACTCGCGAGGAGCATTTTTTTTTATTTATTTTTCAAACCGTTGAAACAATCGATAACGAGCATTTAAAAATTTGAACGTCTACATAAGTTATATTTTCATCGGTCCACATTTGACATGTCGAGCCGAAAAAGGAATTAACGATTTCGATTCGTCGAAATATCGTCTCGTTTTCCGTCTCGTGTATTGTAATCTTGTGGAAAAGTAAACTTTGTGTAAACAGAGTTTGTGCGATCCTTGACGCGGTGTGACGCTAGAGTATTTATTTATCTAGACTGAGAGGGCGAGGGGAAATTTGATTTGGGCCGTTTAATAATATAATATGTATTACTAGGCTCGTGTAATATTTTGTTATGTCAAACGCGCCGATGATATTACAAGGCGGTGTATGTATCGACGAGGCGTTGTTTTCGACCGCATATTTTGCACGCGAAAACGCGGACAGTTTCGATTGAAATTCCACGTCGATTCAAATGCGATTTAGCGTATCATCGATATTATTACAAAATTTAAACAAGCGGTTCTCAAACTTTTTTTGTTCACGGAGCCCTATGTTCCTAAAAAAAAATTACGTAGCCCCAAAATCGGAAATGTCTATTCGAGACAACAATAATTATTCATAAAATATGATGTCAATAATAATTGTAAATGATTATTGCTTTTTATTTAAAAAATGAACTAAATAAATTATCGTGCGATATTATGTCAAACGAACGAAAAACCCGACTTTTATCTAATCTCATTTTGACTATGACACGTTTAAAATAATACATATTGGTACGGTCCAAATAATATTGAATATAAATATAAAAATTAAAAATATGTATAACTAAGAAATATAATAATAATCTATATATATAAAAATGGAGACAAAAAATTGGAAATTGAATCAGTTGAGAACGGCTGGGCCGATTTGGCTCAAATTTTTTTTAAATGATAGAGAATGTCGGGGAGCGGGTTTATAGCATAAATTATGGAGAAAATTACACCTAAGGGGGTTAAAAGGGGTAAAAATGGAAAAAATCCTGAGTCAATGGAGCTTTGTTTCGTTTTATATAGTGGAGACCCCATTGGAAAGGATTTTTCGGAATTCGACACCTACCGGAGTTAAAAGAGGTAAAAGGGGTAAAAATGAAAAAAAAACTGATAAAATAAAAAGTTATACTGCACACGGGCGAAGCCGGGTTATTCAGTTAGTAATTTAATAATTTGAATTTAATTAATACAGATATGCCCAGGGAGCCACGGAGCCCCTAGACTACTCTCGCGGAACCCTTGGGCTCCGCGGAGCACAGTTTGAGAACCGCTGATTTAAACGATCGACATGTATTAACATCCCTGCGAATCGAAAATCGACGGGGGGAAAAAAAAATCTCTTTGTACGATTTAAACGTCGTTTAAAATCTTTTTAAACAATTTCACCCGTAACATTCGTGCGAAGAAGAAAACAAAACTCTCTCTCTCTCTCTCTGCGCAAGTCTTGACAACGCGCGGCGAAATCGTATAAAACGTAAGTCGAACTCGTTCCTTTTGAGCGCGTAATAATTATTATTTTAGCCTGCGTTCTTTATATTCCACTCTTTCGCGTACGCACGTATATTTATGAATTTTTTTTTTATTTCTATTATAAGTCTACAGGGGGTAGGGAGTGTGCGAGTAATCTCTTCACCCCTCCCCCGCATCGCGGCGCCTGCGCGGTCTCGCCGTTCATTTCACCGTCTCGCGCACTTAATCATTACAGTGACAATCTTGTTTACTCGCCCGGAAGTGATTATGGCCGCGGGCGTTTTATTTGAAAAGACAACCGAATATAAAAGGCGCTGCTGCGGAATCTTTAATGGCCGCGAATTAGAGCTTTTAGCTTTTTGATAGAGCGACGGTTTTAATAGACGTTCCTTTGACCGGAAATATTCTAAAACGCAAAATGTATGATGGGCGTTAGGTGTGTATACAACAGACGTGTTTCATTAGCGTCTCGCCGATTTTACGGCCCGGCGGCGGTTCGCGAACGGCGTCGAGGGGGGGGGGGGCAAGAACGCGTCGCCTAACCTAACCGCTATTGAGAAAAATACGCGATAATATCGTAACGATGATAATTTGTTTATCCTGACATTAATAATAATACGATCAACAAATAACGAATTTGCGCGGTTGTCCGACTCGCGTTTTCGTGTTTTCGGCCGTTTCGCCGACGACGTAAACTTTTGAAATAAAAATAATAATAAACGTTTGACGCGTTTTCTCGTCGAATATTTGCAAACCGTTTGATCCTGATTACTTTTTCCCCTTTTTTTTTAATTGTACACTTGCCAAGTGGCGTATTTTCGAGACGGGAGGCGAGGGGGTCTCGATCACCCTCCCCAGGAAGAAAAAAATATGGTTTAAAACTCATAATAATTCTGGCAAAAAAAAAGGGTAAAAGAAAAAAAGTTCTTTTACCTTTTTTATCATAAACAACTCTTAATTTGTATTTTATAATAATAATATAATAATTAATTCATACGTTTTATGTCTTTTTTTTTATAATGCTTTAAAATCACTCGGTTTTTAGACACATTTTTTAAACCCTTCCCCTCGACAAATTTGAAAACACGCCACGTACTTAATCATTTGGCTAAAAACAAAAAAAATTCTTGTGCAATAACTATGCTTCGAAAATACGTAAAATCGCGTTTTTTATTTGGTTTTGGATTCGATTAAACTGATCGCGATTACGAATATTACATCATTTGACAAAAAAAATAATATTGCATTCGTGTAAGACGTTTGTTATTGCCAAAGTTATTATAACACGTCGGACGTGTGTTTTATTTGTTTATAATACAGAAAATTCTCGTCGGCGACCGAAATTGGCGTTCTAAAAGCGAAATAACGTTCGTTTCGGCCGGAAAGAGGTGGTTCCCCCGTACGTATACCTATAAAGTCGGATTTTTTCACGTAGGTTTTGTTTTTTCGGCGTTGTTTTCTATATTATCATACAAGTACGTTTTATCGTCGCCGCGCGCGCTCCTCGGGAAAACGTTAGAATCCAACGGGGGAGCCGCGAGTCCAAAAAACTTCTTTTTTTTCGGAACCCCTTAACGCGACAGTCTATTAAATTTTAAATTAAAAGTAAACGTTTAATATATCTTTACGACGCGATACGATCTGCCGATGTGTACGGCACGGCGGCGGTCTCTTCGGGCGCGCCGCGATACGACGAGAGCCGTTTTTTATGCGTTCAACAATATATACATGCACGTGCGCGTGTTATTATAATAATATTATACGCGTACATAATATAACTAACTATATAACGATATATATATATGGAGTTGCCGGCGCGCGGGTTTCTCGGAAAAAAACAATTTAAAAGATAAAGTACATATATACGTTGTTAAGAAACGTCTAAAGAATTTATCGGTTTTAATATGTGAAGACGGAACAATAATAATAATATTTATAGCGCGCGCCGTCTCTTTCGGATGTCAGTTTCGATTTCAAAAAAAAAAAAAAAAAACATAATATATCACCGAATCTTTTAATACTTATAATCGTTTGTAATCGTTCGTGACCGCGTCCGAAAATTTAGTTACCCTTCTAAGCCGCGTTTTCCTAGGGCGGTGCCAGAGCGACGTACGTCATTATACTCGGCCTAGAGCACTGGTTCCCAAACTGGGGGGCAGTTATTACGAAATACAATTTTTATTGATTAAATTTTTTTTTATTTTAAAATGTAGGGAAAATATGAAAAATTATAATTATTATCATCAATAAAATTGAATTCATCCCGGATATTTTATAATTAATTCTTCGTAAAGTACACAAAAAAGTGATATATTTTTCACGTTATAGAAGGTGGGGGGGGGGGGCGCGAGAGTTTCGAAAATATACAAAGGGGGGCTTAGAATAAAAAAGGTTGGGAACCATTGGCCTAGAGTTTTGGAAATTCTACACTTACGTTTTCGAAAACCGCACGAAATTATATCCCTCTTTTTTTAACAAGGCGCGCGATAAATCACACGATAATATACGAATAAACGCAGTTACTTTTGTCTTTGTTTATATTCAAACGCAAAGACGTCTGTGCATCGCGTTCTCGTTGAAATCACACCACTCGTCAATAATTATTTGTTACTAAATCCATATCGACACATATATTTGAAGCCATTTCTATTGTTCGGCCGTTCGTTTTTGTTCCGCGACGACGAGAAGGGCAGTGAAATTCACCGTTTTCCAAAACCCAAGCCGTGGCGATTTTTTCTCTGAAAATACCCCGAACAACAGTATTGTAGGTAACGAGCAGAATGACTAGATCTCGGTAGTATTTAAAAAATAAAAAACAAAAACAATTTGAGAATGTTGAATCCGCGCCGTGTAAAATTTGACGCGTTATAGAAATGTGTATAGTACTTCGTCTGCCCTGTTCGTTCTAAATTAATTTTATTTATACGATTTCGTCGACGCGACGGCCTGAACCCCCGACCACGACCACATGGCTATGGAAAATGTTAAATTTCGTTCGCTATATCGACTGGTCGATCGACGTTTGATCTCGCTAATCGATATACGGGGCACGATCGTGGCCCACATCTATTCCAGGACGCGCGCGAGGAAAACTTAATTTATTTTCCTGTCCCTTCATCATTCCGTCGGAGTATTTCCGTACGGGTTTCGGCTTGGAAATATTTCGATTGAAAAATTAAAAAGGTTTTTATTCCTCGCCGACGGACGGACAAATCAAATATTTCGCCGACCGGACGTTCGCCCTCGTCCCCAATCTATCCCGTAGAAGTCACGTTTCGCCGGCCTGTTTCGTCCGTCTTGTCAGCGAAAACCGCACACGCAAACGCGCGCGTCCCTTTAGGTAGTCTTATCACATCGGCGGCGCCGACGTTTTGACCGCAAACAATGCGCTCGTTTTATTGTTAAACCGCTAAAGTCGAACGAGGCTCGGAAACATTAATTAATCGCGTGTTACACGACACACTTGTAATCTAATTAAATCACAGCCTCCTCCAACTCGGAAATTATTTCGACCGTATACGCATATACAATATATGATGCCGTCTTTGTTCGTTTTGACGCGGCCTCGCACGCATTGTTGTATGCGGAGAATTAGTCAAATTTTAAGGTTGATTTTTCTCGACTAGAGTTTACAAAATCGAATAGATTTTCCGCAGCCGTTTCGGAATCTGCCAGCGCATTTCCCGCGATTTGTTTCGTTTTCACGTTGCGATGATCGCCGTACGGACAAAAGTATTCGTTTCAAAAGACCCGCAACAACAACTCTGTCGACGAGCGAACGGCCAAAACGCATTATTGTAATTATTATTGTCGTTGCACGGCGGGCGGGCGAGCGTACGATACGTATCCGTAAATAATGCGCTTTTGAAGTAAAAGAAAATCGTAATTTTGAATACTTTTCAAAGACATTTTCGTCTACAATCATTATTACTATTAGACCGAAGTCGATTGAAAACCAGTGACCGGACGAAAATGTCCGCCCCGCGAGTTTAAAATAAACTACCCGACGTATATAGCACGCGGCAGATGGCATATAGTATTATTACGTGTATCATATTAGGGCCGATCGTATTAAGAAAATGAAAAAAAAAAAACTGTATGCGGTACGGTTTTTATGTGCGCGCGCACGCAAGAAAACTCTATTTTTCCACATAAAGTTATCGTAGAAAGTAACTGCAGTAGATTATAATAATTGACGTCATATTTTTTGTTCACGGCGCGGCGAGAGCGTTTTTGCCAGATACATGTTAAAAAAGTATCCGGTAGATTTTTAACTTTTTTCTTCTTTTTTTTCCGTCTAGTTTCTTAAATCGCGGTCGAAAATCGGACCCACTCGTGTGACACGGACCACGTCAAAACTTTTTCGAGTAGACGTCACGCCGAAAAGAAGGATAATGCCATTTGAAACGGCACGCAAGGTCACTATATTATAATAATATATTTTCTTGAGTTTGTTATAACATTAGTTTTATTCTTAGACGTGATTCGACGAGGAGAACCCCGGATTGCGATTTTTAAACGATCGTACTCGGGTCGAAATCGGGACCGGCACAAATACTCTGGCGAAAAAAAAAACATCGGCCGGTCAGGCGCGACTTCTCAAACTATCCGGTCGAAAAGCGGTTATAGATTCGCAGGGGTGGCAGGAACCGCTGCGGGTATCGGGTGTAACGCCCTTCCCGCGCGAGTTTTTTTGTAAGATAAACACGTCGGCAAAGATGAATTTCACTATTATCGAGTTGGCAAATCGGCAACGAAGATAATAAGGTAAGGTTTAATAATTACAACTTATTGATAATACGTATTAACCGCAGAGAAAATATATTGATTATGGTCGCGAGTCGCGTTATAACGTTTATATTGAAAGAGAGAATATAAGATTGTGTAAAAATTGTGTAAAAATTGTATACATTATGATTAAGGATTATCCTAGCCGACGGGGGTGACTTTACCTGTTTAAAAATCGTCGTTGAGTATTTTGAACGCATAAATTACACGAACATTATAATTGCGTTTACATTTTTTCCCTTTTCTTCGGTTTACTGAAGTCGGGCAAATTTTCTCAAAAAATTCTTCCCTATACGTCTCTCGTTCGCGCGCGCCGGTCCCGGAGATTCTTTAACTCGTCAGTTAGGCATACTTAAACGTGACGCTTATTTATTGTTGCCGTGCTAGAAAAATGTCACTATAGTCCTTAATTTCAAGGTCGCTTGGGCTATTCGCGCCTGTTCCTACGTTTGTTTCCCGTATGAGTTTTATGTGCCTTATAAAATCGTTTTTTTCTTTTCTTCTGGCGATTAACTAACCTATAGTGACCAATATTGTACCCACGACCGTATGATAATACGTAATAAATCTAGCCAATGTGCGAACCGAGCGCGGCTAGGTGATCGCAGAATATCGAAAAAACAAGGCGTCTGCAGTGCGGCAAATGATATTCATATGAAACAAAACAATTTTCCGCTCTTTCGGCCTATTCGTTTTAAGGACGCGCTATTTGTCGGAACGGCGTTTTTCGCGGTCTCTATAAATCGGCGCGTATCATCGGTCCCGCCGCGGCTCTTTTAGGCCGGCCTTTCGATTAGCGGTGCTCGTTCGGTTAACGGCCTCGTCAACGCATCCGCGTAACGGTCGCGATTAAACGCGCGCGCACACACGATAATCTACGCGAGGCTCGCGATCGCAGTAACGCTCTTCGGAAAGCGCGTATAATAATTTATCGCATTTCCGTACACCGTCGGGGCTTGACATTTTCAATTTTTCCACGCGAAATATCTGACCGATCCTTTTTTGTTGAAAAATATTCAGAGGCGTGATCGGCCCAGTCACCCCTTCTAAAATACGCGCCAAGGAGCGAGTCCTGGGGTCTAAATCAACAGACTAAACTAAACTTTTGGGTTAGGTTAGTATTTATATAGTAATATTTATATATACCAAGTATATTTTGTGACTAATTAATTCGATTTAATAGATCTAACGATATAAATTGTATTTATTTTTTATTCAAAAAGACATACTACAAAAAAATTGTCACATTTTTTATACGAAAAATCACTTTTTTATAACTTTTCTCGTGAAAAAAAATGCAAAATTCAAAAAAGTGCTCCGACCGTTGCAAAGTAGAAGTGTTAGGCTTTCCAAAACTGTTTTCACAATTTCTGTAAGATTATTACAAGTACCGTTTTTTTTTGGAAGTCGTAAAGGTCTTTTTGACGAAAAATAGATGTCGCATCCATTGGCTTTTAACCCCAACTCTTTTTCATAAACGTAGAAATATTATATTTATATAACTTTCGATTTTTCGTACTGCGCGAAACGTGTCCGTACAACACATAGTTTTAGGCCTTGCGATTACGCTCTCGTGAATATTACGGACGTCCTGATTATCATTAATATTATTACTATCATCGTGGCGCGACGATATTATAATAATACGCGGAGAGCACCGTCGTCTCGTTCGGCAAACGTCCAACGTTCGTGTTTCGGTATTTTTCACTCTCGTCGTCGTCGTCCGAAACGCCGCCGTTGCGGATGAATGAACGATTGTTTTTCCGAATATTAATAACAGTCTGCTGCGGAGAAAAACACTCTCTCGCTCTCTTTCTCCTTCTCTGCCAGGGCCGTTCTAATTGATATTTTCAATTTCTTGGCTCTCGTCTGCTGCGAGACGAACACGTTATCGTCGGGGGGGCAAAAAAAAGTCCGAGCAAACGATTCGGCAGCACTCCAGACCGAAAGTGTCTTTTGAAACGACGGCATTTTTTCTTTTTCCTTTATGGATAATGAAATATAGATAACACGCACGCCGAATAATAATAATAAATAAATATATATATGTATACTAGCTGAATAACCCGGCTTCGCCCGTGTGCAGTATAACTTTTTATTTTATCAGTTTTTTTCATTTTTACCCCTTTTACCCCTTTTAACTCCGGTAGGTGTCGAATTTAGGAAAATCCTTTCCCATGGGGTCTCCACTATATAAAACGAAACTGTTGACCAAATTTCATACTCAAAGCTCCAGCAGTTCCAGCCAGGCGAATTTTTCTAGTTTCACCTTTTTTACCCCTTTTAACCCCCTTAGGGGTCGACTTTTGGAAAATCCTTTCTTTAGGGGCCTCTGCTATATTAAATGAAACTATTGACAAAATTTAATACCACAAAGCTCCAGTGACTCAGGATTTTTTCCATTTTTACCCCTTTTAACCCCCTTAGGGTTAATTTTCTTAATAATTATCTCCGTAAAAACCATCCTCGTACTTCAAGGAATATTATAAAAAAAGAATTAGCGAAATCGGTTCAGGGGTTGTTGAGTTATGCGCTTACAATACATTTTACGATCCATTTTTATATATAAGATACATACAAATCATACAAATTTATTAAAAAGTTAATTAAAATATTTAATGTATTAAAAAATTTGAAATAAAAACTATCCTATCTTTTAAGTTGGACCAAATTACACGCGGTGTAAAAAATTTCATCAAAATCGGTTAAGTGGTTTAGGAGTCCATTGAGGACAAACATTGTGACACGAGATTTATATATATTAAGATGTATTATAATCGTACCGAGTATTATTATAATAATATATATGACGTTTTATTTTATTCTCTCGTTTTGTCGATTATGATTTTCTCGATCGTTTTCGAAACTACGTGTATTTTACAACGCCGCGAAACGATTAAAAATAAAACACCGGTGTTTGGTTATTGGAAATCAAATATTAATAACGTTCGCTACGCGCGCGTGTTGATTCGTCGTTATTGCCGCGAAAAACACATTCGATTTCGCAGACGTAAGTTTAAAGTCGTAATAACCATCGGAAAAACACTATTCGCAATCGCGTACAATTGTGTACGTACATAACATTAGCGTAAACTTTGCGCGCAAATATTTACTCGCGGCAAAGTTCGAAATTAAATATTTGAAACGAATCGATTTCGGCGGCCGGAATAGTTTCGGGGGAACGCGCGCGTCGTCGTCCCGCCCGGCCCCAGCCTAAATAACGAACGAATAATAATAATAACGATTTAGGCGAGATTCCGATCATTTTTTTTTTCCTCCTTCCCTCCCCCGAGCTCTGCGAAAACAATTATGTTTCGTTAAAATTGTATAATTATTATTTCAAAAACTGTCCGTCCCGTCGGCGTTTTTTTTTTCTTCCTTTTCCCCCCCCCCCCTCTTTTTCTCCAGGACCTTCTGCAAAAAGATATTGAAATTCTTTTGTACGATATTATATTATTATACTTTAAAAGCCCCCGGGGACCGGAATATATATATAACAATCGAATATATATATATAACTGTACAGTTCGTTATAAAACGTTTTTAAACGATATCGCGCGCGTAACAATGGGAGCGACGGCGGCGGCGGTGGTATTCTACTGGCAAGAGATTTTATTGTGCAATAATAAAATAAAAATAAATCCTTTTTTTTTTGCTTCTACCCCCCTCATCGTTCTTCCCCGTGACGTTTATGGCGTTCGCGCGATCACTTTTTGATACAAAACAATAGTCTCGCGCGTGTCAAAATATAGCGTGTGAGATAATCGAGTCGTCGTCGGACAAACGTTAAGAGAGAGAGAGAGAGAGCCGCCGCCCAGCTCTGCTGCCACCGCGAGTCGGGGTTGGAGAGGGGGGGGTGGACGAGGGGAGAAGTAACATTTATTATTCACAAGCCATGAATTTTCAATTATGTCGTCAGTGTATATACTACAAGGGAAAGTTTATTTCCAGGTCCCAAAAACTCTGATAAAGAAGTCGAGGAAACGAAATCATTTTATTATTTCCAGCGCCATAACTGAATGAATAATGCCGCGCGCGGGTATAATATTATATAAAACGATCGCGGAGAGAAGAAACTTTCGCCGCCGCGCGCATATACATACGTATACGTATATATGTATTAAATTATATACCGCCACTCTGTTTTACGTATATTTTTTCAAACGAGAAAACCGCGTAACGTTTGTACGTCACATTCCGCCGCCGTCGTTTAACAACGGCGTGTAGGTACTCGTCGTTCTCGCGTTCGGTCTACGCGCGCTCTATTGGCGGTTCGCCGGTAAACCAGGATTGTATTCCGTCTGCGGCCGCCCGCCCCCGCGTCGGCTTCCAGACCGTTGCGGAAGAGAAATAAAATCGACGTGCTAACCGAAACTAATATAACCGCATGCGCGATTGTTGTTAAAACGTCATAAAACCGCGCCCGGAAAGACGATGAAATACCATTCACGGCGGATAGTTAGTTGACGACTAGTAGTGGCCCTGTTTTCGTCCCGAGACCCAGCTGAGAATATCCGTGTTAAATTTCAAATCGATCGTGGTCTGTGCTAGTTTGTATACACCTGGATGTGTTTTACAGATTTTTTTGGATAAAAAATAAAACCGTTTCGGCGTAATTGAATCTTTCGTATCGCACTGCTAGAACAAGACTGCCACAACTCAAAATTTATAGTTTTGAGAAAAATCGATTTGAAGTTTGGACCTAGGATATTTTGATGAGTTTTTTTACTTATGCGTTTGAAATTTAACACTTAAATACTTACAATCATATACTTTACAATATTATTTTTTCAAATATTATGAAATTCACTCTTAAACCCAAAAATTTAGACTTGTGGCCATTTACAATTTTTCAAGTGAATGCAAGACTGCCATATTTTGAGATGTGACTGTATTGCATACAGAAATTGATTTTTAGATGGCCACTTTATAGTCATATTTCGTGTCGTGGCTGCACTATCACAAATTATAAAATGCAATACTGCCACAACTCTAAATATTGCTGTTTTGCACTCAACATATCACACGATAATTAGTTTTTATTCAGTGCAAGAACGCCACAAGTCGAAATAAGGCAGTCTTGAATTTTGACTTCAGTGATAATTTAATGAAAATTTAATAAAAATTAACTAACATTTAAATAATTCAATACTGACACATCAAAAATGATATTGAATGTGGCGTTATTGCATTTTATAGAGGTTATTTTTCTCTATTCAACAGTAGTCATAACTCAAAATTGATGAATTTTGAGTTGTGGCAGTTTTGTTCTAGGAGTGCGATATGTTCTTCGGCGTTTCGTCGACTCGAATAGTTTTTTTTTTTTAGTAACGGTCTGACATTATAATCAGTTTCGACTGGATCTACATAAAACGTACGTGCAGTTTATTATGTGACGCTCGGACTACTAACGTTTCTGGCCGTCGCGACGGTCCCTCCGCCCCCCGTCACCTCTCGACTTTCTCCGACACTCTATGGTGCGCGTGAATCGTCTCCCGAAATACGAAATCACATTAGATACTATACTAATGAGAACAATGAAAAACGACGTGGTCGCGTTTTACCGTGTGTCGGAGACACGTGGAACGGTGCCCACGATACGTGTCGGTCCGACTAATTATCCGCTTTTCGTTGTAAAAATACTCTCCCGCCCAGGTCTGAAATAATAACGTATAATATCAGGAATATACCGTTTCGTAGCAGTTCTCTCTCTCGAGAGAGACGGATCTACTCGATTTACGAGACAATGAGACAAAAATAGACGAGACGATAAAACGCGGTTAGGACGAACTGCTCAACCGCTGCTGGGCGAGACGCGTCCAGCGGCGACCTCGGAAAAATGTCTAATTTTACTTGCCGAGTCGATTCTACCCCGTCGTGTCTGCACGGAACAAAACGACAACTCGGCGATTGTTAAAATTATATTGTAATCATCTCGACGAAAAATCGGACGAGTATTTTTCCAATATCGTTTTTACAGTTTCGACGGCGGCGTATTTTGGTGTAAAAACCAGTTTTTTTAACCGATAAAATCGAACTTTACGTTATTGTCATGTCAGGACTCGACTAGTAATTTTACGCTTGGAACCACCCCCCTCCCCCCGGTACACGTGGTATGACGGACAAGTCGAAGGTTATATAACTTTATACTGAATACTTGCGTTTCTTCAATTGACTTAACATTATTATTGTAAACTCGACGGTTTTGAAACTACAAGTTGATTTATTTAGTAAAAGATCGTCGTCGGATTGAATACAATTTGTTTCTTATTTCGCAGTTTGGACATAAATTTTTTAATCGACACGAGTCTCGATAATACTGACTTGTCGGGGCGTTTTTTGTTTTTTTTTTCAAAGTCCTGGGTTCTCCAGACGAGGAGGACATTATTTTTGCTTTCCGTCTTTTCTTTTTCAAGTACGCATAAATTAATATTTTCGCAAAGGCACGTCGTGGGTTTTCCGGGAACCCACTTATCGGGTTTCGAAGCGTCAAAGTCCTACAATAGTGATCACTCGAGTTTGTATTATACGCGGCTGTACGTACAACACTGTTCGAACGGAACACATTTCGCGCGTGGCTTAATTTAGAGACCGCAATAATAATAATATTGTAAAACGTTTCGAACAAAAAAAAAAAAAACAAACTTTCTCTGCCGCCGCGCCCTGTACGCGATATAACAGTGCGCGCGTATTTCGGGCTTTTAATAAAGTTGCCAAAATGTTGTTTACCGTGTACAAAACTTTCATAAACTTTTCCACATTGTTCTTTCGGAAAAAGTAAATTTCCTAGCTCCGTTTTTACGAGCCGCGCGCGATGTTTTCCCTGCGACGCCGCGCCTCGAATGTCGCGCGCGTGGCCGCCGCGACTATCGGCGTTAAAAAAATTCATAAAAAATCAGCCTGTAGAGTAGAACTTTAAAATATTATACGCGAATTTTAATATGATGATTATAAACGATCGTGCGCGTGCGGATACGGCGAACCGTTTAGTTTCGAATCACGACACGTAACGGTCGAACGCGTGGATCAAATTTTTATAAAAACAATTTATGATGACAATACGAACGTTATTATATAATATGTTCCAGAGTTTGTATTTGTATTCGTGAGATCAGTACGTTTTCCTCGATTTTTTAGAAAACATTTTTTTAATTTGAAACGCGCCGCGACGGGATGACGTTTGAAAAGAATATAGTTTGTTTTCGCGACGACTTTTACTAATTACTATGCCATACTTCTTTTCGTTTCGGTTGTCCAAAAGTTTCGCGCACCGTCAGCTCCGCGTGTGCGCGGGAAAACAACACTCGGATATTGATATTTTTTTTTTTTTTGGCTTTTTCTTGGAAAAAATCGTCCCGACGGATCGCTGCCTCGGCGAGGACGCGTGAAAAATGCGAATTAAATTTCCCAGGTTCGATAGAAAAATATTCGTATGTCCGCTTGCAGTAATAGATCTACACGACTCGAAATTCTAGTGCATTGCTATTGTATATTTCTAAAATATTCACGTCGTCGTATCTTACCGTTTGTAAAAAAAAAAAAAAAACAAACATTTTTTCGTAGAAACTCCCCCGGACCATATTCGTTCGACATATCGGTCGATTTGACGTTACAAAGTGCATACGACGTGGGCATTCTTTCCTTACAGTACACTACTATTCGCTTGGTCCTCGAGCCGTGCTCGTGTAAGAGACCCTATATTGTCGCAGTCGGTAATAATATTCGCGCGGATTTCAATCGATTTAAACTGAAATATTTGACCGTTTCGATAACGATGGCGAAGCTCGAGTCGCCTCTTCCGAACTCGACCCATTTATTATACAGGGTTATTCAAAATGATTCATCCAATTTAAAATACTTACATACATTTATATTTAGAACAATATTTTATACGTTAAATTAAAGAAAAATATGTCAAGTTTAATTAATTATACTTATAAATGTTCTATGTGAGCTCCTTTGGTCACACGAATAACATCTAATAACACGGACTGCGTTGAAAACTCTCTCTAATTCTTTCCACATTATCATGGGATACACGAGGTCGACCTGTGCTTTTTCCTTTGCACAAACACCCTGTTTCTTCAAACTGCTTATACCATCGACGTATACTCTGAGCAGTCGGTGCGGTGCATCGATTCACACTTCGAAAATCGCAACACACAAAACGCTTTGTGTTGTCCGGTCGACATATTTGCGGAAACTGATTATTTAAAAATAATGAATTAATGTCATTGTAAAACTTGGGATTACCCTCTATTCATGTCTACATAATTTGATAAGATAAAATTTATATTTAACCATTTTATAGCTATCTTAAACTGGATGAATCATTTTGAATAACCCTGTATATAAGACGTGACGTCGAAACGATCTGTGTACACAAATTGTTTAAAATCCGTTTACAAATAATCAGTCTATATTTCTTTTTTCGAGTCTACGGGGGGGGGGGCTATTTGGGGATACGGTATTGCGACTTTGTGCGTCTAAATCGTAAAAATATCGAAGCGGCCCCCCCCTCACGAACAGAGAAAAAAGATGATAAAAAAACACCCTACCAAATCTCCGAAGACGCCTGTTGTTGTGAAACCAAACGCATTTTTAACGATTTGTTTGACGACGTCGTCGTCGTCGTCGGCATTGACCTCCCCTCTTTTTGGTATATAATATCGTTGTCGAGTCGGTTATTTAAATTTTCAACGGTCGTCGCTCTGGGAATTTCTGTTATTTTCCCGCTCGCGCCCGCTCGTTTATCGTCGCGTTAACGCGCGCGTTCGACAAACCTATTATTGTCGTCTCCCGTCCGCGTCCGGACGGCGCGGCGCGGCGGTTTTTCGCGACCACACTGCGCGTTTTTTTGTTTTCTGTCGCCATCGAATATTACGTATTACGTCGGACTTAATTATTTTTCCGATCCCGCGTCGTCGTCGGGTTTTAATTACTTTATGGAGTACCGCGGCCATCGTGCGGACAGAAATCAATCCATAAGTTCTATATTAAAAATACTCGTGGCCATTGGAAATTACTCTCGCCCGTACACCCCCCGCCCCACGTCGAACATTGCCGGCGATCGTCCGTCCGGCCAAATATTAATCTGAGGAATTCGCCGCGAGCGCTCGACGTAGTCGTCGTATTCGAAATCGAAAGCATTCCGCGTCGCGAACAATAGGTCAAGCCCAATAAAAGCGCAGCGATATCGGATGTCGTTGTTTTACACGATAATATAACCCGTCCGTCGGCTTATAAAAATATATAAAAATCATATTTTTATCACGTCGTCGTAATATTATAATATGTTTATATCACGAAAGATTAATACTCACCGCGCGCTCTATATTTTACGTTGACAAATCTAAATAAACTTATTTCAATAAAAACATAATAATATGTGCTACTTTTATCTATTTTTATCGTATTGAATTGCGCAAAGGACGTTGTAGAATTAAGAAAATTAAACGGAGATTCGAAACACGAGCGGCGTCGCGTCGTCGTCCCGACGATCGATTTCGCTCGAAAAGTAAAAGTTTACGAGATGGATTTCGGGGACAATAGAAAGTATATCGCACGCTTTCTTAACGATTTTTCTCTTTCGAAAAATTGATTTTTCACTTCGCGGTACCCTCTCGGTCTCCAAATTTCCAATCGCGTACGACAACGCGCGACGCGGCAATACTGTATTGCGCGAGGAAAGGGAAACCCCGATATACGGCATGCATTTTCACCGCGCAGTGATAATCTAATAAATATATATTGTTATATTATGCAAATCGGCCGCGCGATAAAAAAAAATGAATAAATATTCGCCCATTTCTCACCTACTGTGTACCACCGCCTAACCTATACGCAATAATATATCGTATATATATATTTATTACATAACGGCGACGAGTGTATCAGATTTTGGATAGACGCCCGGGCGGCGGCGAAATGAGATTTCGCGAGAGATATATTATTATTATTATCGTCATCGCAACAAACTTCCGCGCGCGGAGAGAATATTCCCCC
Source organism: Drepanosiphum platanoidis (assembly GCA_948098885.1). Taxonomy (NCBI): domain Eukaryota; kingdom Metazoa; phylum Arthropoda; class Insecta; order Hemiptera; family Aphididae; genus Drepanosiphum; species Drepanosiphum platanoidis. The sequence goes on from OX402537.1 coordinate 8,207,804, forward strand.
GATGGCGGCGGCGCGGCGGTCCGGTACACCTGTTGCCCGGTGTCGCGACGTGTTTATCGAACGTCTCCCCGCGGAGGTCTATCGCGCCGTTATACAGAGTGTTGAAATTCAAACGCGACGAAATCGACTTTCGCGGGGCTTTCTGGCGATCTCGGAATGTTTTCGAAAGGGCGCGGAGATGAAACCTTAACGCGTAACGATTATCAATTCGTGTCAATTCGTCACGGCTGATTTTTTCGATTTTAGATTTGATATAAAACTCTAGTTTTGTCGTCTCCTTATCAGAAACGGGCATCCTTCGATACACTGCGGTCGACCGACCACACCTCCGTAACGGTTTTCGTATTTAAAACGCAAAAAATGCAACATGCAAGTATATAATCATTTATGAAACGCGTACAAGCTGTTGTTTTCGTCGTGTGCTGCGTTTAACATTCGTAAACGATAAAAAAAAAAAAAAAAACGACCGTCAAAATATTTACAAATCGATGAAATACGACGCGTGTAAATAGAAAACTATACGAACATTTCGAATTACGCCCCATTTCGACGAGCATGACGATTTTGCATGACAATCGAGAATGATTTCTAACAGACTTGTTGAACATATTTATAATCCACTGTTCTAGTAAAACCGTACGTTTTCATATTACGTTGGAAGAGCACTCGTAAACCGTAATTGCGCGGCAACCAAAAAACTCGAGAGATCTCGCGAAATCCAACGGAACCGTCGCGCGTCGTCATCGTCGTCCGGCCGAGGGATTTTGCGACCTTTACCCGTGTCGAACGCGCGCGCTGTATGCGCGCGATATCACGTCGTTATTGTCGCCTTTCGGCCGACCGGATTTATTAAATTTTGGCGCGCACCGAATTCCGAACGCGGCACGTCTGCGATCATTTACCGGCGAGCAGTCTCGCCGGCATGCAAATTACGTCGTCCGCGTATACACACATAATAACGTAGGTCGTCGGGATTCGATCAAATATCACACGCGCCGATGGTCCTCCGTGACGAACACGGATTTCGAGAAAACGTAACGTCACGTCGACGTAATCGCGACAAACGATTCCCCGGTCACAGCTGTAGTGGTTTTCGCGAAAAGTGACGATGGCGCGCAACCGGTGGTTAAATCGCACCAGAGCAACTTTGCGGGCGTTTTTTGAACAGCCTATTATTGATATTGCAGTCGTTATACTCGTAAACATTTGGGTTTTTCAAACAATATTCAAATCAAAATGCATTTATTTATAGTAAAAATAAACCGTTATTACGGTATATTCGATCCGCGCTAAAATGTGACGATTGTGACGCGCGTGTGTTTCGATTTTCTTTCCGATCCGATTTTCAAACATCACGAATGGTTTCGAAGAGAAAGGTTGAACAACTCCGCCGTCTCTAAAATCATAACTATAACCATCCTTTTGTTCTCGAACCGTACTGAAGAACAACCGGTTTCGGAACCTTTTGGAAAAGTCGGGAATCGAAACCTTATCGAATCTCCGACTTCGATACTCTAAAAGGATTAGGTTTTATTTAAAATCACAGCGGAACCTCGATAACTCGTCTATTAATCTATCGTCCATCAATACGTCTATTAAATTACAATTAATTCCGTGATTCGAATTTTCAAACAATTCGAACATTTTTTTTTTTATAGTCTCCAACCGATTCGAACCGTCGAGGCACTAACTGTACTTAAAAACCGAAACCATAATACGCGTATACGCTTTTGATAAAAGGGTTTTTATGGTCGATTTCGGGACGTTAAAGAGCAATATTTCGTCTCTTAATAAAAACGAAATAAAATCAACGCGCGTGCGCGATCGAACGTATAAATAAAAATAAAACATTAAAAAGCGAGCGATGCCCTTTCCGAGCATCGCCGTCGGAGCGCGATACCGAAATCTCTGTATTTCCAAGAACCGACGACAAGACGGAATGACCATCATATAGCCGCTCTAGTTGCGTCTAAAAATGACTAGAAAGTCAGCGTCTTTTCCCCCCGCGAACACTTAAAACGGTGCGCGCGCTATAAAACACCCTGCAAGTGCTTTTTCTCCGACGATTGTTCGCGTTTGAAATGCGATCATTGTTCCGCGAAGCCATCCGCTCCGATATCATGTATATATATATATGTATTATAATATATAACGTGTATGTATATAGACCGCCGCCGTAATCGCGAGTTTGACGTTTTGTTTTCAGACGAAACACGACCTATAGACATCAGAGTACGTCGGACTCGGCCGGTATAGACGCGGTCGTCGTCGCCTGTAAGACTATTATTGCATAATATAATAACCGAAAAGACGAGAAAACAGCGTGACCCGGGGTTTCTTGTCTGCGCGGCGATCAAAGGAAATCGATGGCCACGCGGTTCGGAACATTATTTCAGGTAAGGTTTCCCGCTAAAATTATATAATATTCGTCGACGGTTTCTGTGTGCGCACAACACAATGGGGCGCCGCCGAACGGATAATTTTGCACGTTTTTTTTTTTTCTATTTTTCCGGGTAATTTAATAAAACACAATAGTGTATTACGATAATTTCTGTTTTTTTCCCCCTTCTCTTCTACGCGCGCTTATAGGTGGTACACAAAGCTATGCGGTTTTTTTTTCGTGTACAAAAAAAACCACTATACTGTAGGTGGCCAGGGGGGGGGGGAGGGAGAGATAACCTTAATTTCAAATTTGTCGTCGGAGCGTGGTGCGCTCGGAGTGATTGTTGTAAGTGTTATTTTATGTGTAGGTACGTGATGCGCAACGTTTTAACGATATTAAATTTCGATTAGATTCGTTGTTTCGAAGAACCGCGCGCTATTCGCCGTATATTCAAAACGTAATATCATAATAAATATGAAAACAATCGCAGGTAGAAAAAAATAAAAAATAAAAAAAAAACACGATGAACAAACGTACACGAACGCCGCCGCGTAATCGTTGTGCTGGTCGCGTACGGTTCTCATAACGGTGTTGTCGGAACTAAGGGAATATAAAAAAAAAAAAGGAAAAATCCACCCTTTCTCCCCCCCCCTCCACGATAGTTTCGGTGCGCGAAATCGACTCGTATATCCTGCGCAGTGGACTTTTTTTATATTTATTGTCGTTTAATCAAATCATTCGGAGAGAGAGGTATAATATACGAGTATATATTATGTCCTTACGCGCAGGCGCGGATCCATGGGGAGGGAGGGGAGGGGGCGATAAATTATGAATTTTAAAATCAATACTTTATCGTGCGTTTGTTACCGACGAAAAAATACTCGTGAAAAATATTTTTTCCACATCCGTGTTCGTCTATTCGCTCCTCACGACCCATCCCTCGAGATATCGACAAAAATTTCCAAGAGTAATCGATTTCCAGACGTAAAAATTAAACACTCGTTTTCAAAGTGTCGAAAATAAATCGGGGGCGGATAATCTTTTGTTTGTGAACTCGCGCGTGTACAAGAAAATAAAATCGTAATACATTTGTTCGACCTCCCCCCCCGACATCTTCCCCGTGCGCGCGTTTGTTCGACGTCACGTCCAAACCGACGACGACATCAACTTGTACTGCTGCGTGACACGTTTCCTAACCTAACCTAACCAGGTTCGATTTCTTCGACACGCTCCTTCTTCTTCTTAACTTGCTGATCAGTTTCGAATGCTGGCGCGATCGTCATCGGTAGTCGTGATGATCTAATGCTTGTCTATTTTGGCCTGAGGTGGTTTGTCCGAAAATTCTTCCTCGTCCTTTTGCCGTTGACCGCGTTCTGCAGTTCGTTGGCCTTCAGCGAAGCTGGTTTCCCCACGCTAGGACAAAAGAGTGTGTTTTTTTTTTAGTAAATTCTCTAGCCCCTACACTGTGCCTACTATTCTTCGATATCGAGTATATTATACTCGTATAGGTCGATCGCCGTTCCGACGGAGGCAGGCGCACTGGAGGGGTGTGTATAAATATGATCGAAGGAGATCACACGATATCGTATGGAAAAACACAAAATGATAATTTTTTCACATAAAAATAATGCAAATAATATTGTCCACGCGTTTGTATAATAGATTGAATAGATTATCTGAAGCGCGTTCAATCGCACGACGGATTATCTATCACGTGAGCGTAGCTACTCGAAAAATATAACATTCGATCGCCGCCGGCGGCGCTTTACGTATTTTCCGTCGACCGTCGTCGTCGGTGTGACACATAACGTCGTCGTTTATGAGGGGCGCGCGAAAAGTTTTTCTCTTCCGAATCGTTTGCGATCGCAAATCGTCGTCGTCGGAGCGTGGCGTCACACGCGTAATATTATTATCATATCAAGCGTATCGCATACTTGTGTGTGTGTGTGTGTTGGCACGTGATAAACACACCTATACGAATACGGTAGCCTAGAGAGATATTATTATGCGCCGCCGCCGCCACCGTCGCTATACAGGATGTGTCGGTCCAAGGAGACGTGACAAATGAAATCGATTATATGTTTTCGCGACAAATATTTACAATAATAACAAAATGATAAAATAATTTGTCGAAACTATTAATTATGCATACACTTATAAACGGAAATAAACGATGCGACCGGTTTCGAATACAATTCATCGTAGGCGGTGTAAAGCCGACGCTCGAGACGTTATCCGAATACAAAGATTGACGACGCATTTTATTCGAAATCGTCGATAATTTTACTTTTTTTTTTCTTTTTTTTGTTAATTTTATCAACACTACGTTATTTGTTTACTTTTTGTCTTACTAAATATCAATACACCGGCCGCGTTACGATGTAATCATTAGGGGTTGTGTTGTGGTATTAAAACGAAAAAAAATCAAATCAAACTCGTTTCTTATTCGAAAAGTTTTTTTCGTCCGTATATTATTTTACGACTTCACGTTGCATTGTTTCGAAACGTTTATCGACGACGTTAGTCGTTGTTGTTGTCTGTGAATTATTTTTGAAATTTACGAAAGCGAAAAAAACGTTTCGACGCCGCGGCGGCGTAACCGATTATAATTTTCTCTTTTCACGTGTATGTACGTACGTACGTCGACGACGACGATAACGTCGTTGATGATGATTACTCGGCCAGAGAAATATTTAAGTTTCGACAAACTTTCGACGACCGTTTGAAAATCAGCCGCGCGTAATCTAATTAAAAAAAAAAAGTTTCGAGCACCGATGTTTTTCTAAAGATTGTGTTTACAAAACCCGGGCTATCTCTCGATTTTTTTTTTCTTTTTTTTTTATGTTTTGCGACCGGAATTAAATTTTACATTTTTTTTCTTTCGTGCGTGTTTTTTTTTACTTCGAGTTTCTTACAAATGCCATTACGATCCGTCGACAAATATTTATTATTATACGCGTTTTTATATTATTCGTACGGGACGGCGCGGCGGAGTGAGTTTTATCGGAAAATCGGCGGTTCCGCGACACTCCCCCCGTTACACGCTTAGTCGAATCATCGTATCGATATAATAATAATGATTTTCGTCGGCCATATATAATTTACTCGACTCTAGAACAGACTGCCGGAAAATGTCACCGTTAACATCTTTGAACGTTCCAAATTCTACTCTTTAAATACAAATTATCGACTGATCGCGCACCGGTAAACCGAATGTGTTCTTCACTCTCCTCAAAAATACACATCGTCCGAATAACATTTTAAATCATTCATGATTTTTCATAGATTTGTTTTCTCGTTTCTCGCCTCGGTTCTTTTAATCGTTATTAATCTTTGAATAATTGTATATTCTCTATAATTCTACTCTCGTCGTTTATTCGCATACGTATGTTTCGATCATATTACTCCGTACTCCGGGCGGCGTTTGTCACTCATAATCGAATCGGTCATTTCGAAAAGGCCATTTCTCCACGTGGTTTTAGATGTGATAGATGTGTTTAACTAATAATAATCCCGCGAGACCGCCGTATTAAATAATTTAACCTTTGTTCAATTTTCATCTATAAATTTTTTTCTAAAAACAGTTTTTTTTTACGTTTCCTGAAAGATTTCATTTTACGGAGATTACGGCCTTTTCGACATGACCGATTGGATTATGAAAAAAATGAAAAAATAAACAAATATTTAAAATAGAGTTTTCGTCGGATCGACTGTAACGGATATCGCATGTCGGGTGTTCGCGCGGCACACCCTGTTAACGGGTTAAAGCGGGTATTTTTCGCGCGCATATTATCACTATCGTTATTATTATATCTATTCGTTTCCATCTGCGACGGCATGCGTTTACGAGTGTGTATACACAATCGTATTGTTACAACAGTAATACTCCTCCGAGGCGGCGCGCGCGTGTACGGCGCAACGTTCCGCACCGATGTTCGGTATTAACACACGGTCGCACACACACCGCACGTATTTGACGCGAGACGAGCGCTCTAGGCCGCGGTGGCGTTTCGGTGACGGCGATATTGGTTTTTTTTTTTTTTTTTATGGGGAAGGAGGGAGTCGAAATCGAGGAAAAGAAATACCACGAGGGGGGGGGGCATTTCTAGGCATTTCTAAAAAAAAAAACCAGGTTTTATTAATGACGGGACAAACGCGTTTTTTATCACGTCCGATTCGTCGGCCTCGAGGCTATGGAATATCATCGAGGCATTATATAATATTATGTTATTCGAATAAAGTCGGCGTCGCAAACCACCGGTAAAAATAATAGATAATTATTATTAATTCACTCGCTACTATACGTAGTAGGACTACGCGATTATTGTGTATCGATGAAAAACGAATAATAAATAACAAATTTTAATTTATATCGATTCGATTAAAAAAAAAAAAAACAAACCCGAATACGATCGTCGACTTCCGGTCGTTCGATAATTATATCCGATTTTTGTCGTCGGCCATGCCTCCCCCGATAGTTATCGACTTGAATCCAGTAAGCGCGCTTAACGGACGGTCCGTCGCTTTTGAGTTTGGAAACAAGTCTGGCTGTTCAACGTTTGTCGCAATAATATTTATTTCTATGCTGATTTGCAATTTTTTACGACGTCACCATAGCGAAATTTCGTTGGTCCCGCAGTTTTCTTCGACTTGACTTATTTATTTATTTCAAATATACCGACGTAAGTCCTATTACAAATTATTAGAAGCAAAGAGCTGTACAATAGATATAAATCTTAAATAACAGATTATACAAATACACATAAACATAATATATATTATATATTCACATACATAAATTCAAAATACATAGAGAACTTGGATTATAAAAGTGAAACGTATGAGACCAAGGACCACTAAATATAATCATACTTAAATCGATTGCCTGCTGCCATTAATAGATTAGCAGGGATCAATCGATAATATAATTTTTAGTGGAATGGATTGGGTAAAAAGGCTCTCGATCTCTTGTGTTTTGGGAATTTATATTAAAATTAACGGGGTGAGAGAAGATCCGGACAAATAGTATTACCTTAAAATTAAGTTGTGTAAAAATTTTGATATAAGGAGAGAGGATATTATCAGAGAGATTTTCATCGATCGGATCGACCGATCGAAATTCGCCCGACGGACACTGATCGACGTCACTTCTTGCGGTCGGAGACGGACACTGCGATACCTGCCGCGCGCGTATGATAATTATTACGTGCGTAATAACAGAAGCATTATTAAAACGACGCGCGCGCGTCGATACGATTTAGCGTCCGAGTCTCATAAAACGGCGGCGTCTCTTCGCGTTGCGCCCCCGTCACCGCTAGTGTCGGCGCCGCCGCCGGGGGACGTGACACTCGATAAAGTGCGCGCAGAGAGACCGCGTGATGGTCTCGAGATTATCCGAAATCCGACGCGGGCAAAAGCGGCAGCTTTCACAATAATTAAACTAATAACTAAATAATTATATAGTTCGATAAATTTAATTGGAATTCATTCGAACCCGTGTATATATTGTTTATCGTTCTGTTCCCGAGTTTGAAAACAACATTTAATTACCTATCCCGGCTGTGGCGGCGGCGGCGGCGGCGGCGGCGGCGGCCTTTCATTGACTTTCGGTCGAAAGTTTACTCGAAAACATTTTCTTCTCTCAAAATTTACTTATTTAATTTTCACTCGCATTCCGCGCAATCCCTTCGGTAATTTAAAGGGAAATAATAATAATAATAATAATAATTATAATAAAATGATAATAATAATAATCGGTCGAGCTGCAATTGTATACCATATTATTATAATACCGATAAAACTACATCACCGACCGGCCGCGGCATAAAAGTTCTTTGTCATTTAACCTTTAAAACTTTGCGCCACACAATATAATCGCATTGTTAAAACGTACAAAACATGTGTATTATACGGCGCGTATGGGAAACTGAATAAAAATACTTGCCGTTTTGTTTTGTACATGCGGACAGCCATGGGGCAGAGGAAAAAGTTTTTACATAATTTAGAGAGAGGACAAACTAACGCGGGAGCCCGAGAGACCGTGACGTTTGAATTATGCTCCGGGAGAGACCCCGACAATAATAATAATAATTCGCAGCGGGGAAAAAAAAAATAAAAATACAACGGGGAAAAAAGAAAGGGGAAAAAAATCCGCGTGTTGTTTTCGTTACACTCAGCTGGGTTATTTTTATCATAAAATACTGTCAGCTTACGAGAGAAACCGACCGAGATAAATATGTTATCAAAATTATGGGCCGCGTCTTGAATATTACGCATTTATATCGCGAAAATATAACGTCGTCGTCGCGCGCGCACGAACGAACACCGAAACCACCGCGAGTTAATTATAACGTACGTTTCCCCACCCCGCCGGCCTTTTCAATTTTTCCGCAATATTCGACTCCGTTCCTGCTCAGGTTATATCGGCAATGAGTTTATCACTTAAATTATTAAAAGTATTTTCGATATTTTCCTACGAATTATCAACAACGACGTACTATGTTGGATTACATTTTCTCGATTCGTTTGTTCTACCGAAACGGTTTCGCCGACGTTTTATAACGATGAAAAACCGAGCAAACTCGAAAACTTCACCGCGCCCCGAAGAAAACGGTCGCGGTAGTGTGACTACGGTAATTCGTGAGATTTGCAATCCCCGAAGATTATATTTTCTTCTCGAGCGCGAGAATTTCAAAATCGATTCGCCCGATAATACTAATAATAATAATAATAATAGTACCACGAGTGAACAACATTATTTCATCATACTCGAAATTGAAAATCAAGCCAATTCTTCTAGTCGAAAACGTGATGACGGATACAAAAATAAACACGAACGCGAGGAAAATATAAATACACCGTTCGTTTCAATGGGAACCTAAAAAGTTTCTGCCGAGCAGAAATATTAAAAACGTTTTTTGAAAAGGTGGTATTCGCGGCGGCGGCGGCGGCGTTAGTCGGCTCGTTTTTCGTACGATCGCTTCGAGGATTATAATATATAAAACGGGACGCGCGAACGAACGAGAAAGATATTATACCGGCGTGACATAAAACTTTACAAAGTCTATTCGAACGAGAACGGCGACAGAGAGCCTGTTGTATGATAATGTTTTACATGTTTAGAAACTATTAGTGTGCCCGTAAACCGTCGTAGGTTTGCGGTCGGTTGAAGAATCTATTTTCAGCCGACGACGCGAGCGAATCGTCTCGATAAAAATCGCGGACACGTCGTAGAACGCGCGAAGCCCGCAAACGTCCCGTTTCGAGCCACCGACGACGACCGGAGGACGAGTCGCGCTATGTGTAATGTAGATTTTCGTCGTACGCGGGTCAGATTTGTTGGATCGAGTACAAAACGTAGATCGCGGGTAGTACACGAAAGGAAAAAAAACAATCGTCGAAGAACAATTAAAACCAGAAAAAACAAATTCAATAATACTTCAAAAAAAATAAATAAAGAAGCACTGGGCGGCGTGAAGGTTGTTTAGTTGATTTATGGAAATTGTTTAGGCTCATCGAGTGAGCAACCGTAGGCGATTGGTTATGGGCATCCCCTGCTACTCCTGTAAATCTATTTCGCATTAATTTAAAAATTATTATAAAAAGTAGAAAATAAACAAAGTAATTATATTTAATGGTTAATACTCATAAATACTTTTCTTCTTCTTCTAAATATTTCTAAATTATCGTGAAATTATTATTTAATTACAATATATTTGATGTCGGCGGGTACGACGGTACGTATATTGATGTAATCGTGACACTCTTCGCGTCTGTCTATCTCTCTTTCTTCCGTCGAACCGTATCGCGTTTTATTTCCAAAACGGTTGAACGGAATTGAAAAAAAGAAAAAAAACACCCCATTTTATTCGCCAAGGAAAAAGTTTAATAAATTGCTGTGATGCGTGTTCCCGCGGTGAGGTGTGTATCGGTTTCGATTCGACTGTTTGTTCTATACGCGTTTTGTTTAAAAGTTTTTATTCGCAGACGTCGGCGAAAAAATATCCAATATTTCCGAGGCAAAAAGACACATATTGTATATCCGTCCGTCGAAATTGGCATTGTTCCGGGCGCGCGCCAAAACCGGTATTTACATTCTTAAAGACGTTCTCGCAAACTTCCGTCGCGTCACGACGACGTCATCATCGTACGCGCGTCGAAAAACAAAAATACAATATCGCGTAAGTACACATATTATATAATATACCGTATAGTATTCGTGGGTGCGTCGACGATGACACGTTTGATTTCTCATAAAAAAACGTTTTAAAACTACTATAACGATAAAATAAGCCGGAAAAAAACCCGTTTTGAACTCAAACTTGGCGTCGAGTTAACTACATTTGGATTACATATCTTTCCGTTTGACGTCGGTAGACATAATAATTATTACCAACGTCGATTTCACGTGTTATACGCTTACACTCTTGTACTCTCCGAGGACCTCTTGCGAAGTTTTGTTTTTTATTTTTTTCGGTCTTAAGGACGTTCTCGCAAACTTCCGTCGCGTCGCGACGTCATCATTGTACGCGCGTAGAAAAACAAAAAAAAATAATATCGCACATATATATACCGTATAGTATTCGTGGGTGCGTCGACGATGAAACGTTTGATTTCTCATAAAAAAACGTTTTAAAACTACTATAACGATGAAAATAAGCCGGAAAATAACACGTTTTGAACTCAAACTTGGCGTCGAGTTAACTACATTTGGATTAAATTTCTTTTTCCGTTTGACGTCGGTAGACATAATAATATTATTACCAACGTCGATTTCACGTATTATACGCTTACACTCTTGTACTCTCCGAGGACCTCTTGCGAAGTTTTGTTTTTTATTTTTTTTTCGGTCGGCACGGAGTCGAATTTTTTTCGGGGAGGGAGTGTCGAATGTGACGCGCGCTTCGACGAGGTTAACTATAATAAAAGATAAACTGAGGCGTCAACGCACTGCAGTCTAAACTGCAGCCGGGTCTAGAGACTTGTAATTTTGCACAGAGTTGCGAGCCCTTAAAAAAGGACTTTTCGAAATTCCTCCCTCAACGAGTTTTTTTTTTTTTTTTTTTAGTATTCTATCCCTCGTTTTCGATTTAACTAGTCGCGACCGTAGGGCCGCGTACAATTCGCAGGAGTCGACTGGAGACCGCAGGACCGTTTCTCCAACGGTCGGCATTACGTAGCGCGCTCGCGCCCTTCAAAACGTCCGAGAACGTAATAAATAAATAAATATTTGGAGGGAGGTCGGAAACGACTATGACTATTCAATACTATTTCAGGCATATACCGTATAGGCGCGATCGCGACAAGTGTGTGTAAAAATAAAAAACTGCGTCATGTCGCCGGGGCGGGCGTAGTGATTTTTCCGCATATTATATTATGATAACCGTATTTCAGCGGTCGAGCGACGGACGTCATTGATGAAATGTAAACATAAACGTTTAATTAATAACGAACGAACGAGCGGCACGGTAGTAGTTTATGTATACACGTACATGTGTGTGTGTGTGTGTTATATACGCTTTTTGTGCCAGACTATACGCGAAACGTATATTAAATGCGCCGGTCTCTTTTAATTACTATTTTAAATAATATTAATATAATTCACGGGCAGTTAAGTGTATGCGCGTTTTCCGTTTCCGCCGCCGCACCGCGCGTTTATGTAATATTATATCATCGTTGTGTAATTTCAGTCGCGCTCGTTTTCCCATTATAATCCCGCGCGCGCGCGCGCTCCCGGAATATATTAATTCGTAAATTTCGGCGTCTCCGGATAACTCCGCCCACGTTTTAGGCGGGCCGCAGCAGTCCTTTAGGCGGCCGCAGTCCTTTGGACGGCCGCAATCCTTTGGGCGACCGCAATCTGCTGTGTGTCGGGCGACCGCAATCCCGTATACGTATAGGCGGCGACCGCGGGAGAGCGCGCAAGGAGGCGCGCTAAGATGTAACTCTGGTCCTTCGCACTCCTTTTTCCCGTCGCTATATCCCGCGTCATACGGAGGATAGACGTATAGATTTTTGAAATTCCGAGTTTTCAAACGCGTTTCTCGCGCGACCGCGAAAGCGGCACCCGGGGCCCGATTTCTAGAACTATGCGAACGACGCGATTGATTATCGATGTCGCGGCGGTCAGTAAAAAAAATAAATATTCCGAACTCGACGTCAAAACGTCGATAAAGCCCCGACGACGTGCCGTCCGATAAAAACGAACGTTCCTCGCGTCGATCCGCACGCGCGATAATATTTTACTAACCGACTCGATAAAATATAGGTATTACGCCGGTCGGTATCCTTATCGAAAGTCTTTCTTATATTTAAAGTCCGGATTTGTATGCACTCAAAAAGGCCAAAACAATATGCATTTATGCATCAAAAAACTTCAAAATATGCACTTGATATGCTCTTATTTTTTTATTAATAATATGCAAAAATATGCTCTTATACCCAAAATACATGCATTTTAATTTTATTTTTTTTTAAATTTCTTCCATAAATAATAATTCAACATTGTTGAAAAACTTAATTTTTTAATTATAGACATCGTCTTTAAACATTTATTAAAGAACTACTAAATATTTAAAAATATATTCAACAAATAAAACAAATACTTTACAAAATATAAATCTAATAATAAAACCAGTCGGCATTGTTGCCGATGACCGTGTTGCGACTTGCGATAAACGAGATATAATTTTAACATAAACTGTCCAAAAATATAACATACGGAGAATAACATTTTTATTTCCCAACAATACGTAATGAACTAATAATTTCTACGATGAAATCGAAACAAAATAATAGGCTTAATAAACTTGTATACAAAATATGCTTGAATATGCAAAAATGTTCAAATATGCAGTCATCTCTAAAATATGCATTTATATGCAAAATAAACATTTTTCCTATGCATTATCTGTGACACAAATCGTCCACATTTCTTACTCCCATCGAAATGCATATACACTCATTACAAATATGAAAATGCATACAAATCCGGACTCTAATTATACGTCATCGCGGTATGATTATATCAAAAGATTCGAGATGCTTGGATTTAACGAGCCTACCTTATGCCCTCGTGTCCTCGTCAAATACGAAGTAGTGATGTTTACGTGCTTTACACTATATAATCGCATATACTTGGTTTAGTGTATTTTTGAGGTACTCGGCTCCCCTCACGCCGTACAAAATTTCGACCGCGGCGATTTAGGTCTGGTCGCGCCGCGGTCTGTGGCCCATTATTCGCGACATTTCGTTTTTTCGTCCTAGTCCCCGGTATATTATTGTTATGCCGAATGTTCGGGCGGCGGCGGTCGTATTGTGTCGTGATATTGTATTATCTGTACGCGGATGTAATTAAAACGGATTTTCGTTTGTTTTTTTTGTTTTGTTTTGTTTCGCGCGCCCGGTGATTTCGTTCTTTTTGAATAAAAACAGCTTAAACAACAGAACTTTCGAGGCTATCGCCGGGTCTCGTTAACACGGACCGCGTCGGATCCAAACTTTCGCGTTGTTATCGTTCGTATTTTTTTCATTTTTCATTATTATTATTATTATTATTATAACGTAGACGCTTTTAAAACGTACTATTTAATTATACGACGTGACGACCCGCGAGTTTACAAGTGTAAATTATACAAACGTTTGAGCAATAGGCCTGCTCGAAACTTTTTCTATATTAATTAATTCCGCCATGCGCGCGTTAATAGGTCCAACTGTAATAGGTGCGCGCTGATAAGATAAATTATAATTAATAAATCATTACTTTCGGGACATGTTTTTTGTTTTTAATGCTTTCCGAGTGTCTTAAATTAAAAGTCTATTGCGACGAAATGAAAAAAATATAAACAACTACATTGATCTGGTACTATATGATAAATATTGTCAATTTTAAAAATGTTTCATTTTTCCAAACGAATTGATGTTTTTTGATATTCAAATAGAAAATGTCGACGGATAATATAATAAACGCCGCCGTTTCGACGTCGAAAGTCTATCGACAAAAACGAAAGCGGGTAAACTACTTGGAATTTTTATCGTACCGATTCGAATTTCGATTGGAAAAAACTCGAATAATCGGTAATACGTATTTAAAAATAAACGATTACAATCGGAACTTTGACTATATCGATTATCGGCAAACTAATCGACCGTTATAAAATAATTAATCGCGCGACCCCCCGAACCCGTCTTTCGACGAAAAAATTCGCCTCCCCGGTCGGCTCGGAGCGAAAACGATGGTCTGTCGACATAATTCTGTCGGCCCTCCACCGCGCGCAATACCACCGGCAACGTGGTGCCGTTTTCTTCTCCTCCGGAATCCATAATACGCGCCATTATCGTACGAACCGCGGGTACGTTTTGTGTATTTTCCAAGTAAAAAAGCACCGTGGACGGCTCGAAAATCCATCATACCGCCGGCGCGGCGTATTTATTTATTATTATTCGGCGAGAAACGGCCGTAGACGCGATAGCACTCGAGACGATGACCGATTGTCCTCTCGAAAAGGTTCGATCCGTATAACGTCGTCGTCGTCGTCGTTTTTCAAATAAAATCCTCGGCGTTTTCTATTATAAAACATAATTTTCCTCGTTAATAAACTGCGCGAGACGTGCGTATAATAATAATAGGTATCGGGGCGAGGTTCTCTCGGCGGCGAGACCGAGGTTTTGATTAATATGCTAATTAGAGTAATTTACGAGTGTCTAAATATCAATAAACATTTCTACCGCTCGACACCCGGCCGGCCGGCGCTATTATTATAATATTACCGTGCCCCTCGACCAATGGACCCGACGACGGTTTTCATATTTCCTCGGCGGTCCGGTACACTCGAACCGTATTAATAATATTATTATTACCGCGGAATAATATACGATTCGTTCGAACCGCGCACGGTCATCCATACACGGCGTGCGTATCGTATTAAATGCGTCGGATTGGCGTTTAATGATGGCGAACTATATTGTATACTATACTATAGCTGAATAACCCGGCTTCGCCCGTGTGCAGTATAACTTTTTATTTTATCAGTTTTTTTTCATTTTTACCCCTTTTAACCCCGGTAGGGGTCGAATTTCGGAAAATCCTTTCCCAAAAAGTCTCCATTATATAAAACGAAACTACCGACCAAATTTCAAACTCATAGCTTCAGCGGTTTCGGTCAGGGGAATTTTTCTAGTTCACCTTTTTTTTCTTCACCCGTGTGCAGTATAACTTTTTATTTTATCAATTTTTTTTTCATTTTTACCCCTTTTAACTCCGGTAGGGGTCGGATCTCGGAAAATCCTTTCTCAGTAGGTGTCTATACCGCAAAACAAAACTACCGTCCAAATTTCATACTCATAGCTTCGGCGGTTCCGGCCAGGGGAATTTTTCTAGTTTCACCTTTTTTTTTTTACCCTTTTTGACCCCCTTAGGGGTCGAAATCGTACATTCGTCCAATAAAATAATAATTGCTGTTTGCTGTAAAACCGCGAGACGCGCGTGCCGCGGAAACAAATAATAAAAAATAACCACGTAGAGTGTACCTATATACTCGTATCTCTCCATGGCAAAACAATAATAATTGTTGAATATCGTGCGTGCGTGCGTGATTAATATTGTGCACTTGAGAGGCCATAACTCCGGAACCACTTATCGCACAGCGTACAAACTTCACAGAAACCATTTACATATCAATCTTAATATGCCCTGAATTTTTTTATCAAAATCGGTTCGGTGGATCTCGAGTTATAAAATTTATTCAAAATGTACACTTATTGTTGGCGTATATACTCGTATATCGTATATTTTTTAATTAATTACGATTAAAACGTTTCGACGCACACCCGGCGTTATTACGAGTATTTTTAACCATAAGTCTTAAGATTAATTATAACGATAGTGTACATAGATAAAATACTATTGTTAATACTACGAGGTTTGGAAGTGATGTTTATAATATTTTGATGGCGAGTCTTCACTATCTGTTATGTAAGAAGGTCCTGGAGGGGCGTCTATTTTTCGGCCCAAGTCGACGAGCTCCGTCTAAATTTTGTGTGTGAACGTTTTGTAATCGTCGGGTTTTGATCCACATGTATATTTATGTAGCGCATTCCCGTATCGTTACGATTCCTCATAAACCGCGGAGCTTTATACATATACGAGTATAACTATTAGGTATAGTCCTTAATTTTTCAAATTGATTTTAATTTCTATCTCGTGTTCTGCATCACTGCAGTCGGTCGATTCGCCGATTCGAATGGAAATATTTTTTTCGTCAAATCTAGGCTGCTTCTTAAACTCCGTTAAACTTTTAACGGTTTTTAAAAATAACAATAGGCTTACTAATGGAAACCATAGAGACTATTTATGATAGTTTGTTGGAAAAAATAAACAAACCTGTGTTTTCACGACGACGACGGCTAAATAGATTTCTAATTAAAACGCTTTACAAACTACTAATGAGGACACGCCGCGGTGTACGTACACGCGTATATTTACACGCACGCTAAACGCATAAACCTCTGTAAAAATACCTAAACGTTTTCTCTGCGTATTAATTGTAGAATAGTTGCAGTCTCGGAAGACGTTCGTCGTCGCCGTCGTTATAAGAGTTTACGCTCGTAATGCGGTGTTTTTTGTTGTTGTTGTCTAGGAGGAGGTTTCTAACTTAAATTAAAATATTATGATAATTACTAAACGGGTCGAAAAGAGAGAATTTTCGGACGTTATTAATATACGTTTGTTTTTTTTCTTTTTTGCTAATGTTATTTTTATAAATCCCACGTGGAGGACGACGCGACGTCGTCGGTGAGTATTTGTTTCGTTAAAATATGTACATTCTACACAATAACGTCGTGCACGCTGTTACGAGCAATTAACATCGGGACAGTTTTAAATTCGTCTTTTCTGCAGTGATTAATTACGTCTGCAGTCGTAATGTATTGTCGTTAATCCTTTGTATAATTTCGTTTGAGATACACATAATTTTCTAGTTCTCATTTTTGTTTTGTTTTTTTTTTTCTCTGCCGGTTTTTTTTTCTTCTGTTTTTTCTTGTTTTTTGTTTTTTGTTTTTTTTTGTTTTTTCCATAATATTTCTCTTTTTCCTGCCATGTACTACTCTTTTAATTAGACGGCGCGAAATTAAACCGAAGAAAATTTAATCATCCAAATTCGTTTTGCGCAGCGCGAGATTATTAACCCCCCCCCCCCCCCCGAGTATTATCGTTACCGTATTGTAATGTCATAAAATATTCCATACCCCCTCGTCGCGTACATTATTTCAGTCTGTAAAAATGTGATAATTACTTTGCGATCGGTCGTCGTCCGCGAGATAGTTATGCCGCGCGAAACCTGACTGTGTTATTACGAGTCGTTGACGTTTCCACGCGTACGAAATTATTATCGTTTCGAATTTGCCCGAGAAAAATAAAATCGACCAAACGCGCGTTGACGTTTCGTCCTTAGAACTCGCTCGTCTATGATCCGACGGCGGCGCGGGGACCCGTAAAATTCCGGATCGTGAAAATCTGGAAGTATATAGAATTCAAATTTTCCGAAATCGGTTCGAATTTGGAAAACTCATCTTCGGGGGCAAGAAATACGTATAATCAAACCGATACGTTTTGGAATGTTTTTTTTTTTTCGCGTTTAGTCGCAAGTCGCGAGAAATCAGAAAAAGAAAAACACGAGTTTCTTTTCCAGTTTATTGGCGTCGACAGTCAACACCATATATATACGAAGTCACGTCGCCCACCTGCTAGGCCGAATCGTTACGAATAAATTGCGAGCCAGGTATATATACGACCTTTTATTTGCAAGTTCATTCCGCGAAATTTGTACGTCGACCGTTGTCTCGGAGGGAGCTCTGAAAGTGTTCGGGTGGCGACCTCCCCCCCCCCCCCCATCACAACGGCCGAACTTTCACAGCTCTCCCCGGAGACATTATAAACATTTCGGGAGTGAATTTACAAATACTTACGAATAAAGGACTAAAACTTGGAATTTATTTATAACGATTTGGCACTGCTCCTCCCCGCCGCGCTGTCCCGAAACCTTACTCGCCCGATAACATTTCTTAACAGTGAACGCTTACTAAGTGAATTCGCAAAATAATAAAAAAAAAAAAAAAACAAAAATCTAAAACTCGCAATATTCATCCGTCGATCTCATCAATCGATCGCGATCGATTCGGCCGCGGAGGGGAAAGGGTGGATTTACACGGTCGTGTTTCGAATCGCTTCTTTCGTCGGAACGTATTAATTTAGACCCGTATCGAATATTGAATTCGTTTTTTCCCGAGCGAAATCGGTCGATTAATTTTTGGAATTCGTGATTTTTTATCTGCCAAGTATTACATCGATCGTCGATGTAAATATTTCGTTTGGCCGAAGAAATTGTCGCTCTCGATGCCGCGTCGTCGGTGCGGCCCCGATCGGCGGGACAACCGAAACCGCGGGGGAAAATATCGTTTGATTTTTGATTTATTACGTAGCGCGAAACGTATTCCGACTCCGAAACCTCTACAGCTGTTCAACGTCACGCGATCGGTCGACGAAAAGTACGCTCGCGCTGACAATGATGGCCGGACGCTTTTCTATTCCGGCGCACTTTTTTTTTTTTTGAAAGCGGTGTCTGGAAAGCGACCCGCGGTAAAAACCCGATCGAGTACGACGCGTATTGATGTGAAATAAATCGTATCGACAAAGCGCGAGTGGTAAAGTAAAAAAAACATACATATTTACATATATTATTATAGATATAAAATAAATATATACTGTTCTCGTCGATTCCTATGAAAAGGACTTTCAGGACCCGTACGATGCAGCCTCCTGTCGTGGCCGTATCTAGCATTCATTCGGGCGGGGGCGATGAGTTTAATACGAAACTAATAATACTATTATATAGGGCTCGGATTTTGTAGCAAAATAAATCCTTAAAAAGCATTTGAAATAGCCGAAAAAAGCAAAAAGAAGCATTTATTAAATTTAATTCTAAAAAAAAAACAAATTTCAATTACACATAAAATTAAATGTTAAAAAAGGAATTTACGACCACATATTTGGTCAAGATACTTTCATTAGAACTCATTCTATTGGGCGCTGCTAATATATATTATATTTATACGTAGAAAAAGACCTTTCCACATCAACCGATGTAATCCATGCATATTTCATATAAACTAAATCATTTAAATTATACTGTTATACAATTTCGGCACAATAACGATAGTTATTTTATCATTCATACGTTTATTACTGGTTTTTTCACTGGTTTTAAAATTTCTGGCAATAATTTACAGTCCAAGTATAATATACATAAAAAAAAGTTAAATTTTCAAGAAAAATATGTAAAAATTAAGAAAAAATAACCAAATAGGGGAAAAAGCAATAAAAAGCAAGTTTTGTGGAAAAAAGCAAAAAAAAAGTTTACTTCATTGAAATCGGAACGATTCAAAACGTATTCATCTATGAGAATTATTATCTTTCTACCACACACCTCTCAAAAGAAGCATTCGCTACAAAATCCGAGCCCTACTAATATAATATATACGTTTTTCTTTAATGTTAATTCGACTACATTATATACGCATGAATACTGTTTTTGTTATGATTAAATAATCAAATTAGTGTAGGTATTATTCGGCAATACGTTTCGTTTTAAATTTGATAAAACGTCGAAAAATTGTCGATGAAATTACGGGGTGGGGGTGAACCCGGACCTTCCCCCGGAATTCGGCCATGCATCCTATCTCTCATAGATTCATCGAGCGTATAGGTTTGTCGTCGACACCTCTTGAAATCGGATCGCTGTCGTTCTCGTGTGGACGTGATATATCTCGTATGTCTTTCGTCGATTATTTGAAATTTTCATTTTCATTTTCATGCTTGAATTGAAAAAATTAAGATTTTCGCGGCACGGACGACCGGAACTGGCCGTCGAGCGGTATAATATCGTACGCGTTGTTTTACGTCGATCGAAGCGCTAGAAGAAGAAAAGAAAAAAAAATCACGATTTAAATTGTCGTTTGCTCGCGCGCGATCGCGTCGCGTGTCGTTTTCTCCGGCGGCGGCGTAAAGATTATTATGTGTAAATTTCGTAGCGATTTGTACGACAAAGTGTCCATTCCGTTCGAGCGATTTTCAACGGCGGCGCGGCGATCCGAAACGCAGGGGCGAAAACGTGTTATTTGATTTAACCATCTATTGCCGGCCGGTCGTGTAAAGTAGCCGTTCCGAGCGATTCGTGTTGTTTTTTTTTGGTCATATTTAAGCGCGATCATTTCGGTAACGTTCAAAAACACATACCTTTCGTTCTTACGGCGCGGCGCGTATAACACAGCTATCCGAGCGGGCGTTTAATCGTATTTTCGCTTTTTTCAAACTCGTCGCGTACCGTTAACGGAGCGCGGAATTTATCGTTTTTCATTCGCAACACGGTCATTCGATATACTCGTATACGATACATTTTATATTATACACGCAGTCGCCGGCGTTTAGTCAATTATTTTAGTGACGCGAGAACAAACCCAATTATCGAACCCAGTTCATAACGCGTTTTACGAGTTTCCGTAACGTTCTCGCGTTTTCAGAACGAAAAAAAAAAAAAAAAATTCAACCAGTCGTATACGAACACCGTTCGTATTATAATATTATTAGCGCGTTTATCCGTTTATAATTTACGCCGTACGTTGTACAATACGCGTGTATTTGAAGGCTGACGAACGCCGTAATAGCAACAATAACACACAAGACTCTTTTAATTCCGTATCACTTTTTTTCACCTGCGGCTAAAAGTTAACGATCCGCCGCGTCACGGCCTTCAATTACAAAGTCCTAACAATAATGTTATTAAAAGTTTCTCTTCTTCTTCATTCTGCTTTTTCTTTTCTCTCCGCACTATCTCTCTTCTGTCCGATTATCTCTCAAATATATAATATATTTGTTAATAATATATAGCCAGGGGTGGCCGGCTCGCGACTCGACCAAAACCTACTAATAATTATTATTTAGTATTTATATTATATTATTTTAGTAGACTAAAACACGCGTTTTTTGACGATTCTTAGAATTTCAACTCTGTCGCAACACCCACGGATCAAACAACCGACGAGTATGGTTTTCCAATGATTTTGACTTTTCGTCTTTGAATATTTTCTCTTGGTTTTTTTCTTTTTCGTAAAAATATGTCGACTATAATATTATTTCGTCGAAAATTCCGCTCAGAGTTTCTCGCGAGTACTGCCAAATATTGAAATAAATATTATCACCCTCCAACTTTCCAAATAATTAGTTGATTTTAAAGAAAAAAAAAAAAGTTAAATCAGGATTTAATGACCTTTTAAACAGATAATGTGACCGATCCCACAGTTTTCTAACCTAAAACGTATGCGGTATTAATTAGCGACGCGCTAAACACGCATTGTGGACCGCTGTGCTCCGAGTCCTTTGAAAACTCGAAAATCTGCAAACGATCGTTTTTTCCGACACTCAACGCCGGCGTACTACAATTTTAAGACCGATTCGCCGTAGTCGTCGTCCGCATCTCATCCGGATGAGATTAGCATTCTTTTTTCTCCGATTTTCGTCTCCGCCGCCTATCCGATAATAACTATACAAACGGCGGCCGTGCGAGTGCGTTAATCCGCGTCGTCGTCGATAATAACAATAATTATTATTATTTACTATCTCGTTCGCGCTCTGTTTCGCGCGCGCGACGCGGCGGCACAAGCAGCTGCCGCTCCGCGCGCGTGTAATTCGACGGCGGCCGAGGCAGAGTGGTGTGATGCGGGCCCCGTTTCTAACTCTAAATTATAACATTCAGAACATTCGCGCTCGAATATTAGTAATCCGCTTGAATTAATCTCGCGCGCGCGTTTTCCTACATAATAGAAAATATCGATCGGCCGCGGCGGCGGCGGCGGCGGTACGCGCGTTGTTCGCACGCCTCTGTGTCTCGCGAAATCGTCGATTCCAGCAATGTATACGCGCGATTGCCGAATGCAAATGACGGTGGTTTATCGCGATCGCGGCGAAACGCCCGGCACGACACAATAATATCGTTACTTTTTAAATTGTTTCGCCGCCGCCGCCGTTTGAACACTACTGTACTTATATTTTCGCGCCGTCTTAATTGCGAATTTCGATCGTCGTTTTCTCCTCGTCGTCGCTCCGATATCATATTATAATAATAATTATACGCGCACGGCAGAAACCGCACTATACTCTCTAATCGGCGAATACGATTTACTGCGACGCGTGCGTTGTTCCTCCACGGGTTTAGAGAAACGCGTGATATCGAAAACCCTAGTCGTAACCGTTTTTGTTTTTTTCTCGACGACTAAATAGCTCAATATATATTATATAAAAAAAAAAAAATGTGAGTTACAGGTGACGGGTGATTGATGTCGGCGAATAGGTCTGACGAGACCATTGGTGCTCGAAAACAAAAAAGATTCCGAGTGAAAGAGTTGTGACGATGGGTCAGCTACAAAAAGTCCGCAGGTTTTCGTATTTTTATAAAATTTCGGCAAAATGTTTTATGTAAATGGTATCGAACCATTTTACCGATATCGATGTGACTAATTTATTGAAAGTACATCGATAATCGATAATCGATTCATTCTATTTTCTATTTTCTATTATTATTTAAGTTTTGACAGTAAATCAATATCAAAGAACGATAAATATTATACGATAATAACTAATAAGCAATACTAAAACGATAAAGCCCTCATAATGAACAGAATATTATATCGCAATACAATAATTTCAGTCTCGTTATTTCCGTCCATCGTCTATGTCAATTTTAGTATCAAGTGTTGCTCAGTGTATTTTATTCACTAGGTACTGAAATTAATTAACAATTACGAGTGATTTAAAGTTAGTGTCATTACCTGGAGGCCGTAGCGATATATGGAAACAATTTGGCTTTAAAGTGGATACCAATAATGGTATAATTTTAAATAAAAAACAAGTCCATTGTCGCGCGTATCGATATATCGTATAATATTGATATCGATAATTGAAAACATATCGTTGTGCAACACTATAGTAAATGGCAATATTTCCAATAGATTCCTCGTTTCGCTTGGAACCATGGTAAAACCGGTGTGGTTATGTGTTATAACGGGGTTATGTAATTATTATAATAACCCGTTAGTCGTCTGCATAATATCAGAATAATTACGGTAATTACTGAAAATGTAACAACGATTATGTAATAATTATGAAAATAATCACGACGATTGTATAATAATCGTGTATTATGTGTAACAGGTGTTTTCGCGTGGAAATCGGAACGAGTCAACATTCACGTGAGTTCAATAGTGCGTGGGCGACGCGGCCGAACAGCTCGCGCCACGCCCGGACCAATGGGAGCCGAGTTGCGCGCGCGACCAATAGCGATCGAGTGACGCGCGCGAAAGTGCAGCGGCTAGCCGGAGCCGAGTGTGCGGACGCTCAGTCTAGTGTCGACGACGGTTTAAGGACGATGCGCTCTCCTCGGTTTTAAAAAATATTTCGATTAATTTTTCAATATAATAGTGTCGATCGTGGTGTGTTTATTTCGTCGACGAGAAATCTCAAACTTTTTTCGGTCGCGACTTTTAATTTTTTTTTTTCGTTCAATCGTTTTTCTGTGTGCGAGTGTGCGTGTGTTTTTTTATCCAGTGACTTTTGTTGTGTTTCACGAGCCAACAGACGGCGTTCACTACGATCACCTCAGCAGCAATCCGCCGGAAAACCGTGAGTAGTGCATACCTATTATATTATTTATTTACGGTCTCTAGTAGGGTAGATATTATTGAATCTCGATAAAATCAATACTAAAAACACGTTTTCATAAAATTATTATAAACCACTGTGTCCCGACGCGATTGATTTTCTCATTATCATTCATATTATCGTAAACGTGAATGTTTTGAACGAGACATTTTTCACTTGGTGTTTAATATGGGTATTTCTATATTTATACGAGTATTTATTACGTCTGCCGGCAGCGCCAAAGTATCTAAATGATTATTAGGTATCGATGTTGTTTGCGTATGCGATGACATATTTTATTGTTTTATTTAGTTATTCTCATTTCTCGGTATATAATAGTGAACGTGGATTTTTAAATTAAATTATTTATCAATATCGAACGTAAAAAAAAAAAAACTACGTATGAGATTTAGGAAAAAAACACAAACGATTGTGTAAACGGGTCGCGTGCGAATCGACGTTGTTAAAGTGGTTGAAAAAAAAAAACCCCCGCTGTAATAATACGAAAGAATATTTAAATTGATTCGCCATCGATAAACCTTTACGCGTAATTTTATTCGAAATCTCGATTAGTTTTTTTTTCAACGATAAATACAAAGTATTTGGTTTTTTTTTTTTAAATACATTCTCACCGACGACGACGACGTCATCATAAAACGCGCGCTCCTGTTATTTATCGCCATGTGTTATCGTTGTGTGTTTTATGATTTCGCGAAGGAATAATAATCCTCATCGGTTCGGAAATCAAAGCGTTTACTTATTATTAGGGCCAATATTCCCTAAAAATCTACTAAATATGTACGCAATCGTGCCGAAAAAATCACCAATAATATACGCCCTTAAAATATGCTCTGAAAAAAATAAAAAACAACATTGAGTTCTAATATTTTATTTAAAAAAATGGTTTGGTCGGGTAAATTATATAATTTTTTTTTATTATCGACTGCGGAAAATGAATTTAAACGGAATTAAGCCATAATAATAAATTTTATATTTATAAATTTTCATAATTATTTTGTGATTTTCGTTGAAAATGTCTTAAAAAACTTACAAAATCGCTAAAATATGCCCTAAAAATGCGAAAATTCTAAAATATGTAAAAAAAAATTTCGCGTACAGAATCGTGAAATAAATTGTGGTATAAACTACCAATTTTTTCGGCCAACCAATAGAAACATGCAAATGCATGCGAACCGTTGGCCCTTCTTATTATGTTTGGCTCGGCATAAAATCCGGTTTGAGTGATGTGTATAGACATATAGGTTACGACAATTTCGAATGTGAATGAATGCAGGAAAAAAAAAACAAACTCTTTATATTAGTTTTCTATTTTTTTCCGTCGCGCGTTTTCCATTTCTCTTTTAGAAAACCCAAAAGTTGGGAGTTGAAAAGTTTTACAGACACAAATACCTATGTTGTGTATTATAATACGAGGAGGAAAACTTGAGAAATAACCTGTTTTCTTTTTTTTCTCTTTTTTTCGGAGTTAAGCGCAGGTTAGGTACCAATTTCGAGATTGATTTCTGTTTTCGTTTGTTTCTATACGATTTCTAACCGCTTATTTTGCAATAGTTACAATGGACTTTTCAAATCGCGTTCGATTAGCGTTCTTTTCAATAATTCTAAATGCGCGTCGATCTCGAACTCCCCGTGATATAGTGTAGAAAACAAAAAATCCCTCGTCTCTTTAAGTTTAATAAAAACGGTTTTTGAATATCAGTCGGCGGCTTTACTATTGTATAATAAAATATAGTGTTTTGATTATTGCTCATTATACCAAACTTTTGAAATCAAAGTCGTCTTTCGATACCCCGAATTTCCTTGATTCTCGTCGCTCGTTATTCGCTGACCGGCGGACGAATAATATTAGACGCGAGGCGTGAGCCTGGAGATAATAATATTATAATAACGACAAAAATTAAATTAATTGGATAATAATAATACGTCAAATAAAAAAAAAAAAAAAAAACGATAACGATAATTTCCCCCCGCTCTGTTCATGCGGAAAAACGAGACAAATATCTCAATGTCTAGTTATTTATTTTTTATACTGTATTTGGGTGTTTACTGGAATTGCCCGTCACGCACGGCTCGCTCGCGCTATTTAAAAATACCGAATACAACTTAAAGTTTCCTAAGTGAATTACAAATGTAAATAGAAATTTAAGGATTTTAGTCTGACGAAAATTTGTTTGAAAAATATTTAAATATATTATATTGAGTTGTCTCTTTGTCTCCAATGACGCTTCGCCGCTGTTGGCACTGTAGATTATACGTAGACGATGGTAATTATTATCGTTGTACTCGTATTGATTTGTTTTCTCGTGTTTTCTCGGGCGAGTTCGAAATGCAATTCGAGTGCAAAAAAATAAATAAATATTCGAAATAAAACCGTTTCGGCTATTCGACTTTACGACACGTCGCGGTTGTTTTTCGAGGACAGCAGCGGTCCCGCGGTCGATTATCAAACGACATAACGATTCGGACGCCGCGCCGTCGAGAAGAAAATGTATATTATTATTATACGCCGTCGTACTAAAATATAATGTTATACTGATTAACTCGAACCGCCTCCGACGGATTATTGTTATTGGTTTCGAAATTTAAGGGTCCGCAACAGTCGAGATGCAAACTGTGCGTATATTATTATGTACTACTGGCGGTTTAAACGAGGTCAACAGCGGGACTAAACGGCCCTTATCGCCGAGTTCGAATTTCGTAGCTCATAACTACCCTTATATCGGTGTCGATGGGAGGGAGGGGGGGAACCACTCGCGTTCGTCACGGTCATAATAATAATAATAATATATTATCATCATCCGAGACGCGTCGAAAACAAAGTCAAACGGTCTAGGGCACTCGATCGACGTATAATAATAGTGTTTTATATACGCCGAGACGACGGAAGCCATCGCGTTTTCTCTCTCTATAATTAATTCTTATTTTTCGGTTTTTATATTGCACTTTTTTTCTTTTTTTTAATGATCTCGCGCGTTTGAATCTCTCGAAGTGTCGTTCGGGAAACGTGTATCGCGCCCGTCGTTTCGTCCCTTTTCTTATCGTCCGTAAAAATTAAGATCACAAATCAAATTCGATAAGGGACGCGAGTTGCACGGTAACTATACAGTTACTAGCTGAATAACCCGGCTTCGCCCGTGTGCAATATAACTTTTTATTTTATCAGTTTTTTTCATTTTTACCCCTTTTAACTCCGGTAGGTGTCGAATTTAGGAAAATCCTTTCCCACGGGGTCTCCACTATATAAAACGAAAGTGTTGACCAAATTTCATACTCAAAGCTCCAGCGGTTCCGGCCAGGCGAATTTTTCTAGTTTCACCTTTTTTACCCCTTTTAACCCCCTTAGGGGTCGAATTTTGGAATATCCTTTCCCATGGGGCCTCTGCTATATTAAATGAAACTATTGACAAAATTTAATTCCACAAAGCTCCAGTGACTCAGGATTTTTTCCATTTTTACCCCTTTTAACCCCCTTAGGGTTTTCTTAATAATTCTCTCCGTAAAAACCATCCTCGTACTTCAAGGAATATTATAAAAAAAGAATTAGCGAAATCGGTTCAGGGGTTGTTGAGTTATGCGCTTACAACACATTTTGCGATTCATTTTTATATATAAGATTAAAATTGATTATTATAATCTCGCGAATTCATTCTTTTCCTTCGGTTGCCGCTTCGTGACTGTTGAAACGAATCGATAATTTGTTTTGACTACGAATTCATCGTTACGATATCGATTGTCGGATCGGGGTTTTTTTTTTTAACAAGTCGAAAGGTGTGTTTCGTATGGCATTTGTTGACCGGTGTCGTCTTTAATCTAGTGGTTTTCCACCTTACGAGCTCGGCCAAAGACTACTCGGCCGCGGACGCGATTAAAAAATAACCCTTTTGTTTTCGTCGCGCGCGCGTGGGGTCCGAGACTGCCGTTTGACGAGCGCGAGTAATTCAAAAGCAATCGCGCGAGATTCTGCTCCGGTGACTCTTCTTGTTTGTTTCGCTCGCCGCGACTTACGTCCAACGAGAGTTGGAATTTTTATTTTTATATTTTGATTTCAAAAAAAAAAGCAAAAGACGTCTAGTTTTTCTCTTTATTATATTATTTATGAGACGTGTTTTAGATGTAATAAAATGTAAATGTCAAAGTAAAAACGCGTCCCGTTTCGGGGCCGGGCGGGGCGGGGGGACTGGAGGACGAAAACAATTTAAAAAAAAAACAAAAACCGTCGAGCGATTCATTATTTACACGCGACGACCGGTAAATTGTTGATACATAATATGTATTAAGCGCGTTTCGGATGTTTTTTATCCGCTCGCGCGCGTACGTATAGTTGTTTACGCGCGCGACGAGTAAGTAACGCGCGCGACGACACGGTCGGTTTTTAAGCGTTTTGCATACAGACGGGGTCGATTAATATTTTAAAAAACGGCGTGCAGCAGCAGTTTTACGGTCCCGGGATTTTTTAAACATTCATATAAAAACGCGCGTATATTATGCGCGCCGTTTGTCGCGACCGACGACGACGACGGCGCGGCGGCGTGCACAACGGTACACGGTAACCGCGGTATAATATGATATTATTTTATATTATCGATCGTTTTATAACTATTACATAACCGACTGTTGTTTCCGCGTTTGCCAATAGTCGATATTATTGTATAATCGGTTATTTCCATGCACGCTTGCCCAACAATCGAATGACCGGCAGTCGAGTTGTTTGTTCAATCGAAATTCGAATTATCGATATAGATTACAAATCGGAATTTATTATTTGTTTTTCCGATTTTATCGATACAATAATCGAAAACAATCGATTAGAATATCGTGTAGAGCCAATCGTGACTACAATATTCACATATTATAATTTTTTCGATCATACGCAAACAACTGATTCTTTTACCTTGTAAAATCAGAAACACTACGTCATTTAAATATCGAAATATTTCGTTTTAAGATTTCGTGCGCGCATCGTTATATTCTATAATATACGAGTATATGTGTTTATTATTGAACTTTACGTGCACTATAAATATGGTGACCAGATATTGAAAAAAAAAAGAAGTACATCGGTATAATATGTATAATATAATATATAAATGGATAAAAATTATAATAGAACATAAATTTAAACTCATTTATTACTTTATTTTAATACTTACATAAAGTATCATAGATTTTTAATCTAACAGTTAAAAATAAAATATATATATTATAAAACTTAATGACAAACTCTTAACAACAACAAAAAAAAACAACTGGTTATTACTTCAATATTTTTGACATATTTTAACTCAAACATTAAATTTACTTAATATTAAACTAAGTTTAATATATTAATAAGCAATATTAACTTAAAAAGGAACAAATATCACTATTTTAAATATTTTCGAGATCCATGAATTTCTTTGAGTATTTTTTACAGTTATTACATCATTACAAAGAAGTACATTTTAGTGTACTTTATCAATTTACGTAGGACAGTAGGACAAGTATTTAAAAATCAGTACTGTCCTTATAAAATAAGTACGTCTGGTCACCATAACTATAAACTCCCTACACCCCACTACGAGCTCACCTCAAAGGTGTAGGTAATTTTTTTTTTGTTATTAACTCTGTATTTATTGCGTTTAACGATAAAAATTCATTCATTCAAACCTGTTAAATTTATTATTGCGCAACAAAGTGTCTCAATTAATTTGGCTTCGATAACGTGATAACCTTTTATTTTTGTTTTTACAAGATAAATAAAAATCAAACGAGTCCCGAACGTTCCCAGGGTCCTATTTTGAAAAATTTTAAAGGGGGACGTCAAAATAGTTTTGGAAAATACCCCCCCCCCCCACGAGCACTTAATGTTAGAGAGCTCGTGTATAAATACTCTCTATATGATGTATACAATAGTATTGATCCGCGCTAACGATTCGATTTGGTCGGCGGACGTTTATATTATATAAAGCGCGGGAGGTAAAAATGTAAGGAAACCGAAAAGAAAAAAAAAAACGCCCGTTCGCGTCGCGTTTTATCCCGCGCTATACACAATCTAAATATTCGTATTAGAAAAAATATCCCCGGCGGAAAAATAAAGAGAGAAAAAATGAAAATCTCCAACGTCAATACCGCACGTTTAATATGTATGAACGGGTACAAGCGCAATTTGCATTATGGACGTAAAAGTATTTTCAATTTCACGGTTCCATACATATTGAACAGGCTATACTGTACACGTGTATAGAGCGGCGGCGGCGCCCGTTCCCGTTTTGCGTTTAGGTATTTAAGATTCGAATGCAATATGAACACGAAATAAAACAACGGCTCGGTCCCGCCGCCGTCGAATCGCATTAATTTAAAAAAAAAAAAAAACGGTAGAACGGGAAAAAACTAACAAAATAAAACCGCCGCGTAAGTGTATGCGTTTTCTATCTCTCTCTCCGTTTCGATTATAAATTAATCAAATCGAAATCCCGTGAAAAACTTTTGATCCGATAACGATAATAACAACAATAATAATAATATAGACTTTAACGTTCTCGTGGTTAAATACGTACACCGAACATGTTATGACGACGCGCGCGTGGTCTCGCGAATTTTTCACTTTCCGATCGAATTCTCGTATGATTTTTTCGTAATTTTGCCCCCGCCACCTTCTCGACTCGACGATGTGACATAATTATTATGATCGTAGCGGCGTTATTTCAACGGATCCTCGTGTGAATATCGCGACGCGTACGCGCGTAAAAACGGCCATAAATCGTACGACGGAAACGAGCGCGCACACCTAACAATTTCCCGTTGTCCATACCGCGCGGCGTAAGGTGGCATATATCCCCGTCGTTCGACTAACGGTTTCCGTTTCGTTCGGATCCGTTTAATATATACAACGTACATAGTGTATATGTCAGGGGTGGCCACAACGAGGCTCGCGAGCCACATGCGGCTCTTAAATCAGTTTCGTGCGGCTCTTGAACTAAATTTAGACTAAACTTAATTAATATAAAATTTGTTAATATCGCTAGAAACGTTAGATAGCATTTTTATTGCCGTCGATTTCATTATCATTACAGTCGTTTTTTGGTATAGATAATGTTTTATGTAGTGTAAAAAATAAACGTTCCTTCAAATCAATAATAATGTTAATAACTATGTCAATAATAATAATGTTTTAAGTAATGTAAAAAATAAACGTTCCTTCATTTGAGTTCATTTTTCAATGTGTCTTCATTTCAAAAACATCGCTTTACAATGTGGCTCACCTCAAATTAGCTTTATAAATTTGCGGCTCCCAAAGTTAAGGTTAGTGGCCACCCCTGGTATATATGATAAAACGTCGTTTGATTTCCTTTCGTGCTTGCGACGACGAACAGGGCCCGAAAGTTCGTAACACTAAAAACTATCGAAAAACGTGCGTTTAATGATTATTATATGATATTAAAATAAAACGGGAAAAATAGACGCATATAATTTAATACTAACGTAAAATACGTTCACGTCGTGTTCGTCTCGAGAATCGTTACGGTTTTCAAATCACAAACCACGTATTTTTTTTTTTTTTAAAGCTTCGTTCGACATCCGCTCGTGAAATCGGCGGCGCGTACTCTTCAAACGTTATACAGTTTTTACTATTTTGTTTTCGCGCGGACGCGTTTTTAAACGAATCACGCGTATTATAGTATAATAGTATAATGCCTACTTTGAGTACATTTTTCGAGTTTTATTTATTACTCGACCGTATTCACAGCGCACGTAAAATACAATTTTATTTTTAAAAAAAAACGATGCGAAAATAAAATTCCATTTCCGAACCCGTTTGGTCGAAGCTTTCGTCCCCTCGGTAGACAATGCGCGTTTCGAATGTCCACTTGATCTGGCGAGCGAACGCTATTTCTCTATTGGCGGCGCCGTTATATTTTCTCGCATACCCCCGCCAGTATACGTACCCGACTTGCGGCCTGCGTGCCTATTTTCAAGTACTTTTCGTGCGTTTTCAAACGATAATATATAATAACTAGGGTTCGGGACTTATTGCACACAAATTGTAGGAAATATGCATGCACATATTATGCACTTGAAATAACCGAAATATGCGCAAAAATATGCAACTAAATATTTTTTCAAATAAAATTTAATAAAAATTTATTATTAATAACCATATGGTAGTACCTATACTAGTACTATAACTCGAATGACGGATTTCGTTTCGTGGCGTTTTAATAATACAGTGAAAACTCTTTATAACGAA
This sequence comes from Drepanosiphum platanoidis, assembly GCA_948098885.1. Lineage (NCBI taxonomy): Eukaryota > Metazoa > Arthropoda > Insecta > Hemiptera > Aphididae > Drepanosiphum > Drepanosiphum platanoidis. Next base: position 8,240,180 of record OX402537.1, read on the forward strand.
TCTTAAGGGACCAAGATATTTCTTTCGTTATAGAGAGTTTTCGTAATAGGGAGGGTTTAAAAAAAAATAAAATTTTAATTATTTATGTATAAATGTATGTACCTATGTAATATTATATATCAAACACATCGTTATTTTTACGATAATAACGATATAAAAAGTAGACAATGAAAGAATGTAATCGGCATTATATTTATTACGATAACACGTAAATTGTATTATGAAACATAAAAAAATTTTTCGTTATTGAGAGTGACAATACGTTCTAGAGAATTAATTGACTAATGGGTTATATAGCAAACCAACCATTATTATGTAATGTTTACGTTATATAGAGTTTTTCGTTGTAAAGAGTTTCGCTATAAAGAGTTTTCACTGTACATTAAATACATACGAAGAGTATGGCTGAGGATTTCTTCATCTACTATTCTTATTCTCGTTATGTGCGCGACTGTAAATTAAATCCTCGAGTGCCTAAAAAGCGCGCTCGCGGGTTTCTTAATAAATCAATAATCGGGCGACGCGTAATATTCTTCCGGTTAGATCCCGGTCGGCGGCGGCGTAGATTCGAATTTCCGTTGCCGCGCGGTACAGATGAACGGTAGACTACGTATATATTATATGTACACGTTTATTTTGTCATTTGTCAACGGATCACGCCGCCGGGGCTACGTACTCGGGCGAGTTATTATATTGTCAAGTTTAAATCTATCGGAAAGTGTGTGTGTTCCAGCACATCGCAATCAATCAAAGTCGAGTAAAAATGTATTTGTCGACTAGATTTTCAATTTAATCTCGCTGCTTTCGGAAGGTTCCCGTCGACTTTGGGCGACTATCGCTGCCGATAATAATAATACGCCTAAACTTAAGGTATCCGTTTCTGGGTGTAATAATAACCAAGCCGCGAGAGATTTCTCGTCGAGAAGAAACGAGCCGGCGGAACTGCGAATTCCTCTGTCGGACGAAATTTCCACGTTTTAAATGAATGATTATTTGAAATCTACGCAGATTATAATATACAGCTACATGTACGATTGTTCTTTTTCAATTCTCATCGATTTTATTTTAACACCTTTTCTTTTTTTTCTAGCTCTTATTTTCAAAACAACGACTTCTCACGGCTTATATAATAAAATACTAGATGGCTGGACGGTGCACAATAAGCGTCGACCAAGTGAGGTAAGATGATAATAATAATATATAGTCGTTGTCGTTTAACGGGAAAAGACGAACGACGTTATATAATCGTATTACGTTTCTTTCGCATATGTCTGTAGCTTATTTTTAATCTTCTTTCTCGGCAATAGTGATCGACAATATCGGTTATATTGCAATTTGCCGACTATAATATGCACCTGGGTCAGTGTTTTCGGTAAACGGCGATTTACAAAATGAACTTTTTTTATTTAAATATAGTTTATAAATCGACACTCGAAATGGTATATTTCGTTTGGTTAATCGTTAATGATATGATATTTTTATCCGTTCAAATTTGTACTTAATATAGATGGGTGTGTCGCGAAGTGATTGACCATATTTTATACCCATTTTTGTGGTCGCGACACTAAAAAGGCTGAGAAACGATGGCCTAGGTAATATTTATCAAATTTATTGTTTCCTCAATGTTTGTTTTTACAACGATTTTACATTTACCAGTAGAAGTTTACAAGTCGAGTGATTTTGTTTGTTTTTTTGTTTTCATTGGGTGCTACAGGATTGGTAAATAGAAAACAATAAAGACAAATCGTATGGAAACGAGTGACTTTGTTTGTCGGCGAAAGGTCACTAAAATTCAGAGGACGGCGATGATTATGACGGCGATGAAGACGACCGGGGAGACCTCGGTCTCGGCGGTTTCTCGTTTTTTCTCCGATCTCACGATGGCCAGGCTCCCGCGACCCAGGCAAGTCCTGCGCCGAACCCTTTGAATTTTTCCTGGATCTACGTGCGCTGCAGGTATGTCTTTAAGGAGCTTATTTTTACGTAGGAAACCATGGCGATTTAAGGTGTTGGTTTGTGTAAACGTTGCGGACGACCCGTAATGTATATTTTTTGAAATTTTTCCTCCGAAGGTCCTTTAACGGCGGTAATTATATTTTTACAGTGTATTATTTCGGTGTTTATAAAATCGTCGCAGCGGCTGTCGATGTTAAACGTCATTGCATACGTTACCTTTATGAATTAACGTGCCCGGAACGACCGGCCGTGTATCGCGCGCGCGTATACGAGCGCCGCCGTTTGTTCATCCGTTAAAACGCTCGCGAATCGATTACCGCGTCGCCGCCGCGCGGGCTTACACGGCGGTGTTTTCACCGAATATGATCCATTACCGGGATGAATCCCCCGACAATCCACTTCGCCGCGATTACGCGTCCAATCCGTTCGCGCTTTATCGCTTTTTATTTTAAAACTTCAATTTCCATAGTGATTCAATTTCGATAAGTAGTAGTAGTAGTGGTGGTGGTGGTGGTGGGTAGTCTCACTCGTTCCTAGTGAGCGAGTGCGAGTGAAAAATGCAACAACAACAAAAAAAAAACGATTTTTAAAATCTGAAAGAAATAAATATAATAGTTTTTGATTTCGACGACTGATACACTTATTATTGATAGTTCCCTGCAAATACTTGATTGTCCGACGTAAAACGCGTATAAATATATTAGAAATATCTAATTCGATAAAAGAGGATAAATATTATACCGATCGTTTTAAAATGTTTACAAACATGATCAACGGGTAACGTCGAACCGCTATAAGAGGGGTGTGTTTTTTTGCGTCAGTGTTTTACACAATAATCGTGTTTTGTCTCTGGCTCGATATTTTCCATCGCGCGTTGGATACCGTAGTCGGTTTTTCGACTGTGATTTAAAGTACCGTCGGTAATACGACATTAATCACGTTTCATATTATTGGCCAATCATCGATTTAGTATTGGATAGGATCAGGGGCTTTCGACTGCCCCTTCGAAATACATTTTTATCGCACTACCCAGTCTACGAGCCGCCGCCGTATTATACATAATATTATATAATATCGTCGATGTGTGTCAGCCAGTCGTTTTTGAGAAACGTCTTTATTACTATATGGGTTTTTCGGAACCCGTCGAGAAGGGTTAGTTTAAAGGGGGGGGGCCGGTGAGGGAGAGAAGCGTCTTGTGTTCCTGGGCCCGTCCTTGATCCTGGCTCGCGCGCCGTTCGCCGAACGCGTGCTGGTTATCGCGTATACTCGGCCCCAGAGTCTTTGGGACATCCGACACGAGTCGGCGACGACGACGACGATTTTGAATTGTCGCGTCGTCGTTAAAACGTTTAGGATTTAATTACTGCGCGCCGCCCGCGCGCTCTCGAGCGTTTGATAAAACGCGCGTCGTACGCTCTCGTCGCGCAGACGGTCGCTGCTAAACCGAAACGGGGCGGGACGCGTGTACGGCGTGCGAAAAGTTTGCGACCGCCCGGGGCGGCGGCGGCGGCGGCGGCGGCGTTGTCGTCGTTAACACGGCGAGAGATCGTTTTTCTCTTTCGAGACCGCGCGCGCGACGTGTCACACCACCTCGTCCGTACTCAGAAATATATCATTGAAATTCGATCGTCCGACGGATACTATATAGACGCGTGCCGTACGGTTTTGTCGCGGAATAATCGAAAGGTCGCGAAAATCCACTCTATCGGGAAATCCAACAAATTTCGAGCCATATATTTTTAAAAAAAAAACTTTTGTAACGTTACACTACGTGTAACCATGGTAAACGGTCTGCAGTAGCGTAATTTTATTTTTCTCGCGCCTAATGCACCCGATTGGAGGACACGTAATCTGATATTCTTACACTTTGTAATTTTCAATACTTCAATAGTGTTTTTTCGGTCCCGTAAAAATGTCTCTCGACGCCCACGGCTCTGATGTTTACCGATCCGGTCCTGCGCGGTCGGGTTAGGTCAGGATCACGCTTTCCGCGCTAAAAACTCGTTTCAAATATACACGAGCTGTCGATTTAATTTCGCGTTTCCGTCGACACCCATCGGCGCAAGTCCTCGACCGCTTTTCACCCGAGTCCGCGTACGGTACGGTTTATTTAATTTTTGCCCTCCGCTCGGCCCTCGGTGCACGCGGGCCGTATATTATAAGATCGATAGCGTCGAAAAGGAGTCGTAAAAAAATGAGAAATCATTAAGGGCGCCGCGATCGCGCGGCCGGAAATTTCGGACCATTTAGCGCGCCGGGCGGCCGGGCGGCCGGCCGGCGGCTGATCTATCATTTTCACCGTGACAGAAGAGATGCGATAATACGGTAATGGACTTTGCAAACTTTCCCGCGCCGTTGTAATAATAATAATAACGCGGAGCGTGCGAAAAAGACCGATGGTAAAAATATCGGCGTCGTTAAATCGCGTCGATAAACGCGATCGACGGGATAAAAAAAAAGAAAAGGACCCGGGAAATTACCGCGCGTAGTTATAATACTGGCGTGTAACCGAATATTGTTATCGAATTACTCGAGAGACTAACAACTTTCGTCCGCGGCGGGTTCAATCGCGGACGCTTTCTTCGTCTCGGCGGGCTCGAAAAATGTCCTTGTACACTCTATAATCATCTAACGCGAGCGGTATGTCTCGAAATATTGAAAATAATATGCTGCGCGTGCTTGAAATTTGTCTTTTACACATCTAGTGGTCTACCATAGTGGCGTACTTACGGGGGGATATCGGGGATAAATCCCCCCTCGGCCTTTTTTTTTTTTACCGATAGGTATAATAATGTTATATATTATACAGAAATACAGAACGAAATGATATGTTTGCCAACGTATATATCCCCCCCTTGACAAAATCTTAAGCACGCCTCTGGTCTACCACGTACCCCGCCTACATTGTGAAGTGAAAATAATTTTATCGGAACGTATTTAAAATATACAAGAAAAAGCCGTGAGGGTGACGGGTACGCGCGCGCGCAAATCGAAGACTATTATTATTTATATATTATTATATTAATCGTACGCGAACCGCGTGGAAACAGCACGAGCGCGATGTGGTTTGTCGAGGTTATCAAACCGCGCAGTCACTCGGCCGTTTGCACGCGGATACGCGGGGCAACGACGACCGCGATGTTTTATTATAATATTATATACATATACCACTTGGAGATAAACAACGCTCCGAGCAGACGACAAAACTCGACCAATTATCATCATTCTCTCTCTCTCTCCAGAGAGGTAACGTTATTATTATTATTATTATTATTGTTGTATTCACACACGCGCGTGCCCGCGAACCGACAAACGTTTCGGCGATATTGTCCCGGCCCGCCAGCCACGTGCGATCCTGGGGCTAACAACCTGCGCCGCGGGAAGGTGTGTATAATAATGCGATTCCTCCTCGCGCGAACAATGCCGCACAGAGATAAAGCCGAAATAACTTCCAGTTGACACGGGTTCTTCGGCCGACGACTACGGCGGCGGCGGCGGCGACGACGACGACGACGACGACGACGACGACACAAAACGGCCAACCAGAGAACGTAGGCTGTTGTAGGTTTCGCATAATGTAGAAATCGTAATATACGCGTGTATATATATGATTATTATTATTATTCGGTCGCTTTGTGCGCTCGGCACGATAACGTATAACCGGTGTCCCAGGATTCTGATACCCTCAGATATTTTTATCCCCCCGTGGTAAAAACGTCCTTGGAAATGTTTATCCTCTCCCCCCCGCGCCGCCGGTAAAATTATTCTCGAGGAGTAAAAATATCCCGGCCACTATTGTATCCGTGTACATACATAAATACGATACATTATAAATAATAGAGTAGTGATAATTTCTTAAAGTTTAAAATTATCATATCGCTATTAGAAGTAGTATTTGCCTATCGTATTCGTGTTTAGTCTATGACTACGATATATCGTATAATATTATAGAACCTACGTTACAATAAAACGGTGTGTTATTGTTAGGTAAACGTATATTCTAGACGTTCGAATAGCGGTATCGTAAATACATAATCTTTTTGAAATTTGTATATAAGTATTCGCTTACGCAATAGTAAACCAGAGGCGGATCCGAGGGGGGTAATGGGGTAAATACCATCCCCGTGAGCTTATTGTTAAAATATTAATTCTTATTGGAAATTTATGTTTTACATTTTCCACGTACGCGCGATCACAATACGTAGTAGTCAAACGCGTTAAATGCTCATACGATCTGTGTATGATTACATTTTTTATAAAATAATATATCGCATATATTTATAAAACATCGAGTAAAATTACAAACGACTGTAATAAATTTAATGACGAAAAAGACGTATTAGTCGAATAATAGAGACAAAATCGTTTGGTATTGGATAAATGTCGTCCCCCCCCCTCGATTGATTTTCAGATCCGCTCCCGAATAAAATTCATCGTGCTGAAATGTTCTCGTCGTATCACCGAGATATTTTCACCTCGTCGCGAACAACAATTAATCGCGCGTTACGCGCGCGCGGGGGACTCTCGAGTCGGCGAACTGCAAAATCGCCGGATTCCGGGACACTGGACCACGCGAAACGCGAACGCGCCTCGTCGTCAAAATACACTTTACTGTCTCGTCTGTCGATAATTCGTGCCGATATACCGTCGCGTATGATATTGTAAAAGCAGCGAACGGGCGCGCGCAGAAGACCGGAGTCGTAAAGATTATTATATATAATTTTATAAACGCACAGCAATTTCCGAAACGACTGTGTTCGTGAAACGCGGACGCATCAAAATTTTATGCGAAAACGCATAAAATTAAAATCGAATGACACGACGACGACATAATAATAATACGATTTGATTCTGGTCGGGACGGTTTTTTCTTTACTTTTTTTTTTCGTTATGCTTTAATTAACGCTTTTTTTATGTATTAAAAGCCGTTAAAACGCGTTATTAAGAAACGTGCGCGTACGTGCGCGCCGTATTTTCACCGAATCGGCGAGACCGCGGTCGAAACGTCTCCGAAACTACGCGCACATGATATATAATAATATCTGCGGTCGAAAAATATCTCTCGAAAGAAACGAAAAAACCGCGACCGTTCGATCTTCTGAGCGAGGTGCTTAATAAAAACATCATCACACTTATCAGTAGAGTCTACAAGATTTTAGTAACGTTTATGTAATGTTTTTCAGGCCAAACCGGGCGGGTGTCCGCGGAAAGAAAAGAAAAACTATACCGAGTGGCCGCCGGGTAGAATGACAATGTCCGAACGGTTTCGGCGAAATCCGAAGAGTTCGGTCGGATTACATACCGATTTTTCCGAACGCTGCGGAAGAAAATATTCTGCGTTCGTCGTCCGTTGCTCCGATTTCAGGAGTAAATCTGAAGAGATGTTCGCCGTCACGCTTTTTGATTCCTACAGAGAGAGAGAGAGGTGAGTTGTGTATTTTGAGTTATAACGACGCGCGATTTTACTCTTTGTCTTTTTGCCGGCCACGTGGGTCTCGAATCGAACCGATTCGGTACCGTTTTCCACTCGCCGAGTGGTTTCTATAGTAGAAAATGTCGTCCAATCGAATCGTTAGATCAATGGGGTAAATTTCAAAATCCCCTCTATGGTTTCTATGGAACGATCGTTTCGCGCAACGCGCTCTGTATATTATACACTTTACACTAGGTCCAGGTTTACTTTTAAATAGTCGACCCACTCGATCGCATAGCTTGAACGCACCGGATAATCGCATGTTTTTCGGGTTCGTATTTGTTGGAAAGATTTCGCTTTCGACTTTGACCGCGAGTCTAAACTTCGACGTTTAACTTAAAACGTTGACCAGGGAATTGTATACTTGCGTGTTTTCTCTCCTCGCGGTATAAATTATATTATTTAAAAGTCACCGTTGAATTTATAAAACGTTGTTTCTAGTAAATATATAAAATTAAAAAAAAAAAATCGTTCAATTCTAATAGTTTAATGTTTGCATAATACAAGTCGAGTTTTCTTTATTACGTTATATCCTAAGAACTTGTTGTGTGTACACCGTTTCGCCCTCGGGCGTTATTCGATCGGATAAAAATTAATAAAAATAATAATAAAAAAATAAAAAACAGAATTAAAGGGATTAAAATTTCCCAGAACGAACAACGCACTGCCGTGCGACGACGACGACGGACGGATTTAACCTCTTAATAATTACACGGTGTGCGAAAATCAATATCGTTGTAATTCGCGATTTGAATATGAATGGCGCGGCGATATCATATTGGGCGTTCGATCGCGCGATTCCCATACGACGACGGTAGAAAACCATTACGTCACGAATGCTTAAAACGCGTGTGTTTTATAATAATAATAATTATAATCGCGTGTTTTCCATTGTCTATACCGTACTATACGGAACCCGAGCGAGAACAATCGTCTCGCGCGCGTCGTGAAAGAGGAGCGGTTTCTTTCTTTTAAAATCCCGTTTTTTTTCCCTTCTCGAACATTATATATTATTATGTTTCGGTGTAGTAAACGAGTTGCGATTGACGGGAGCCGGTTCCCAACCTTTCTATAGTCGTGCGGACCACCGATTTCGTAAACAAATCTTTTAGGCCCACTAATAGCACACCTATTATATTATTATACGTCAGTTATTAGAAATAGATAAGAATTTAAAAAAAAACCCATATTCGACTCGATCGCAATCGTTAAATAAATTAATTTGATTTTCGACATTGCTTGTCCCCCGCGAGAGAGTCGAAATCTGGATTTAGCCTCAAATCACTCTCGACATTCACTTTATTCCTCTTGGATTTTACGGAAGTATATAGTTAGTAAAAGAAGTGTAAAATCAGGTGTGTTCAATTAGGCCCTATTAAACAATATTAATGTGCGATCAAGAACGGAGTCTTAACTGTAGATTTATTTAAATCGTCAAATAAACACAACGAGGGAAACTATCGCATATTATACTCGTATATGTAACACGACGACGCGCGACGCGCGTCAACGCCGCTGCCGAACGAGGACCGTCACAGTCGAGCGTCAAATCGCCGTCACCACAGCGACCGCGCAGCAACGTGCTCGTAATATTTGCACACGGCTCTGTGTAAAGCTGTTTCCCGCGGCGGAATAAATTATTATTATAGTCATCGGTCGAATGATTACAAATCGCGCGACCGATAATAATCCACGTGCCGAAGAGTTTTCTCTGCATTCGCCCGTCGTCGTTTTTCCGGAATAAACGGAGAGATCCTTTGAGCGCGCGCGACCCTTTTGTTTACGCGTAATGAGTATTCTAGGATTCCTATGCGATCGCGTGTGTTTTTCCTTCGGTCTCCGAATCGATCGGTCGTCAAAAATACAACGTCCACACGATTTGGTTTATTATCACAGATTAAACAGAAGCGTATTTTATTTATTTTTTTTATACATCTTTGAGAACATTATGAATTTTCAAAACGGTATTTACAACGCGTCCATTGGGTTTTGTTTGTCGCAAATACACTGTTTACTTTTATATCTCGTTCGGACTACCTACATTATAGTTTTCATTAGTACGACGACGTTTGTGTTTATTATAATGATTTCGCGATTAATAAATAACATTTCTACATAACAATCGTGATAATAATAATTTACCAATTAGTTTCTGATTAAAAAATAATAAAATGTCGTCTGGAAATCGAATCGTTTTTGCATATTTTGCACGAGACGTGTATCGCGACTGCATCGAATTTTCCAGCTGCGCGCGAGTCTTGTTACATAATATTATGTACATTGTTATACTCGTTCCGCGAAACGCCGCCGCCCACTGTCACTCGATTTACGAGCTTTTTTTTGTGCCTCTACTCGGCCGAGCCGTATGATTTAATCTCGTCGGTCACGAAACGTGTAAACCCACGAAGTGTAAACAAAGTGTAAACCCACATCCCTGCTGCAGGATCCGGTCCGGTCCCGTAGACGAGTTCTCGGGAAATATAATAATAATAGCCCTGTGACGGATAGAGTGAGAGAAAAAAGAACGAAACGAAAAACTCGACGGCGCGGCGGCGTCCACCTGCGGCGCGCGCAGTCTCCGCCGTCTCGAACGAAGCTATCTGTCGGTTTCGCCGTGTCTCGTGAGCGAATCGTCGGGGATGGAAAAAAAAAGAAAAATCGTTCCGGCGGGCAAGCGGAAACGCGTTTCCTGCGAACGGATCCCGCGGATTCAACGCTCGGCGGGTATAGTAATATAATATTATTATGAAAAAGAAAAAGAAAAACGGACGACACCACCGAGCGCGCGTCGTGGGTGTGACGGCCGGGGACGCGAGGCAGATGTTTATCGCGCGTGGACTAACTGCGGACCGGTATATTATATTCACGCACCGAAAACCGTCGAAAATTCACGCGGTGAAATCTATCGAGCGCAGTTACGTGAAAAACCAAGCGCAAAAGAGTTCGGACAAAAGATTCTCTCGGACGCGCGACGCAAATATCAGTGAATTCTACCGATAGATTTTCCTCCCATAATAATTCGTCGAACTCGATCTCGTTTCGTAAAACTATTCGTTCGTCGTCGAGCCGTAACGAGGAAAAATATTAATAAATCATACACAAACAATGTAAAATAAAGAACGAAGAAACAAACGGGTCTCGCGCCTGGACGGAGTGTTATATAATTAAAAAGAGTGCTTGTTACGCGACCGGTATATTGAATAAAATCCATCATCAGGTGTAAAGAACGCGCGATGTTTGTGTTTTCCGGAGACGCTGTGTAGTTGAAACACACGGTAAAATCAATTGCGGATTTCTCGTTTCACTGGCGAATCTGCGTGTATAATATTTAAAGTTAATTTAATATAATTTCGATTTAACCTCTGCGATAAAACGTCGTCAATAAAATAAACAAACCCTTAAGCTGCTCCGGGCGCTCGTTTGAGGGACTATTGGAATCGCCACCACCCCCTAAAAACGGCACCTATGACACACGCGCAGGAGCACGTGTAAGCGCAATCGTTTTACGCGTGTAAAATATCATGTATTGAAGGGAGAGCAGGCGCGCGCAACCCGCGGCTTTCGGACTTTCGGAAATATCGTCGACGATGCGCCGCCGCCGAGAGAGCGACGACGACGACGACGACGACGACGAGGGAGAGCGAGTCTGCCGCCGCCGCCGCGCGACTGTCATTAGACGTTTCGGCGTGCGGCTCGTCGCACTACCACCGTCCGCCGAGTCGTTTCCCGCGCGCGATCCGACGACGAAGTTTCCTGCCGGTTCCTTTTCGGTCGCAGTGATTCGTTTTTTTTTTTTACTAAGGACGCGACGCCGCATCGCGAGACTATTATTACCCAATCGCCTCGAGATTATGCGAGACGATTCCCGCCGTCGTCGCCGCCACCGCCGCCGCTGCCGCCGCTGTTGCTGGAACGTCGCCGGTTCGATCGTCCGAGGTAAGAGCTTTCGATTAAAAACCGTTGGCGCGATCGACGCCGTTAACGTTTTCTTTCGTCCAATAACCGTTTTCGTATTTTCCACGTTCTTGGATGACAAATTTAAAAAAAAAAACCGATCGGATCTGGACGGCGGCGCGGCGTGATCTAGTATTTCTATGGGAAAACAGATGAATCGTCCGAATTTTGTCGATGGTATTAAAACGTTCGTCGACGATTGAAAATTACATTTCTAAAATTTTTTCAATTGATTTCGTTTTCGCGACCATTTTCGGTTACGAAACTATACCGCGGAGGTCCTTGTTCGGCTGTCCCCCCCGAATCTGCAGGATCCGCGCGCGCGTAATTTTCCGCGAAACAACAAGTGCGGACGACGATTCGTCCTTCCCTTTCGCTTTGAAAAAACGTCCGGTATATTATACTCATCGCGCTTTTCGTACACCGATGTCGTTTCGTGAATTTGTTTTCATTCTGATGATATTTATTTTTTTCAAAAGCACTTTGATTTTGGTCTCGAACCCGCGGATCGGGGGAGACGCGCAAGGATCGAGTGCCCTCGTCCGAAAATCGTAGCGCACCCCTACTCCGTCGTTTTCAAATTAAATCGTTGTTTTTACTATCGAATTACGTCGAGGAAAAGACACCTAACCGATGTGTGCAGTAGGCACCGTCAGTGATGAAACCAGACGTTTTCTCATACTGTTTTCGTCCCTCGTCTGTATTCGGTATTTTTTGTATTTATAAATTCCTCCTATCGCCCACATCGAAATGCGTAGACGACGGATTAATTACACGATGTTTTGTCATCGCGTCTTCTCGACACAAAGTATTTATATTTAGTACCAGCTCACAGGGAATTTCTAAAATCAATAACAACGCGTATAGCGTGTGATAGCGGAGTTTTGATGATTTAATATTCTCGTCAGTTGATCGTACTCGGGAGCGAAACCCCCCCCCCCCCCGATGCGTTTTTAATACGTTTAAATCAACGCGTTTGTTTATTTTTTCGTAAGCGAGTATAGGTCTAGTAAACAAGACGAGTCCTTTGACTTTTATTTTTTCGATTCGAGCGTCGCGCAAACCTAACAACTTTATTCAATTAGGAAGAAGACAGACGGCACGTTACCTCGTATAACGACGAGCCGTCCGAAAGCCCGTCCGGGGTAGTAATAATTTTATTCACCCCGTTCGCGCGGGGGTTAATAGCAGCAGAGGTTCTCAAAATTTAAAACGGCCCGATTTTTCACCCGCACGCGTAGTTTTCCTGCATGACCGTCGCCTTTTAACGCGCGCATTTTTTTTTCGGCGCCTCGTTACCAATCTAATGTTCGAGGATCTTTTCCCGCTCCTTTACGCGTAATATTATACGACACGTTGCAATTGTATTTAAAACATTTGGGAGAAATTTAACCGATATACGATCGTCGGCACAGACGTTTAAAACGCGTCTTTCTTTCGCGTACGTGTATATTATTATGTTTTGCTTCTTTTTTTTCCCCCCGAGTCTCCGACGGACCGCTCGCGTTTTTCATAACTTCTCCCCCCCCCCTGCTCTCCCGTAGTTTAATCCACGCTCGTCTCCTTCCCCGTGCGCGTCATCCGATAATAACGCGTAGGTATTATATAATATACTAGTTGAATAACCCGGCTTCGCCCGTTTGCAGTATAACTTTTTATTTTATCAGGTTTTTTTCATTTTCACCCTTTTTACCCCTTTGAACCCCGATAGGGGTCGAATTTCGAAAAATCCTTTCCCATGGGGTCTACACTATAACATAATAAACGAAACTGTTGACCAAATTTCATACTTAAAGCTCCAGCAGTTCCGGCCAGGCGAATTTTTCTAGTTTCACCTTTTTTTACCCCTTTTAACCCCCTTATGGTTAATTTTCTTAATAATTATCTCCGTAAAAACCATCCTCGTACTTCAAGGAATATTATAAAAAAAGAATTAGCGAAATCGGTTCAGGGGTTGTTGAGTTATGCACTTACAACACATTTTGCGATTCATTTTTATATATAAGATTATACAGGTGCAGTGTATACAGTACGCGTGTACTTTTCGAGGAAACTCTCGAGGAATATTTCCGGTAACGTTTCCGAAACGGGAAAAGCGTGTACGGGGGGGGGGGAATTCAGAAAATTGATTACGTGCACACTCGGTCGCGTTCCTGCAGATACTCGATTTACCACGCGTAATTACTGTTTTAACGCTCGTGGTTTATTTCCATATTATTTTGTTTTATCGAACAACAGCGCGAAACAATAGTGTCGCGCGATGAATATTCACGCTGCCGTACGAAATCGTGTACGTTCTTCGTCGTCTCCGTCAGATTCGTTCGGCAATCCGACCGCCGCCGCCGTGCCGGTATGCGATTATTCCCCGTGCGGCCGTGTATAGTAGCAGTGGCGCCCAAGGGGGAGGGGGTCAAGGAGGTTCGATCAGGTATATTTGGGGCGGGGTGTCCTTGAGTCGGGAAACTTCACGACACGTTCTTCTCGTCAAATAGCGAATTCAAACTGCGACACGTCACTCGAGCAGTAAGCACACACAGCACACATAATATACGTAATCTGGAGACCTAAGTAGTAGTAGCACAGACGGTACCGTGGGCGAGTGATTCGAGATTTAAATATTCGAACCGTATACGTAATGTAGACGATTTCCTTCGTTTTTCGGACTCTATGATTCTTAAATGTATTGCATCGTGCGTGAAGATAAATTTTAAATTTATGCATATTATGCACGGTAGATTTCGATTTTCAAAAATAATTTAAAATACTCGTGCGTATTCGATGTGCATAATATATCTCTTTCAATATGTTCAAAAGTTTTCATAGTCACGTATAATTATTATTTATCTTTCGCTTAAGAGTACTCGTGTACACACGTATATTGTGGGTGTTGTGCGACACTGTATAGTATTAGATATACGTTTCCTTGGCACCACCGAGTCAAACTCTACGAACTCCTTTCTACCGTCAACTGCACCACAACTCGTACCTTAGATTTTAGAATTTGTGTTTGAAAATCTACGATAACATCGTAACAAGTATACCTGATCGCAATCTCGTTGTTTCCCCTCCCCTCCCCCCCCCCCCCCCCCCGACGAACGAGTGGCGGCCCGAAAAAATTCCTCTCGTCGTGTACTACAGTAGAGTCTCGCTAATCCGGGACCGGACTCTATCCGGATTAAACCGGAATGGCGTTTTTTTTCAACTTACAAATATTTTTCGAAAAAAAAAAACACCTTATTTATACAAATTCAAAATGTATTGATTTTTTCAATTTTACATTACACGTTATATGTATTAGTCTATTACATATTATTATGTATATCAATACAACTTTATAGAAAATTAAAGAAAATAAGACTCAACACTGAACTCACTTGAAAAACTCCGTGATATTTTTTTTGTTTCAATGAGGATTGACGTAATTTTAAAACGAATAATTTTTATATAATATGTATATGTTATACGTATATGTATATATAATGTGTCCGGATTAGCGAGACTCTACTGTATACGTCATCGGGCGGTAATCGCGGCGTGGACGCGCGGTAACGTTAAACGCACCGCGAGTTACGCTGCCGTAACAGTGTCGTTTTCGCGCACTCGAATGTAAAACATCCCCGTCGTCGGAGCGGGCGGAGCGAAAACGTTTGATGCGACGAGCGATATTAAATTTCAGACTATTATCGTGTCCGCGCGTGTATAATAACTCTGTTTATATATTTATTTATTTTTACCATCGTCTTTAGCTCTCGCGATTCCGGCGGATTATTATTAAATTTGTTTTTTTTTTTTTGTTTTCGTTTGTTCTTACAGATATCGATTAGCCCGCGAACCGTCATCGTAAAGCGCCAGGAATGAACGCTCTGCTGTATCTGTTCGCGCTGTACATACTGGGTGAGTAAAAACATGATGTATTTTTAAACGCGCGATAACGTACGTATTTATTAGTCGGATTAGTGTTTTTTCACTCCCTTTTTGTTCCGAGCGAAACCGCCGCCGACTCGACGCTAAAAACTATACGATATACATAACGTGACCATAATTTTTTTTCTTCAAAGCGGGACACCTGTACATTTTAATGAAAAAACCATATAATTTTGAGTAAAATAACAATTTTTTTATTGAAAAAAAATCAAATTGTATACGTAAACTGTATAAATGTATGATTGTGATATACGTGATCAATAAATACCTACCACAAGTAGACTTTTCTTAAAGCGGGACATTTGTAGGTTCTTTGGGGACAGCGGGACACTTAGCTCGAAAGCGGGACTGTCCCGCCCAAAGCGGGACGTATGGTCACGTTAGGTATACACTCTATCGATATCTCGCGAGAGAGATTTTTTTTTTTTCGGTCCAACCTACTACTACTCGATCATCATACTAATTCATACTATAAAACGTTATTTTCTCTCTGTTTTTTTTTTCCGCGATCTTTATAGAATCGATGTCAATTTGTATTTTTCATTCGACTTGGCGATTTAGTGTTTCCGCAATGGCTCGTACGACAGAGAGTATTATAGTGTCTTTTCGATCGGCGCGGGGTCTTACTCTGTTAAATTCGCGCCGACTGTTATTATTATCGATTCGTTATCAATCGGTCGATTGTGATCAAACCGTACGATGTGTAAGTAGATCGGACAGCGGTGTGCGATTGTACGGGGCGAGTGCGAAGACTCGGCAAGAGCATCGTTCCGTGTAATCGAATTTCCAAACGACCGTGCTACTACCGCCCGGGCCCGGTCGAATGGAAATAAAAAATTTAAAAGCTCGCGAGCCAAATCGTTTTCGTAAATCTATGTGTGTGTGTGTGTGCCTATCGGAAACCGCGCGACGGACGAAACGACGACGGACCGCCGCCGCGCGATAGACCGTTGACGGTTGGTGAGGGGGGGGGGGAAAGGACATCGCGAGGACGTCGAATAATAATATCGCGGCGTATAGTGTGGATTTCGAGAAAAATTCGAACGTTTTTCTCCGTTAAAAAACAATCGCCTTCCAACGTTTTTTGGGTTTATTTTTTTTTTAAATTTATTTTCTATTACAACTGTGGAGAAAACAAAAACGGAGCGTTTACGATTTTCACACGACTATATTGTGTCAACGTGTCTTCCGCATAATCGAATTAAAGTATAAAACGCATAGTAATCTAGAAATAGAAAATATTATAAGTACGCTCTAATATAAATGCACGCGGCCGCCCTTTAAAACACGTTTTCCGCACTAAAACTTAATTTACATTCTAAAATTCAAAATCATAAAGACCAAATACATATTTTTTGATTTCGGCGTTGTATATTATGTATTTTATTAAAAACGTATGCAAGTAGTTTTCAAAGTTATTATTCGGTTCTTTCTAAAATCCCATAGCAGTGACCGCTGTTCTAATATGAACTTTGTACATTATACGTAGTTGTTTCGAAATGAAATCCGTTCGGCGGCGGCGTAATGATTATTATTTATCGCAAATCGTTTGAAAATGTCTCGAAAGTTTTTATTATCTCGCCCGGTTATTGTGCGCAGCTATTGCGACGAAAACATTATTTATTTTGGTTTATTTTTCATTTATTAATACACTCGCCGCGCGAGGCTCGAGTACGGCGTTGATGCAATACATAAGCAAACCGTTTTAAAATCAACTAACGTGACGACTTAAAAAAATACACTAAATAATTTTCAATAAACTCGAAAACGTTAACGTTTGATGATCTGACGTTATTTTTACCGTCGCGTAGTTTGTCGTGCGCAAAACTCGCCGATAAATCATACGCGAAACGCGATTTCAACTACTGCGCGTGTTGCGGACAATTTGTTTCGGCGAATTCGTCGCGATTTATCGATATAGTTTCGGGCACGTGTGCGCGCGGCGCGGCGCGTCGACGACGCCGTTGTAAAACGTATTATTATTATTATTATTGTTATATTGTTATTATCCGTCGTCTTTCCGTTCGGACGCGAAACACAGCGGTCGCCCTTCTCGCGAAATTCGTCGATTCGCCGATAAACTTTGGTCGACGAGTCGCCACCGATCGTAAAAAAAATATGCGCCGTTCGACGAATACGCGTCGTAAATGATCGTCGTTATGGTTTGTCTGCGAGTACGCCGCCGCCGCGCCGCCGATTCCTCGTCCGTTTCGCTCGGAAAAATATTCGTTTATTATTATATTTATTACCATTGCGCGTTAACGAGTTAAGACTCGTGTTGATCTTAACTTTTCGGTTTGAAAATTTCCGTCTAGTCAGTCGACTCGACGAACAACGGATAGTAGTTACTTTCGACAATCGAATCCAAGTCGATCGGAAAATAATACGTAGTTGCGTTGCATTTTGTTTTACGGCCGCGAAATATATTTTATTTTTAATAACGGTGTTTATTATGTTTCGCGCTCGCGCGTGCCGTCGTTCTCCTCGCTCGACGATCCGACGCGATTTATTTAATATCGATGACTGCGGCGTGCGCGAGTGTAAAAAACGACGAAAAACTGCCGAATCCGCCGCGCGTTTTTATCCACCCCGACGTTGAACAGTTTATAAACGGCGAAATCGAGATCGAGTCGCCGCCGCGTAAAAAACACGTGACCGCCGCCGAACGTTTGACAGAAACAAAAAAAAACGAGCGCCGGGTTTCGCCCGCCCGAGTCCCGGTGTCGTTTAATATCGCGTTTTACAGCCGGCGGCTCCGGGAACACGCGGTTTAATTGTTTTTATGCGAAATATAATTTTATCGTTATTTCTGCTGCTGCTTAAACAGCACGTTATTAATGCGACTCGAAAAACACGAATATTATTGCGCTACGTCGGCCGAAGCGGGCGAGAAAATATCCACGTGATATTTCCGCGTATTATCGTACTTGCGATTTTCATCGATTCCGTAATATGTAAAAATGTGTAATGTAATTGTCTGTCGCCTAAAACTAAAACGAGATCAAGTGACAGTAAAAATGTGTGTATTTACTTAAGAACTTAAGAATTCGTGGGCTCGAATCGGAACTCGAATTTTTCGACGCTTCTTCTGAAAAATTAAAACTTTTTAAAAATTTAAGTTTTCACCATGACAAACAAGAAAGTTCGCCGTTGTAATAATAGAAGTAAAATTGTTTAAAGTTAAAAAAATGTATTACTATTCGACTATTGTTGATATATAACGAATATCACCGGTGTGATAACAGTTTTTATGACCGGTTTTCAAAAATCAACACTGCTGCCTTTTACTCGAACTTACATTTTTCAAACCGTTGGAATTTCTTTTGAGCCCAAAGTGTCGGGCGGATTTCATCGCAAACTTCCGGAAAATCAAACCTGCAGTTGTCGCTGTGATCTCGGCTTCGTAAATCGACAGATTCCATAAAACCGTTTTGCGAATAACATACACTGTTACGTCGTCGGCGAAAAGGATTTCCGCGTCCTGCGCGCGCGGCACCGGAGACCGCGACCGACGACGGACCAACAACAAACACATAATCGGTGTGCTAATTTAGTCTCTGTAAACCAATTAATTCGCATTGAAGATTTCAATTTCGCACGGGTCATTACTGTAGCGGCGGCGGCGGGCGTTCGGATTGTCCACAAACGTTCTCGGAAATTTCGTATTGTGTAATTCAGAAAGTAAAAACCTCCGTGCATTTTAAATCGTTTTTCGGCGCGAGACGTCCGCGACGTAATAACAATAAGTCGGCTGAATATTCGCATAGTATTTATAAATTACGTTATACCTAGGGCGCGGATTTTAGCGCTTTAAAAAACAAGAAAAATGCATTGAATATTACAATTTAATGCACTCGTTACGAAAAAAAAAAAAATGCCATAGTAAAATGTCCTAAAAATCATTTTAAACGTTGAAAAAAAAAACAACTTTTTTACGCGATTCCAAACACAAAAGTGCAATAATAACAGTGCGTTACGACTTCGATAAACAGGTAGCTTATCGTTTCCTTTATCGCGGCGTCGTCGTCGTTATGTCTCGTCTGGTGAAAATGTATAAATATGAATTTTTTTTCATCTTTTCCGAGAAAACCGAAATAAACTTTTCATCAAATTCTCCGTTGACACCGCGACGAAGCATGTGAACCCAACATGAGAAAAACCCAAAGACTCGCTTGAAATGTCCCAAAAACGTGCTTTGAAAAAAGAAAATTTGACCAGAAACGGCTCGAGAAAAATGTCTCGTATTCCGGTTCCGAGCGTCGTCGTCGCCGAGTATTGAAATCGAAACTTTTATCAACTCTCGACTGGCAAAAGTGACGCAGATTTTCGCGACCTCCACGAGGCGTGGAGTGTTTCGTCGAGATTCAAACGCTTGTGGGGGGATGGATTTTCGATGTTTCCTCTGTCCGAACGAAATGTTTTACAAAAAACAAAACGCACGACCTAGTGAAATCAATACATTCCTCGTCGTCGCGTTTCGCTCGGAATCCAAAACGTTTTATGCGCTCGAAACGTGTCGAGAAATTATCGTTACGGCGGCGGCGGCGGCGGCGGACGACAATAATCGGCCGAATATAATATCATGAGAAACGAAAGAACCGATTTTCCTCGCGAACTCGGTAATAATAACGATTCGACGGCGAGATGTAAATGTTTTTTTTCGCCATTCCGGACACTCGATTATCGTCGTTAATAGATTCTCGTTTTAAAACACGAAAAACGCTCGCGTTTATTCTTCTCGAGTGTGTTTCCGCCCCCCCCCCCCGGCACGCGCCTAATCCCTTAATGGAACGCCGGAGCGTCTGTACTTTTCGAATTGATAAATAAATAAAAAATATTCGTTTGAATTAACGCGCTTTTTTCTTTTTTTTTTCTCTCGTCGCACTTTGTACGTTTTATCTATCGTTTATACCGTCGCGCGAGCGCGCTCGCGTTCCCGGTTAATCGGTATGTGTACGGATTTTTTTTTCCGCATAATAATTCGATCGTCGCACATATTATTATATACATATAATATATTATTAAATCGTTTTCGATAGAAACACGACGACGACGCTCGGGCGTCGCGGACGGATCGGAATAATATTATCGCGCGGGATAATAGTAACGAAAAAAAACAATTAAAAATAAATTCGGTTTTACGGTACCGCTTTGGCCGACGACGACGACGACGAGACGTCGCGCGTAACGCGTTCTCGTGCGTTTCGATTTGAATATCCTATTGGCGAGCGCGGTGTTTTTTTTTTCCTTTCGATTTATTTTTATTTTTCGACACTAATAAATACTATAATAAATTGCACGCGCGCGCGCAGGACGAAAGGATCGGGCCCGGGTCGTTCGAAACGGAATAGCGCGTAATATCGTCGTTTGCGGCGGCGCGGCGCGTACTATAGAGAGACGGAGGAAAAAATCCTTTTTAATTCGAATTAACTCGTTCGTTACGGATTCCTCGCGTCGCGATTAGGGGGAGGGGGCGCCTATTTTGTTTGTTTTTTCCATCCTTTTCGAAACGTCCTCGTTCGTGCGAAACAGAAAAGGCGTAATTTATCGAAACGAACGGAATACAAATACGCGGGGGGATACGCGCGCGCGCGCGCGCGCGCGCGCGATGAGAGCGGACGAACGCGGAGAAAAGAAAAAGTGAATTTTCCAGACATTGAATTTGAATAACCGGCCGTCCGAGTTGTGTATAAGTTTCGGGGTAGTCGGCGGAGAGAGACCGGAAAAAAGAAAACCCGGGTCTCGTCCTTTATTTTTATTTTTGTCGTCGTTCGCCCCCTCTCCGCCGCCGAGTGCCAAAGGTTAAAAACTTTGTCGCCGCTCGCGCGTTTCTCGATTTACCGTCGGCACTCTACGCGCGACATAAAACTAGAGGAAAAAAAAGAAGAAGAAAAAAACCCCCGATCGTTCGATTGCGATAATCGGCCGCCGCCGCCGCCGCCGGCCTCTGTGCGGCGAGGAAAAACGCACTCGTTTCGAAGCAAAATATCAATATAATAATTATCACGTTTCCGATCTCAACGCGCGTGAAAACGGTAACAGTACGAATTATTATTTTGCGGGCAAACAAAAGGTAACATTATTTATTTTTTTCAATTTGTTTTTTTTTATTCGCTCGTAAACGTAATTTTTTTTTCCAACTACGACGCGTTCCGTGGGTTGTTGGAGAACATTGTTCTCGATGATTTCACGTCGGCCGCGGCGGCGTTCCGAAAAACAATAATTAAAATCCTAACAAACGTTTCGGATAAAAAAACCATTATTTGTCGGTATTATAAGACGGCGAGTTTTTCCCTATTTCAGTCCATCGAAGCGACCGCAGAGCAGATTAGTTGGGGAGCTTTACCCTCTCTGACATAGATTCAGCGGCGCAAAAATATTTACAATTTCAAAAGTTTGTCGGGCAAACGGTTTTTATAAAATATAATAATATAGATCGTTTCGTCGAAACACACCTCTCCCGACTATTGGGCGAAATGTCGACTTTGACGAACGTTACACTTATATCGTTATAAGAATGTGGGTGGGGGTATTACTAATTAATAATTTTAAAATTTCAATTGATATTTTAATTTTTTTTTTTTCATACGTATGACTTATAATCGGTCACTGAAATGTGGATGACGAGCCATATTAACTTATATTCACTTATTTTTAAAATGTAAATTACAATTATTATAGAATCCCATCGAGATTGAAAGTCGACGCTATTTACCCGACAGG
This sequence comes from Drepanosiphum platanoidis, assembly GCA_948098885.1. Classification (NCBI taxonomy): domain Eukaryota; kingdom Metazoa; phylum Arthropoda; class Insecta; order Hemiptera; family Aphididae; genus Drepanosiphum; species Drepanosiphum platanoidis. Next base: position 8,262,210 of record OX402537.1, read on the forward strand.
CGGACTGTTGTTCGTTGTGATGTACGTCATCGGGCTTATTTGAAATTTACCGCGACTATCGATTACGTCGTCGGGTTATTCTCTCATACCGCCCCAGCCGGCACAAAAGAAATATTTTAACAGTTTTTAATACGGCAATTTTTTCCCTCTCTTACGTTTGAAGTTCAAATTTCACCGAAACGCGATGATGTTTCAACGGTTGTTCGTCGAACGACTATTGTTATTGTTCTTTTGTGGTTTTCCGAACAAACGTATCGTATTGATCGCGGAAAATTGAAAATTTCACCGTTTCTATTTTATTTTCTACTCGACGTTTTATATAAGATATAACGCTTTTCGCCCGTTCTCTCGTTTTTCACGCTCTCCACCAGGTCCGTCACAACAAGTACACCACGTTTCGTTTTTTTTTTTTGAACGCGACTGATCGTCCGCCATTTACGAAAAAAATAAATGAATATTTCATCAAATCATTTCATCTACGTATTTTATCTCACGACAAAATGTCATTGTTTTGTTAAATTTCCGACTTGATCATTTAGATGTTCAAAATTTCAAAATTTTCCCACTTCGGCTTACTAGATAATTACACCCCTCCCCCTCGCGATTGAAAATCGACTCTCGACGATCTGCGCTCGACTCGAAAATCTCTCGGACTGCGACGACGACGACGCGAGTTCGCGGACCAACGCATTACGCGTATATAGTTGTCGCGTAACATACATAATGGACATGACGTTATATTCCCAAAAGTCGTGTTCGCGGACCGGACGGAAATATTATATTATTCGTGCCGATATTTTCTCGCCGAGGACGAACATTTTCGAACCCTCGAGACTCGTAAACCGTCGCCGCCGCCGCCGCCGCCGCGCGCCGACGACACACACGCACGGTCCCTTTTGCGAATTTCGTTATTTTTTTTTCTTCTCTCTCTTCTTTTTCGAAAATTCTCGCGATGACAGCTACGACGACTACGCGCGACCTCCGGAAACGGCTCACGTCGAAAACCGTCCGCTCGCCGTCTCTACAAGCCGAACGATGTAATTTAAGAGCTGCACCGTCGCGGCCGAAATTCCCAAAAGGACCATCTCGCCGTACACGCGTGACGCTAACCCATAACGAACACCGAGGATCGATTAACAGCGCATAACGCACAATATTATTGATGTATGATCTTGACGATGTTCAAATTTGCGTTTATTTCAAAAAGTAACGTATTTTGCGATACAAACTTGAATACATACGACGGGTACTCGGGTGTACATACAGTTTTTAATACAAAAGTGTGAGGTAGACGAGAAATGAACTGCGACTCGGTAGCCAATCATTTGGAAAATTAGAAAATCTTCAAAGTTTTCAACTTTTTGAAAACGCTTATGAATAGGGATGAGAAGTTATAGGAGCTAAAATAGACAAAATATGCATGCAAATATGCAAGGAAAAAGTATGATAAATGCATCAAAAATTTGAAAATATGCAAAAAATACATTATAATATTCAATTTTTTCTATTAAAATATAAATAATTTTTAACTGAGTGGTAAAAAATTAATACTAGTTATAAATATGAGATGATAAATGATCGGTAGGTGTATTGATAGTCAGGTGATTTAATCTAAAATTATAAAAATACAATTTTATAAGTTTTGTAATATATATTTAATAATTATTTTACATATTATATTTTACATTGACAATTCTACAATAATTGTCAAATTTGCTATCTGAATTTTTATTTTATTGATTATTGACACTATATAAACATATAAATTTCCATGAAATAATAAATTTTTCATGTCAATTGTATTAAAATCCACATAATTTTACTAAATATGCATTTTTATGCACAAAAAAAAACAAAACACGAATATGCAACTTTTAAGAAAACTACCAATATATGCAAAAATATGCAAAATTTAAATACCAAATTTCAATTCATTAGGTTATAGAACAGATTTTTAGCTCGCCTAGCTATAAAATAGAAGATACAGACAAAAATATGCAAATCCTATAACTTCTCATCCCTACTTATGAACATTCGCGTCGCTAGGCATAATATTAGGCTTCGCGAACGTGGAGAAATACAGACGACCATCGGACGTATAATAGTCGGAGGTGCAAAGTTCGAATTGACGATATTACGCGCGGGTAAGGGGCAAGACACGTTCAATGCGCGTATTTAAATACTAAAGATACGTTTTTATAGACACTCGTCTTGCAAGTCACTCAAGTGGCATCTCAATAAGTGTTTGTATTCGGACGACATTATTGTTTTCGATCAATCGAAAAAGCCGTCCGTGCAACGTCTACTCTCGAAGATACGCACCATAGTTACGACGGATCATCGTTCACGTGGCCGAAAATGATCGATCGATATAATATTTGTGTTATCGATCGACGACGACGGCGTATTACACACGTAATAATTAATTCGAAACCTAATCGCGACGGCGGCGGCGGCGCGGATTTATTCGCGAACATTCCGAAACCGATTGAGATGACGATTGTCGAGACGCGCACCACGAACGTCCTCGTTCCGCGCCGTTCCTCGAGGACGCTCCCGCGGATCCTCGATATATTTCATTAGATATACGCGTCGGAATATATGGAGAATGCTTTTGTGCGCGTTTGTCGGCGGAGGCGGGGGGCTTAGGAGCCACGACGGGCGGGCGGGTGTGCGGTCGGTCGGACGACGACGACGGCGCGCGGTATTATATGAAGTTTCCGAGACTCGAAACATTAAAACGGTAATTTCGCCGCGGCCCCGCACCCTGCCGCTCGCAAATCGAGACTTGTTAAAATCGCTTTGACGGTGTCCGTCGACGACGTAGCTATAGAGAGTACAGTCACTTTGAACCGAAACCGATTCGATTACGTGTTGCGCGCGATAGTTCGCACCGGGGCGGGCGCGTAATTAACCGAATTAAAGGAGCGAATCGCGGGCGACGATTCAGTAAGTCTCTCCAGACACCCACAAATCGTTATTATTATTTTTGGCCAAGACCGTTGATTTTTTTTTTTTTACGCATATTTTTGGTTTTGCTTGTAAGATCGAAAAAAAAAACAATATTTAAAAATGTTATATATACAGTGTCGACTCCGCTTTATTGGGACACATCGGTTGCATGTTATTTTGTCCCGATAAAGCGGTTGTCCCAATAATCCGAAATGAAAAAAAAAAAACATACAAATTTATTGAAAAACTGTTTTTTTTTTTATATCTATTGCCGTTGATTGTGGTTATTAAGTAAATTGTCTTCAATCTTTTCTAAAATGTAATTGACCAGTGTTGCTCTATACTTAACCTTTACATTTTGGATAACACCCATATCTAAAGGCTGAATTAGCGACGTTGTATTAGGTGGTAAGAACTCAAGAACTTGATGTTTTTCAAAGATATATTAGGATGGGCAGAGTACAGTTGTCTAAGACGAGGCATTTAGCCTTTTTTGTTTTGTCCAACTCCGTATCCCAACGTCGCAACCATTCGATAAAAATGGCCGAAGTGATCCGTGCATTTTTATTCGAGTGATACTCAACTGGTAATTTTTGTAAAGAAATTTGTTGAAAACAACGTGGTTTTTTACGTGATCCATACTCGATAAAAATGTGCCAATTATCCGGATTCGTGGCCCAGATAAGCGTTGAACGTTTACCCTACAAGTATACATTTGTTTTCGTAATTGAAGAATTGTCCCTATTAAGCGGTTGTCCTTATTAACCGGTGTCTCTATCAAGCGGATTCGACTGTATAAACATTTAATACTCACAGTTTGGGAACCTCTGCTGATGGATAAAGTTTTTCTCCGGGATATTATATGAACTTTCGACGAAATTCGTGCGCGTTTCGACTGCGAAAATCGGACGCCGCCGGCAAACGGCTACAAGTATACCTTTCAATGACATTAACAATATCGTGGCGAAATAAACGAACGTACAGTAAAACCTGTCTGTTATTTATAGTGGAAACGACGACGACGGTCGTTTCCATTTCAGACACTGGTCGTGAATACAAAAATTTGCAATCTCACCGATAGATCTTGATCTATTTTATACTCGGGCGTTTAGTAGGTATTTATCATCACAAATTATCAGCTGCTACTTATATTTATGAGACGGTTAAAAACAATATTGAAATATTTCAATCTTTAAAAAAATATATAAAATTAAATCAAAATACTTTCGGTTTTCTTTTCGGTCATTTCAGTTGCAAAATTGTAAATTTTATAGACATTTTTTTTTTTTCATAGAATTTTACATTTACTTTTTCGGTTAGGCTATACTCAATTACCATTCGTCCTTTGTTCTTTACATACTAAACCATATAGCTATCGAGTTCACGAATCGGTTTTGCGCGATAATCCTTTTCGCTCGCCTCGTTTTATTTTCTCGTTCAATATTATTTATCGATATTTTCGAACTCGAAACGAATAGTCGATTTCCTTTCGAGAGCGACTAGCGTGAACGTCGTCTTCGACGGTTCCCCGGGCGGGACATTATATTATAATCTAGTGAAGCTTTCGGGCCGGAGACTTCTTCGGACGACGTCGACGACGACGCCGCGCCGTTCCTTCTCGTCTCGGCCGTAGAGCGCCGCGAGTGGGTTAAAGAATAACCGGCGATTTTATTTTCGCACCGATGTCGCGCGAAACGAACGTTATTAATATGATTACGATTCTATCGATTTCGACGTTGGACGCGCGGTCGGTATTATTATTATTATTATAATATTATTTATTGTTTGTTATTTATGACGACGCCGAGCCGCGGATTAAAACCTCGCGCGCGCGCGCGCGCGCGGCCCGTTCGAGCCAATTTAATCGCGTTTAATTGAAAACCTGCGCGTAATACGCGGCAGCGCAACGTACGCCGTAGTTGTTTTGTTATAAAGTTTATAATATCACGATAATATCACAGAGTGCTATAATTCCGGTCGGTAATTTAACAATTATAATATAGCTGCGGTTTTCGCGCGACTAATTATACATAAAATGTAGCGTGTATTTATAGTTAATTTCACGGTACGACACGCTACATTTCACCATCGATTCGTCGGAACGATTATCGAATCGGTTTAAAACGATTAAATATCCGTTTCAAACGTTTTCCGCGTTATCCCGGACGAGACCGTTTCCCTCTCTGGGGGGGGGGGGACGAAAACGAGAGGATACGCATTATATTTAAAACTCGCCGTTTTCTTGATATTTCGTAATTTTTTTCCACAAGCAAAACACAAAATGACGACGCGGTGGTTTTTTCATATTAAACTGCAGATAATATTACAAACACGACAACTAATCTATATTAATAAATAATCTAACTTAATTTTATAAAGAAAAAAAAAAAATGCGATTATTATTGTTTGGCTTGCGATCTAATGACGAGTCGCGAACAAAATTATTAATGAAACGAGAAAACGGTCGAGTAAAGAGAAAAGGAAACTTTAAGATCTAATACGATACGAGCGCATCGGACCAGATGTAATATCGAAAACGAATTAATTGGCGCATCGACATCGCGACGCGGAGAGTGTTGAAATCTCCTCCAACGATTAAAATCGATTGAATAAAAAAAAAAAACTACCTACTCAAATCCGGTAGTAAATCGGTCGTTTTGAACACGAGAGATTTTCTTAGAATACAGCCGACAAATTCTACTCCCCCCCTCCCTCATTAATACGCCCGTTCTATACGCTCTCGGACGGTATTTTTCACGCGCGTAATATAATATTGCGTTCGTACGAACACGAGAACGGCAGGCGGCGGCGGCGGCGGGGATACGTTCGTATTTTTGTCATCATCGCAGGTATAATAATGTGTGCGCGACGGGCGCGGAGACAAATGTTTCGGAAACATTCGGATTGCCGTGTCGTACATATTATTTCGATGAAATGTGTACGCGCGGTAGTCAATTAAAAAGTTTTAATAGGATGCGAAATCGGGCGTTTTATATTACTATCGTAGTAGAGAGTACCTACGTCACGGTATTGAATTTAAACTCGAAAACATGTGACAAGTTTATTTTTTTTTCGCGACGTCGTCGTAATGCCACTCGTAAAGCTCGACGTAATACACAATTTTATTCTCCGCGCGCGCGCGCGCGCGTATGATATATATACGTATATATATATGATAACGACTCTAATTATGTCGATTCTATTCTCAAAGTTTTTCAATTCGAGTGGCTTAAAAAAGTTGCGCAATAATTTAAGATTAATTCGAACGAGACACTTGCGGAGAAACCCGTTTCGAGGTATCCGCCCGGCCCCGCCCGCAGATTCTCGAAAACGAAAAGACAGACGGGCCGCGGACTTTTTTACGTCCGTTCTCGGCGACCATCGTTCCGTGCTTCGTTACCAATGCGCACATGGGCGCCCGCAGGAAATTTTTCAGGGAGGGGCATAATGAAATCACACTAAAAAATACATTAAAAAAAGTTTATTCCTTGTAAAATATAAAACAAAATATTAAATATACTAAATACAGTACGTACGTAATTTAACATGGTCCGTGTTTCACCGTAGACGTTGATAAAATGACAACTGATTTCATTTCAAAATTATTATAATTCCCAATGTGATATTGTACATTGGGTTTATTTTTAGTTATCTCAGTTATCTAACTCGTTACCTATCTCTACGTTGTGTGCGTATATGTGCGTCAGTCGTCATAAGTGGTTCGCGACCCACAGTTTGAGAAACGCTGCACTAGGCGATTAATATAAATTCCCAGAATTTAAACTTATTTAATGTATTACACTAATATGCGTTATTTTGTACGTCTTAAAGTATATTGTTATTACAATCATCAACCCCACACACTAAAGTAAAAATATCGATGAAATGTTTATAAATCAAAATAAAAGTTAAAATATTCAACATTCTATTTGAATTCCAGGGGGGGGCCGATGCCCCGTCTTGCCCCCCCCTCCGGGCGCCCATGAATGCGCACCAATCGAAAAATACTTTTTTTCGTGAAACGACGAAGAGGAACGAGAAGTTCTTGTGTCTTTGTCGGTTTTATCGAAATCAATACGTTGTCGTAAACATTAAAAGTATATTTTTCGAATTATTATTTGCCTTTGCCCTACAGAATTCAATCGACCTGACCGTATCTAGCCACGGATTACAGCGGTATGTAAAAGAACCATTTTTCTAGTCGGAACGAATTATATTATTGAAAAAAAAACGGCACACAAACAAATAATCGAAATTAATTATGTCACAAGTAATAATAATAATTATTATTGTCGATTGCCATAGTGAGGTAAATAGTTGTAGTGATATTATTACATTTTTGTCGATACTCATTATTATTGTTGTGTTATATAACTTACAGACACTTTGGCTTGAAAATGACGCGATGGAAAATGTATAAAAAGTTTATCTGGACAAGTCTAGAACACCGCATTGGATAAATAATATTAGAGAGTCGAAATTAGAATAAGTTTTAATGCAATTTTCAAAAAAATATAAAAAGTGAGTAAATAATATTGTCATGCTTAAAATACATAAAATTTGAATACTTGGAATATAAAATAAATAATTTTTTTTTCTTTCCGAGAGTCTGTCGTTAAAGTTTGTTTTGCGTATTAATCGCAAAATCGGATAGTGCAGAAAATTTGTAAGAAAGCCGACCACTATTGGCTTTAAAATTAACGCGTCCTAGTTGTCGTTTGCTTTTTCAAGAAAAACCGTTGCGTTCAAACGGCAAGTTTTTATCTATGCACCGAAGACAAACGTTCGGACGGAGTTCGTGTGTAAAGGGAGACGAGTCATTTTTGACCATTTTTTGTTTATACATCAATTCTATGGGCAATTTTTTGGCGCGTCGTTTAGTAACACTGTAATATGCACGAGATATTTAGTTATCGAGTTGTTATCAAATGCGGTTAGGGACAAGTCGAATTGGCGTTGTGCAGAAGTCATTTTCATAGTCGTTTCGTAATCCAGACAAATATTATTTATGTTTTTCAAATATATATTTGAAAAATCGTATATAACAAATCTTAATAATATCTTCAAACCGAATTCAATTTTAAAGCATTTAAAGCATTTTTTTTCATCTCCCGGAAAGTAGCTATTTCATGATTTGTCTCCCCCTCTACACACGAACTCCGTCCATTTATCGATGTCCACCAAATAAGGGGTCATTTTTTCACAATTGATCGCGATCGAGTTGGAGATGGCGGAAAATTCGACACCAGAAGATTTCCACCGTGACATTATTAGTATTCGGATAATTCGTTTATCGTGCGCGCGGGACGCGAGAGCGACCTCGTTCCGGGCTAATGGAACGGGTCGCGCGTAAAAACAACGCGACTCACGGTCGTTCGGCGGGTCGTTTAGCGGGACGGACGCCTTTGATAACGCGATATTATTTTCGTGTCTCCGGAACGCGCGCGCAGCAGTGTGACGCGTGCGAAATGCGTTTTGCAAAAAAAATAAAAAAAAACAACCGTTATTATCGTTTCGGCACGAGTCGTCAAAAATAAAGGGGTTTTTTTTTGTCCCTGCGAAAACGATCGCTTTCGAAATCCGATTGAAAACGCGCACGACGACGAATAATAAAGTCGATTCCGTAAACGCGCGATTTCGATAGTGAAATTATCGTCGCGTTTCGCGCGCTTTCGTTTTCGATCGCGTCGACGATTGCGTTTCGACAAAACTGTTCTCTAAACGGTCGAGGAAACAACGACCGGCACTAAGCCGCGACCACCACCACCGTAGCCGCGGCGCCCCTGGCAACGGTCTAAATTCGAGCCTCCCACACGGCGAGACGAGTGAAGAAAAACGCAGAAACAATCTGTGATTTCACTTTTGTCGACTGCGAAATCACCAATCACATCGTCGGACCGCCAAATTCTTCTCGAAAATAATAAAATGAGTATTTACAGAGACTTTATTGTTATTATTTCTACCTTAGACGTTCGACTACTGTTTTAATGTCCCAAAGTACCCCGAGCCCTCTCGCCACGCGCATATTATGGTGCCAAGTTATACGATCTCCAGTGGATAAGACCGTTTTTTTTTTATCAAACGTGAACATTCAGAACCGTATTTTTCAACGGGGAGAAATAGAAAGGGCGATCGCCCGGAGCGTCGTCGTGATTTTCATGTACTATAAATAAAAACGGCGAGAACACGTCGCCAAGACCAACAACAATTGTTCGGAAAACGGGCGCGGATATAATATCACACCGATGACAGTATACACTGTTTTGTATTGTTGACTGGACACTGTAAACGTTACGTCGTCGTCGCGTTCGTCGTGACAACAATCGCCGCGGACGTTACGTAGTTTGAAATTTTAATTAGGTATTCTCTATCAAATCTATACTATCAAATAGTAGGGGAGAACGATTTCGAAAAAGACTCGACGACGGTCGTTAATCCGGACTGGGTTATATATATTTTTATGCGCGACTATATTATAATAATAATAACAATAATACGTGTATCGCTGCAGGCGACGACGACGACGGTACGGATTAATAAAAACGTGCGCGCCTACAACCGAAACACAAATAACGCGTGCGCGCCAGACAATGTCTTCTCGGATAACAATAATAATAACGGTCGTCGGCGGGAGGAGAGGGGAAAAAAAATAAGATAAAAAGAAACGGAGCGAAGAAAAAAAAAACACACGCGCATTTATATATATATAATACAGAGGACGCGCAGCAGACCGACCGGAACGCGGCCGGAGGAGTAATAATAAATGGAGAGGGTGGCTGTGACGAAAATATCTGCCGAGGGAACGTCAAAATAAACGATCTCCGTTTATTAACTACACACGCGCGCGCGCGCGTATAATAATAACGATATGACGTGTGTACGGGAACGGTGTGTTGTTATTGTTATAATTTTATTTTATTTTCCTTTTCGTCGAACCGTCTCGAGCCTGGACGTAAGTCGCAGTTAATGGTCGAAGCGTTTCGCGGATCGGGGGCCGGGGCAGGAGAGCACAAGACCGTCGACGGCGGCAGGACTCGTTTATTTTTGGACTCCGCGGCGCATCACTACACGCGTGCGGACTGTGATGTCATCGTTTTTCCCCGGAAATATCAGATACCGTGTTTTTCTCGACCCGCTCCCGTCTCTTTTCCTTCGGGGGAAAATTAAAAAAAAACTACCACTTTTTTCATCGCGCGACAGACGGCAGATTCCGCAATCGTTATAACCGTTATAGCGCACGTTCCACGCGGGCTGCTCGGCACTCTCGAGTCGCGAATCGACACCCTCCCTTCGGTTTATTTCGAGCTGAAATACAATTATTTATCTCGCGTTTTCGCGAGAACGTATTCCGGTTTGTGTATTGGTAACGCCACGGGCTCACGTATCGTGTGTTATATACGCGCCTAAAAAATAGGTATATTTAGGGTAGTCCTTATTTCTTGTTTGTGATTTTTTTTCAGTTGACATAAATATTTCAAGACATAACTCTAGAGCAGCGGTTCCCAGACTTTTTTTTCCGCGGTGCCCTTTTTTGGAACAAATTTAGCCGCGGTGCGCTTCTCTGTGAATAACACGAAAGACGGAACAAAAACAAATACTCATTTGATAGCCAATTTTATTGATTTTATTAAACTTCATACAATCTAATACATTCTGAGCCAAGTACACAACTAACTTAATTATAAATTAATTCATTTTTAAACTTCAAAAAAACATACATACATTTTATACTATTTGTTATGGGCCGTAGAACGCGGTGCACAGTTTGGGAACCGCTGCTCTAGAGAAATAAATGTTACGAACATTTTTTTACCAAAACGACCTAATGATAGAGAACTAAATTTCCAATAATCCGTTTCGAATATATAATATTATGTTTGGTAATATTTTACTTTTTGAAATATTTGATCCGAAAGATATTTAGTAGCAGTAGACACGTTGATAATTTGATAAACTTTATGGTTTTGATTTTTCAACACGTGCGAATTATAATATTCGTTATCGTTTAACCCTTCGTTAGGCGCGTGGTCTACACTTGTAGACCATTTTAATTTCTGATTATTTTGGTTAATTTTTGATATTTTTGTTTATTTTAAGAATGTAAAATATTCATACACACGTAAGGAACCATATTAATAATACTGAAATATTCAAAATAATCCATAATTGGTCTGAAATTATAAATATCTTGAATTGACATGTTTACGAATGACCCAAAACAAATTAAAAATGTATATTTATATTTTCTTGGGAGTTATCTTCGAATGAAAATGCGTATAAATTACCATATAAATTACCTACCATATGCACATTAAAAATTGATTAAAAATCTATAAACACATAAAATGATTTCATATTTATTTTAACTTACTGTTTATAATTCGTTTAAATTCAATTAATTAAAAACATAGATAGTTAAAATGAAAATAATTTTGAAAATTTACAAAAAAAATAGGAACACGGTTAGTCGCGTGGTCTACAATTGTAGACCAGTAGTAATATTTTTGATTTGTTCAATCACACAACGCTCATCAACAGTCACGGTGGTACTGATTACAAAGTAATAAACATAAACAACAGCTACCCAAAAGTACAAGACACTTTAAGTTATTTTTAAAGACTTAAATTGATAATATTTATTTTTTTTTACAACTGTAGACCACGCGCCTAACGAAGGGTTAAAGTGATAGTAGTTGTGGTTGTGCGCGCTTTTATGTATAACAGATTGTCGAACGGCATACGCCTTTTTATCAGTTTAATATTTCTAACGCTTTTTCGTCGTTTACAACGACGAAATTTTCTACCGCAGTCGGAAACGCTTTTGTCGGGCGGATTTTTTTCATTTCAATCGTATTGTCGCGCCTCCGTTTTTTTTTTCGTCCCGGCGAATTCTACGGCGGCGGTATGTACCTGTAATAAACGACGGTAAATCGTTTCGCGAGGTTACAATACAACGACCGACCGACGTTGTTCCTCGCAGACTTTTCCCGACGATTCGTCTCGTTTTTGCGCGCGATTCGTCGAGAAAAAAAAATAAACGCTCGCGTTTTAATAACGTTTACTGTAGATCGTCGTGTTTTATAATCGTCGGGCGCGGCCGAACGGAATGCCCGCGTCTTCCCCGGGGTCGACTCGGGTACCAAAGGGCCCGGACAGGAATTTACACAACCGTCGATAACATCCAATAATGGAGTCGGTCCCGAAATAACCGATCGGTCGAACATCGACGTTTCATTTACTATATAATAATTATAATTAGACGGTTCTGTATTATTCCGTGAACGATTCGATCCTTTGGGGTTCGTCTACCAGCGCGACGTGGTGATGTGAATTTATATTTTTAATTTTTTCCTTTTGTGAACGGCAGGCCCCGGATTATAATAAAAAAAATTAACTTCTCGAGTTCTCGACTACGAAGAGAGTAACTCGGCTCAAAACAACTCGACTTTTTAACTCGTTAATGTCCGTTTCTATGGCTTCATAAAAGACCGAATTTTTCGAAATATCGAAAGTGTTTTCCTTATGGCTTCATTAAAAATCGGATTTTTCGAATTTTCGAGAGTCTCTTCTTTAGAAACGGAATTTTTCGAATTTTCGAAAATGTTTTTTTAACCATTTTCATCCCTTCTCAAACCCTTTTTACCCCCTCGGCGTTGGAATTTTGGAAAATTCTTTCTACAGAGGTCTCTCCCATATAAAACGATTCTGTTTTATATTCAAAGCTGTTCGGGCCGGGCGATATTTTTTCTAATTTTTCCCTTTTCACCTCCTTTTTGAGACGATCTGTTGCTTTGAACCTTGCTCGAGGCTTGGCCAATCCATTAGTGACAACCGTACTAAAATCCACCGAGTACTTTTAGAGTTATGCGCGTACATGAAAAAAAAAAAAGGTGCGTTTATTTTATTTATATAATAACAGACGTACGTATTCATATGTATTATATTATAATATTATGTTTGTGTAAACGTATTTATTTTTTTTATTTTTTTTTTTTGAAAAACTAGGGCTTTTACATCTTTGGAATTTGGTTTTCGAAAAAAAAAAATCGCGCGTCTGAAAAACAAAAACTCCGAGACTCTCTGGTATTATTGCGCATACATAACGCGCCGCCGCAGTCTCACATTGTGAATCCGTCGACACTATACGCGCGTGATATTACATTTTTGTTAGTTTTCCCCGCGAATCGATTCATTGTTTCGTGTTTTCCCGTTGAAAGTAGCGCCGCGTGCGTTTAAAAAAAAAAAAAAAGAAAAAAAAAGAGAAAAATTCGGTATTACGATTTTTAATATTGAAGAATACACCACACTATACTCGCGAGCGTTCGAGTATTACGACGACGACGACGACGCGCGCGCCCCGCGACTTTCTTTTTAATCACGCGTAAATGAAACGATTTTTCGAAAGTAATTTTCTCGAAAACAAAGTTCCGGGACAAAAGGGACGGTTTAAAAAGATGAAAAAAAAAAAACTGTTTATTTCCTTTTTTTTTTAATCTCGTACCGTGTGTTTATGTAATATTTCGTGTACGTAATACGTCCGGGCGGCTACGTTTTGTGCACGTGTGCATTGTTGGGACGTCGTCGTCGTCGTCGTCGTCGCCGAAATCTCAACGAAACGCAACAACGTGATTTCACCGTGATAATTAAATATTATCGTAACGACGTGTTATGATATTATATACAGGGTGTTTCACTCAAACGGTAACACGAAATATCTCTGTTCTGTGAACTTGGATTGAATTGGGGTTTTTTCGAGGAGCTAGGGAATGCGTGTGATGTAATATTATAAATGTTGCAGGGATGTTATAAATGTATGTTAGTTGAACGTTTCATGAAAGACATCGTTGCGGTACAAATACGGTCCTGGGGATGTTTTTCATACACATAAGGAACGCAATTTGTGATGTTACATGTTTCAGTGAAACTGCCTGGTAACATTGCTAGGAGCAATTATTGCATAGTGGGTAACAGCACATGGATGTATTGAATAAAACGGCACATAGATGTATTGAATAAAACATCTATGCAACATCTTAGAAATGTTGCCGAATGTTCCAAATACGTTATTGGCATCAATTTCCAACTATGGTTGGAATTTCCCAAAATTTCGATTTTTAAAGAAATGCCCCTCGAAAATTCGAAAAATTCGATTTTTTATGAAGCTATACTTATTCGGGAATCCCAACTATGTATGGCTTCTTTAAAAATCGGATTTTTTTTGTAAATTAAACATTTATTTGGCTCTTATTTTATTATTTACAGTGGTTAGAAACGAAAATGTTGTGTTTTTTTTTTAAATTTTTTGTACAAAACCATACGAAAATCCAATTTCGCGGGCAACATGCCTAATAGACGAACATTCTGGTGACATTCAATATTGTTAAATTATTATTTGTAAACATATAAAGTAAATTAAACATTGATTTGACACTTATTTTATTATTTCCAGTGGTTATAAGCGAAAATTTCACTAAAAAAAAATTATGCAAAAATTCAAATTTTGACTTACTCTAACTTGGTCAGTTTTGTAGATAGAAAAAAACTGTTCATAGAAAAAATGTTTAGAAAAAAATAATCTATCCGAATATGTAGGGAAAAAAAGGGTGTTCCCGTTTAAAAAATGTAAGTTTTATTGCGCATGCGCAGGCCTTAAGTCTTAAAAATTCGAAAATTATCAGAAAATGTGTATTTTAGTATTCCCTAGCTCCTCGAAAAAACCCCAATTCAATCCAAGTTCACAGAGCAGAGATATTTCGTGTTACCATTTGAGTGAAACACCCTGTATATCGTAATTGTCGCGTGGTGAAAAAAAAAACAAACAAATTAAATGGTTTTCGCGGTTTTGGAAAAATGGTCGAAAAAAATAAACGGTTACTTAAAAACAATTAATCGATTTGACTAGGTTTCGATAAAAAATACAAACGATGTTTAGAGATGATTACTATTCGTTTTAGTTTCGACCGTGTCAACTCGTTTGAAAAAAAAATAAAAATATGGGCTCTGAGAGCAGTCGGCGATTTACTATAATTACTTCGTATAGGTTTGTCGTTATTTCTACGTCGAGTCGCGTGTTTGAAAAATGTGTGGAAAAATGGGCCGCCGCGCGTTGAAATCGCGCGACGGGAATTGACGTTTGATTCTTTGTTCGGCGTCTGGCCGACCGAAGGAAAACAAAAGGCGACGGAAGAGGAACAAAAACGCAATAGTAACTCGACACGGGGTCTCGACCGCGCATAATTCATCGTCGTTTTTCGTCGCCTCCCTCGCGTTTTCGCCCCAATTACGCCGTGCGATCCAACACAGTACGTACATACAGGGTCGGGCAGTATCTTCGCGACGCGAACGTTTAAAATTCGTCGTATCTTACAATAGTGCTGACGATTGACGTTTCGAGTATTTGAATACTATCTTTTGTCCGTAGGGAAAATTTGTAACACGTGTCCAAAACTCGCACGCGTCGATTTCGGTAAGAAAATAGCGGAACAATAAAATGTGAAAGTTTGTGAAAAATAAATAAAAATATCACGTAAAATAATAACGAAAAGTGTGTCATCGATAGAGCGCGGATTTTTATGCACTAAAAAGTATCAAAATATGCCATATAATATGCAGTAAAAATCATGAAAATATGCAAAAAATATGCAGTAAAAATCATGAAAATATGCAAAAATATGCAGTAAAAATCATGAAAATATGCAAAAATATGCAGTAAAAATCATGAAATTCATTTTTTTTATTGATTTAAAATTTTACAAATTAAACTTCTTATAACAGTTAATTACTTAAATCCACCGAGTACTTATCGAGATATGCGCTCACAAACGGAAAAAAAGGGCTTTTTTATTACTATTATTTATTATTACTATTATTTTGACTGCGAAACGGAAAAAAATCGAAAAATCGAAAATTTGGTACCAGGAGTTCAGGAGGTGACGTGGTTTTTTTCGCGACGATTTACATTTTTCCATTTTTAACCCACTTAGGGTTGGATTTTCGAGACGTACTATAGCTCAAAACCTTCCCCGAGACTTGGCGAATCCATTGGTGAAAACTAAACTTAAATCCACCGAGTACTTATCGAGATATGCGCTCACAAACGGAAAAAAAGGGCTTTTTTATTACTATTATTTATTATTACTATTATTTTGACTGCGAAACGGAAAAAAATCGAAAAATCGAAAATTTGGTACCAGGAGTTCAGGAGGTGACGTGGTTTTTTTCGCGACGATTTACATTTTTCCATTTTTAACCCACTTAGGGTTGGATTTTCGAGACGTACTATAGCTCAAAACCTTCCCCGAGACTTGGCGAATCCATTGGTGAAAACTAAACTTAAATCCACCGAGTACTTATCGAGATATGCGCTCACAAACGGAAAAAAAGGGCTTTTTTATTACTATTATTTATTATTACTATTATTTTGACTGCGAAACGGAAAAAAATCGAAAAATCGAAAATTTGGTACCAGGAGTTCAGGAGGTGACGTGGTTTTTTTCGCGACGATTTACATTTTTCCATTTTTAACCCACTTAGGGTTGGATTTTCGAGACGTACTATAGCTCAAAACCTTCCCCGAGACTTGGCGAATCCATTGGTGAAAACTAAACTTAAATCCACCGAGTACTTATCGAGATATGCGCTCACAAACGGAAAAAAAGGGCTTTTTTATTACTATTATTTATTATTACTATTATTTTGACTGCGAAACGGAAAAAAATCGAAAAATCGAAAATTTGGTACCAGGAGTTCAGGAGGTGACGTGGTTTTTTTCGCGACGATTTACATTTTTCCATTTTTAACCCACTTAGGGTTGGATTTTCGAGACGTACTATAGCTCAAAACCTTCCCCGAGACTTGGCGAATCCATTGGTGAAAACTAAACTTAAATCCACCGAGTACTTATCGAGATATGCGCTCACAAACGGAAAAAAAGGGCTTTTTTATTACTATTATTTATTATTACTATTATTTTGACTGCGAAACGGAAAAAAATCGAAAAATCGAAAATTTGGTACCAGGAGTTCAGGAGGTGACGTGGTTTTTTTCGCGACGATTTACATTTTTCCATTTTTAACCCACTTAGGGTTGGATTTTCGAGACGTACTATAGCTCAAAACCTTCCCCGAGACTTGGCGAATCCATTGGTGAAAACTAAACTTAAATCCACCGAGTACTTATCGAGATATGCGCTCACAAACGGAAAAAAAGGGCTTTTTTATTACTATTATTTATTATTACTATTATTTTGACTGCGAAACGGAAAAAAATCGAAAAATCGAAAATTTGGTACCAGGAGTTCAGGAGGTGACGTGGTTTTTTTCGCGACGATTTACATTTTTCCATTTTTAACCCACTTAGGGTTGGATTTTCGAGACGTACTATAGCTCAAAACCTTCCCCGAGACTTGGCGAATCCATTGGTGAAAACTAAACTTAAATCCACCGAGTACTTATCGAGATATGCGCTCACAAACGGAAAAAAAGGGCTTTTTTATTACTATTATTTATTATTACTATTATTTTGACTGCGAAACGGAAAAAAATCGAAAAATCGAAAATTTGGTACCAGGAGTTCAGGAGGTGACGTGGTTTTTTTCGCGACGATTTACATTTTTCCATTTTTAACCCACTTAGGGTTGGATTTTCGAGACGTACTATAGCTCAAAACCTTCCCCGAGACTTGGCGAATCCATTGGTGAAAACTAAACTTAAATCCACCGAGTACTTATCGAGATATGCGCTCACAAACGGAAAAAAAGGGCTTTTTTATTACTATTATTTATTATTACTATTATTTTGACTGCGAAACGGAAAAAAATCGAAAAATCGAAAATTTGGTACCAGGAGTTCAGGAGGTGACGTGGTTTTTTTCGCGACGATTTACATTTTTCCATTTTTAACCCACTTAGGGTTGGATTTTCGAGACGTACTATAGCTCAAAACCTTCCCCGAGACTTGGCGAATCCATTGGTGAAAACTAAACTTAAATCCACCGAGTACTTATCGAGATATGCGCTCACAAACGGAAAAAAAGGGCTTTTTTATTACTATTATTTATTATTACTATTATTTTGACTGCGAAACGGAAAAAAATCGAAAAATCGAAAATTTGGTACCAGGAGTTCAGGAGGTGACGTGGTTTTTTTCGCGACGATTTACATTTTTCCATTTTTAACCCACTTAGGGTTGGATTTTCGAGACGTACTATAGCTCAAAACCTTCCCCGAGACTTGGCGAATCCATTGGTGAAAACTAAACTTAAATCCACCGAGTACTTATCGAGATATGCGCTCACAAACGGAAAAAAAGGGCTTTTTTATTACTATTATTTATTATTACTATTATTTTGACTGCGAAACGGAAAAAAATCGAAAAATCGAAAATTTGGTACCAGGAGTTCAGGAGGTGACGTGGTTTTTTTCGCGACGATTTACATTTTTCCATTTTTAACCCACTTAGGGTTGGATTTTCGAGACGTACTATAGCTCAAAACCTTCCCCGAGACTTGGCGAATCCATTGGTGAAAACTAAACTTAAATCCACCGAGTACTTATCGAGATATGCGCTCACAAACGGAAAAAAAGGGCTTTTTTATTACTATTATTTATTATTACTATTATTTTGACTGCGAAACGGAAAAAAATCGAAAAATCGAAAATTTGGTACCAGGAGTTCAGGAGGTGACGTGGTTTTTTTCGCGACGATTTACATTTTTCCATTTTTAACCCACTTAGGGTTGGATTTTCGAGACGTACTATAGCTCAAAACCTTCCCCGAGACTTGGCGAATCCATTGGTGAAAACTAAACTTAAATCCACCGAGTACTTATCGAGATATGCGCTCACAAACGGAAAAAAAGGGCTTTTTTATTACTATTATTTATTATTACTATTATTTTGACTGCGAAACGGAAAAAAATCGAAAAATCGAAAATTTGGTACCAGGAGTTCAGGAGGTGACGTGGTTTTTTTCGCGACGATTTACATTTTTCCATTTTTAACCCACTTAGGGTTGGATTTTCGAGACGTACTATAGCTCAAAACCTTCCCCGAGACTTGGCGAATCCATTGGTGAAAACTAAACTTAAATCCACCGAGTACTTATCGAGATATGCGCTCACAAACGGAAAAAAAGGGCTTTTTTATTACTATTATTTATTATTACTATTATTTTGACTGCGAAACGGAAAAAAATCGAAAAATCGAAAATTTGGTACCAGGAGTTCAGGAGGTGACGTGGTTTTTTTCGCGACGATTTACATTTTTCCATTTTTAACCCACTTAGGGTTGGATTTTCGAGACGTACTATAGCTCAAAACCTTCCCCGAGACTTGGCGAATCCATTGGTGAAAACTAAACTTAAATCCACCGAGTACTTATCGAGATATGCGCTCACAAACGGAAAAAAAGGGCTTTTTTATTACTATTATTTATTATTACTATTATTTTGACTGCGAAACGGAAAAAAATCGAAAAATCGAAAATTTGGTACCAGGAGTTCAGGAGGTGACGTGGTTTTTTTCGCGACGATTTACATTTTTCCATTTTTAACCCACTTAGGGTTGGATTTTCGAGACGTACTATAGCTCAAAACCTTCCCCGAGACTTGGCGAATCCATTGGTGAAAACTAAACTTAAATCCACCGAGTACTTATCGAGATATGCGCTCACAAACGGAAAAAAAGGGCTTTTTTATTACTATTATTTATTATTACTATTATTTTGACTGCGAAACGGAAAAAAATCGAAAAATCGAAAATTTGGTACCAGGAGTTCAGGAGGTGACGTGGTTTTTTTCGCGACGATTTACATTTTTCCATTTTTAACCCACTTAGGGTTGGATTTTCGAGACGTACTATAGCTCAAAACCTTCCCCGAGACTTGGCGAATCCATTGGTGAAAACTAAACTTAAATCCACCGAGTACTTATCGAGATATGCGCTCACAAACGGAAAAAAAGGGCTTTTTTATTACTATTATTTATTATTACTATTATTTGACGGTAAAACGGGAAAATAGTCGTAAAATCGAAAATTTGGTACCAGGAGTTCAGGAGGTGTTGTCGTTTTTTCGCGACGATTTCCAAATTTTTCCATTTTTAACCCACTTAGGGTTGGATTTTCGAGACGTACTATAGCTCAAAACCTTCCCCGAGACTTAGCGAATCCATTGGTGAAAACATAACTTAAATACTAAAATATTAAATGCTTATATAAATTTCTCTTTAAATTTTTTTAATTTTATTTACTATTAAAATGAATGATCATATGCATTTCAAGTTTTTCTTGAGTGAAGCTATGACGTTTATCAGTTAACATATTTTTAAATACTGAAAACGAACGTTCGACGTCAACCGAAGTTGTTGGGGCATATTTGAAGCAACTTATTATTTTCGGGTCTTGATAAACATCTTCGAGCTGAACGTTTTCGCCTGATAGTACTGCATTTATTTTTCGTAGAATTTCTAGACCTTTATTTTTATTGGAAAGCTCATTTAATTTTGTAGTAAGTGTTGCACCTTTTGGCCCAGGAATAGAATTAATTTTTTCTTTGATTTCGTCAATTATTGAAAAGCTTTCATGTAAAGTCATATTTTGAGTTTCCAGTTTTTTTATGACTATCACTAAAAATGCCAAATGAGTATTTTTAATTTTTCTACTTGACAAAATATTATTTTATAAATTTTTTTAAATTTTTGCTTCAATATGCAATAAATATGCAATACATTTTGAATTTTGCCTAAATATGCAAAATTATGCAATAACATTGAAATATGCAGAAATATGCAAAAAAAAATTTCACCATTTGCTTCAAATTATGATGATTCGTAGAGAATACTGAAAAAAATCCAAAAATATTAAAAGGAAACAAATATGCAATTGCATAGAAATCCGCGCTCTAGTCATCGAATATGACTGTGTATAATTATTTATCTTTTCGTAAGGAACGCGCAATCCACATCACTCGGGCGCAACAAGTAAACGCGACACGAGTTTAAAATCACACGGAAATATTTTTTTCTCAATACACATTATATACTAACATGTGCGTATAATCGCATATAATACGCATTGTTACACTTTCGACTTGTAATTATTTGCGTCCTTGCCCCCGCGAGACGTTTTTCCAAATACGCTCCTGCGGCCAGCAGGACACGTGTTATCGACAGTAAACTCGACGTCGAAAAGCCCGATTGTCGTTATCGCTTTCACGTCCGTCGCCGATATTAGCCGCGGCGTATTATTATATCACGTAGTGTTTATATACATTTTATAGTGATATAATAATGCACGTAAATCCGTGTACGTGAACGAATTGCAAATCGCGCGATTTTCGGCGGCTCCGGCGCGCTTATTGCGGCCGCGTCTAATAAATCAAAAGGCCAAATCGCCCGAACGCGCGAAAACCGTCTCCCAGAGAGAGAGAGGATACGAGATGGTTTTTATACGTGCGCTGACGCGCGCGCTCGACTTCTCTCGGCGAATACGTCGAGTAATTATTATTTATATGCATTATACAACAACAACAACAACAACAATAGTAATAGAGGCGGCGGCGGTCATACAGACGCGAATGCGTGGTCTCCCCATTAGTCCCTAACCTCTCCGGTTATAGGGACTAGCCAGACGTTCGAAGAAATCGAACCGGTGACCACCATAATGAATTTCCGAATTAAAACATTGTTGGGGAAATAATTGTTGTTTATTGCGTGCTATTTTAAATCGTCATTTTTTTTGAAATTTTCCGTCTGCGTACGCAATTTCGATCAAAAGAAATTTTTTCGGAAATCAAATCTAGTAGGTACTTATTCTGACAGGTCGTTTTTCGAATTTCTCAACAGTTTTGAAAATATAGGCCGAAAACCGACGAAAAATATATATACGTATTATACTTAAAAGCGTTAAAAAAAAAAAGAGTCGTATGTTCTCGGAAACTACTGAACCGATCGTTATGATTTTTTTTTTAAATTCTAGAGCTCATTGCGGAGAAGGTTTATGGCATTTGATCGATTCTCTAACTTTAAAAACTTTAACTTTAAAAGTGCAAAATATTAATCACACATTGTTATTGTTTTGCCATGTAGATGTATACTTTTTTATTATTTGTTTCCGCGGCACGTGCGTCTATGAAATTTTCTATTAATTAGTTTGAGATTAAATGAGTTCGTTTCAATTTCAATTATATGGATTTTGGTGTAAAAAATGCCACGACAAAAACGACAGAATATAGGCCGATCGAGTAGGTCCAATGCATGATTTGTTCGATCGAGAATTGCGACGAGAACAACAGTATGATATCAATGAATTGCAAACATTTGTGAATTTCAATGTTCCCAACTTAAATGACCATCAAAAAAATGTGTACGATACCATCATGCAAGCTGTACAAAATGAAGCCGGCGGATTGTACTGCACACGAGGTTCAATTCTAGGCCTTTTTTGTGTTCTCATTTTGTGACAACGCTATTTAACTTTTGTCCAATTTTTTTTTCACAGAGTTGTTCCAAATACCTTTCTGAGTGTCGTCACGTCGCCCGATTTTCAAAATTCGACCCCTAAGGGGGTTAAAAGGGGTAAAAATGAAAAAAATAAAAAGTTGCACACAGGCGAAGTTGAGTTATTCAGCTAGTAGTATATATGTATATAAAGAGCACATTTTTGTAAAATATAATAGTCGATCACGTAGAAAACTGATAAGTCGTGTTGGCTTAAAGTTTATAATATTTATTTATACTCTAAAACGCGGCCAAACGAGAAGGCTTCCCCCCTTATGTACGCCGCTGTACCGACGCACACGTATAATATGTATTAATTAAATGTAATAGTTATGAAACGTTTATGCACTCGAAAGTTTATACGCGTTTAGTAAGTCATCAGATTTCATTTCAGTACGTCGTCGTCGTCGTTGAGCATTAAAGTAATAATATAACAAATAGTTTATAGAATGGAAACCCGGTGTACGATATAAACATTTTCTAATTTTCCGACCGAACGAATAAAGCTGCGGCGGCGGCGGCGGCGGCGGTTTGAATAAACAACGGCCCTCTTCAAAATATAGTGTATAATAAGGTAACCGGTCTGTACTGCTCGTCGCATAATAATATGTATTATAGCCGCGCGGAGCGAGAGAAAGAAAGACGAAAGTTTGCGCGTTATTGACCCGCGCGTAAGATTCGCGCGGGACGTTTCGAACGGTATATAATTTACCTAATTGTTTTCGAGAAAAACGCTTTGACTTTCGAGAGATTTTAGTTAATTGAAAAAAAGTACGAATTCGTGCCGGTCCGCCGAGAACTCGAGTCTACACTCGAGGCGAGTTCCCTGTTATCAGCTATAATTATATACGTATTATTATAATATTATAGTCGAGTGACCCCCCCGGGGGAGCGCGCGAGGCCCTTCCGTCAGCAGTTCGTTTTCGAGCCGGTCGTTTTCTTTTTTCCGAATGAAAAATAATAATATTTAATCAACGGGAGGGGAAGAATGTTTCGGTTCGATAATAATAGTAATAATATAATATATTCTCCTCCGGAGGCGCGCGCCGGCAATTTCATTTAATACGATATCTTTATCATTATTAGTTTAAAAGCTCTCGATTTTAATTATACAAAGGTGCGCATGAAAAAAGCTGCACAACATAATACGCAACGAGGACGGGAGGGTTGTTATTTCTCGCGACGGACACGAAAATATCCGTTACCCGTTTAGAGCGCGCGATGCGCAATAATAATATCGGCGGACGTACTATATTATAATAATAATAATAATAATACGAGAACGCGGCGAAGAAAAAGCTTTCATCGCGTTTTTCACCGAGCCCGCGCGAAACTTTGCAATTTCAAAAATTGCTGCGGACTTAATTTTGATCTTTTGAAAAAAAAAAAAAAAGGAAAAAAATATGATTCTTATAATATGTTTTCCGCTTCCGCGAGCCGCCGCCGCCGCCGCCGTCTCCGTAAAGTTTTCCGCTCGTTTCTTTGTGTGTCCGACTATTGGGTTTTCATCATTCGGACGGGTAGGAGAAGAAAAAAAAAAAATTCTGTCGTCTCGACGTCCGCGCGCGCACGTATTATATAATTTATGGTATATACGACGTATATATAAATATGACGAGCGAGAACATCAAAAACAAAACGGGAATAAAGAGAAAAAAAAAAAAAAACTCTTACGACCAAGACCGTCGTCAGGTGAATTCCGCTTTGTCTGCCAGAGGACCGCTGCGGAACGCCCGCCACTCAAACATATTAATATATTATGTGTAATTTAACTAACGCCGCCGCGCCGTAGGTATATGTCGCGTACATTGTATTCATAATGACGCGTAGTTTTTTTTTTAAATGGAAATCCACTCGGATGAAAACGACGCCATTAGTTTGGCGCCGCGTCGCGAAATTCTTATACTTGCCGTCGTTTTTCGGCTATTCCGAGCGACGCGACGTCGATATACGTATGAAACCCTATATGATTTGCGCGCGAGAAAAACCGAAATCCTCGTCGCGCTCGCAATATCGGTCGACGGCGTCCTTGGCCGTCTCTCCATGAGGGAGACGTACCAAGGGGGTGGCTAGGGACCCCCCGTCGAAACAAATCATCAAATCTATCGGCGATTATTGTTTTTAAACAAAACGAAAATTATTATTATTTCCGGCGAAATGCGAAATACGACGGCATTAGAGCGTGCGACGTCCCGTACAATTTTTTAATATTCATTCGACTAATATGAGCGTCGTTTGACGTCATGCACGGTCGCCAACCTATGGCCGAGATTCAAACCTGAACCGATAGGATTTTTTTTGTAATAATATAAATGTTAATAATAATAACCCGCACTCTTCGCGAGGACAATAATAGATATATTGATAAACACTAGCACGATTCACTATGAAAATACTAAAAACAAAATAAAACCGAGAAAAAATATAACTTAATAAAATGGAAATCGCCACAACGAAAAAATACGTGCGATGCCGTTCACTGTTCCGACACGACCGTTTGATAATTGAGATATTTAAAATTCTATTACGTTACAAGTGTTTATAGTTTATTTCGCGACCGAGAGACAATACGATATTTATAAAAAAAAAACCGAAAAAGAATACGTACGGTCGTTTCACTCTCGAGCGTTGAATTTGAAATGGTAAAAAAGCACTCGGATCGTTTTCACTTGCGTTTTTCGTTTTTGATTTTTAACGCGCCGCTGACGGATTTCTCGCGGACAGTCTCGTTATTTCGCGCGACATCGGTATATTATTAGTGTCGTTGCGCACACGTTCGAGTCGGTCGCGAATTTTCGGCGAAAATACGGTTTGTACTGGAACGTATATATCGTATAATATTTATAATTATCCGCGTCCCCTATAATTCACGGGCGGTGAGAAAATAAAAAACGCGCGTACACTAGCGGTATTCTCCTCAACCTTTTTAAGTACCACTTAAAAATTTTAAAATTTTTCACTTACCGCTTGACGATCCCTTTTCGCATAAAAAATGTATACTTTATTAGGGGATTTTCTAATTTAGTAGCTTTAATTAGGAACTACTCGGTGTATGTGTTATTATAAGTACGAGTATTATTTATATTGCGCGCAACAAGTAAAATAAAATATCTACAAACGACTACACGCTGTGCGTGTACGTCGAGCACTACTCCGTATCGGTTGTTGTCCGTCAAAGAGTTCGGTTGTCGGGGCGATTCGCTTTGAGCAACTGGAACACGGTCGTCGGGACGATAAAATAATTTATAAAATTAATTTCAGAATCGTTATAGATAAAGACCGAATTTTTGTGCAGCTAAAATCTAAAAAATGTGCAAAAACGTGCAAAAACAACATTTTCATTATAGGTACTTGTAATTTTAATTCTAATAAGTAATAACTAATAACTGACTTTACAATATTTGATTAAAATTTATAATCATGTACATTTCCAAGTTTTTTTCTTTAAAAAATTATGTCTTCTGTCACTCAATATGTGTTTTAACTGATAAAAATAATACAAAAATACAAAAATATTTGTACAAAAGTACATTTTTATAAAAAAAAACCCAAAAACGTGCAATTTTGTGCAACATAAAACTTTCTTTAAATTAATCTACATCTCTTGATTTGGATTTGTAGCTTTTTTCTATTGAATTTAGAACACGCCATAAAAAGATGCAATTGCACGGGAATCCGGTCTTTAGTTATTATAGATATTTACTGGTGAATCGACGGCGTCGCGAGCACGAACGTTAAACTATCGACGTACACGCTTGAGCGTTACGGTTACATTAGGTCACTCCGGTTAGGTTCCCGGCTTTATCTATGACAGTAATATGAAGTATTATTCGAACGATTAAAAACGCCCCGTCGGTGTTTTTTTTTACGAAACGACAGTTAAATGTTTCAACTGTTATTATTGCCGTTTTTTTTTTTTTTTAATTTAAAATGTACACTCTAAAAGATCACAATCACGCACGGAAATAAAGTAAATGTTTTTTTATCAACTTTATTTACGCGATACGCGTCGAAACGTCAATCTTTATGGCGTGCGTCGCAACGCTGTGTTATATGATGACGATGTACGTATACTTTATGACATTTTAACCTCTCGCGTCGTCGTCGTGCCGGTTTTTATTTATTCGTTTTATCCGGCCGGTCTCGCGTTAGGTTTTTTCGCCGTGAAATCGTTTCGACGTCGATTGTTATATCCCGCGGAGCCAGTGGTGGCGAGCTCACGGGGCACGGAGGGAGGATTTTTTAATTTTCAACTGTACGCCGATTCTAAGAAATTTATCATTTTTCATACCACGTGTCATCGACTATATTGACGATGAGTATAAAATACGGAAAATTATCGACTTTCAAAGTGATTCTCTTTATATAATCGAAACGATATAATACGTAATAATTATCGTCGTCGAACTCCTTGACAAACAGCCGAATTCAAGTCGACCGCGATCGAAGGAAACGAGCGAACACTTCGCACACGCCTCGTTATCGTTGAAAATAAATCCGTAAACCCGTTACAAACTAAAATAAAGTGCCGAGTAATAAAATAAAATAATACGGATTTGGTCATTTCTCGTAAACGTAAAACCGCGCGCGGGTCGCGACAGATATTCGGGGGCGAAATCCTGGTCGCGGTCCTAGAAAGATCGAGAACCACCCCCCGCCTTATCAGTCGGCGCCATTACCGCGTGCTCATTTTGCGCCCTACATACGAGAAAGCAAGTAGTAGATCTCATCGTTTTATTTAGATTTATAATTGAATTTCGCGAATCTACCGGCCGCGGCGCCGAGCTACAAATTATTACGACGGAGCCGACTAAATAAACCGCGATTTAAAAAAAAAAATAGCAATAATATTCACGCCGAGAAAACGCGGGTATTAGGTACTTGTGATACGTAATTTATAGGTCAGACGCGCGCGGCAGTCCGGCGGCGGCGGCGGCGGCGGGCGCGTACATGTTTCGTTAACCAATAACGCAACGTTTTAAAATGTAATCTCGAAACGGGCAATATATTTTGAACGATAACGACTAATTTATTACAACAGTTGGAATTCCTGAATTTAATTACTTCTCGCCCTTGGTCTTTTAAATAACAGTCAGAATTTGAAGTTAACGTTCTTACACACACACATATATATATATATATATGATTACAATAAAGTTTATAAATTAAAAGTTTAGTTTGAAGCGTTTTATTTCGCAGCAGCAGCAGCAGCAGCAGCGAGGTTTACTATTAATTTAAATACCATTGTTTTATACAAATAAACCGTGCCGCGGTATAATAAGTTAAGGTATGTATAAAATACGCGCGCGCGCGCGCGCTCGCGTATATATACGCCATTATGTACAGACTATATACCGAGAGAGATATAGATTACTTTTCTTCTTTTTTTCTTTTTTTTTACGACTGCTATTATCAAAGTAATACAGACTTTGCTCCCCCCCCTCCCCGTCCTTAACCCTTACTCTCGCCGCCCTAAACCGATTTCCTTAATATCGGTTTATATAAATAAACACGACCTACATACTTGCATAGACAATGAAAACAATTAAAATATACTCGCGCGGAGCGGGTATTCGAAATCGGGGGTGCAAAACAAACGCCGCCGCGGCGTTGTTTTTATATATTTTTTTTTTTTTCTGTTTTTCTATGCAAATTTTTATCAACTATTACATCGGTGTTTTTTTATCGTTCCGTCGTCGGGCCGCCGGAAATATAATACGCGTATATTCTCACTCGTAGTCGTAGTCGAACGTTTATACTCGCGTAGATATGATCGCTTCCAAAACTCTAAACGGAAATCGTATCGTAAAACAGACACGTTCATATATTGAATCGTCCGAAGTGTAGAATTATGCGCGCGCGAAGAAACGGAGACGCGCGTTCTATACGATATATTACAGACAACTCGCGATGTAACCGATATAACGAACGAAACCGTCGTCGTTCCCTGGGAAATCTCGCGATACAACGAAATATTAAAAGTATTTAATAAAACCCATTTACCTCTCCCTCGATGTTGCACAAAGTTTTTTCGGGGCCATAACTCTCGCGACGACGACGTAAAGAATTTTCACAACAATTTCGGAGCTCGATTACACGCGAATTTGTAATTTCTCTACGTCTCTCGACATGAAAATAACACATAATATATTTAATTATATAATATATCTGATTAATATAAATGCATCTTAGATATATTATACTTACAAGCAGTGGCGTATTTTCAGGGGGGGGGGGCTTCCGGGTAAAAGTATTTTTTTATACACTCGACTTGATCATGACGTGTTGTATATTCATATGATTATTCGTATATTATCTAGATCAGTGATTCCCAACGTGGGCATTTTTTAGTTTTGAAGGGGGCGTTTTTATGAGGGGGTGCTAAAGGGGGCGCTTGTCTATCACAATGAAGAAGCTAAAATCGATTTTAAACATAATGGATACGAGTTGTTTTGGCTCAAACAAAAAACTATGTACCCTCAACTTTGGAAAGAATAGTGGAATACCTGGTCGAAAAAGGCTTTGGTGCGGTTCAACAACTTTTGACCAAATCAAGAAATAAATTAGAAATATTATGTGAAAGAGGAGATTTAAGACTAATGCTGACATCTATTGAGTTAAATTTAAAATTAACTAAATCGTAGCGTTAAAATGTCAAATGATATTTTGTCTTAAATTAAAAGCTTATTAAAAAATAAAACGTTTAGATTGGGGGGGGGGAGCGGTGTGAGATTTTTAAAATCTAAAAGGGGCGTCGAGTAAAAAAAAGGTTGGGAAACACTGATCTAGATGGATTCGATTCGCTTGTCCTCGAGTGTCGTCATCTGGTTCGTCGATGCGACGTGGGAACCCCCGAAATCACCCTCGGAGCCACTGGACATGATAACTACGTAGAGAGAGAGAGAGAGAGAGTAAAGCGCGCGAGAAAAAGTCGATCGCGACGAGAGAAATCCCGTTAATTAAATATTCCGAGAGTCGTCGGCATTCGATTCAATCGGGGTTCGGCAGGCTACTACGCGGGCAAGCGGTGAACGTATAATTGAAACGACCTCACGCTCCGGTTGATAAAGACAAACGCAGTCGTCGCAATCGACGAAACGATTTAGACCCGTATTTTTATAATAATATTATGATGATGATAATATCGCGCGACTCGTCGTCGTACGCGGATGGGTTGGTAGGGGACCGCGGGCGCGAAAACGAAGGGTGTTGCGCACGTCGATTGCGCCAGAAATCACAGGTAAGAACAAATAAATCGTCGGATTCAAAAAGGTTAGTGCGTCGGACGGCGGTATTGAAGTACGAAAAACGTTATTGATCGAGTGAAAAAGTCGGAAAAACAAACGATATCGAAACGGTATGATATAAATCGTACGACGACGTGCAGATTACGATTTATTTAATCAAAACGAATATAAAATGTAAAAAATATCTAAATAATTATTTTCCCGGTGTTTTAGCCGATTACCTCCTCTCGCGGTCGGTCGGCATTACTTCGCCGGCGATATTTTACCCGATGATTTATCAAACTAATAATAATAATACACACGCGGTTTTGTTATCGTTATCGGCGACTACTTTGGCGCGCGTGGTCTAATGATTTCGGCGGCGGAATACGGTATTTACACGCGTAATCATATTATTAAAATGACCCTCCGGGATAATTAAACGGCAAACTTAATATTAAATCGCGCCGCCGCCGCCGCCGCCGCGCCGTTTAATCGGTTAAAAAATATATCGTTCGTCTTGGCGCTCGTCTCTGCACGTTTGGTCTCACTCTTAAATAATAGACGATGGGCACCACAATAGTCTGTGAAAAACTGTCGAATACTATTCCAATAGTCTGAATTCGTCGGGCGATCCGAATCGATCTTTTAGAACATCCATCTCATTCGTGCGCTATGAATCGATTTTTCGAATCGATCTTTTACGCGAGATTGTTTTTCGATTCGTTAGTTATAAAGTCGCGTTCGAATCGAATAGAAGTTAAAATGCAAAAGAATAGTGGAGACTCGTCGTCGTGTCGAATGTACTGCAAGTACAGTTAGTCTTTTTTAAGTTTGAAACCGAGTTGAAAAATACGGACGGATCTATCTATTGTTCCGTTCTTCTGGATAACTACTCTCGTGATTTCATTTTTCAGTATAACAACAAAATAACCGATATCAACGATTCGTCGAAACGCCCGATTCGTCTAGATTTAATTTTCCAAAGACTGTTTTGCGATTTTTCTAGAAGATTTTCTTTGTTCCCTACGAAGAGCAACTATTATATCTAGTATACCTTTAACTACAAACTTTCGTGATTTTATCGAGTTTTATTAAATTTAAACTTCAAAGGATTATACATTTTTTTACTCTTTTTGTAAAATTATACTATCGACGTTTTTTTCTTTTCTTTCACAAGTATCAGAGCGACGTATGAAAAACTTCGTATTGAATTATCAAGCGATTCGGCTCGGATAAAGTAACATTCGATCTACACTTTACGGGGGGGGGGGGGAGAGGAAACAAACTAAGAAATTTAAAAAAATTAAAAAGACAACGCGGAAAACAGTGAAAAATCTTTTGAAAATTGTATACCATCTCTATGAAACGACGTTATTACTAGTCGAGCGTTTCGCGAATCACTACGGTGATTACTGTTTGAGTTACGGTGGAAAAAATTTGATTGTTCGTCTGTTTTTCACTCTCGTTAAGAAGACCGTTGAGAAATTCGAAAAACGTTTGCTTCTTGTAAATCCAACGTGGTTTCTTTGTGACTACTGCAGTACTTCGGAACGCAGCCCCGGTACAGTCGAAGACTGAAACGTCCGAAGAAACGACTTTACGTTTCTTCAGCGAAAAAATTCGAAAACCGGAACGATCCGTCGGACTTTTCGAAAAAGGTGTAAACGAGCGTTTTTTTTTTCTCTTGAAACGTGGAGCTGCGCCTGATGTAGACGGCGGGCGTTCTCGTGTTTGAATTCGACGTCACGACGACGAAGACGTGATTGGTCTCATATCGTCGCTCAAGTCGCCGCTGAAAAAAGAAGACGCCGCCGTCCGTAGGAAAAAATGTGCGAAAATCAAAAGAACCTAAGCGCCGCCGCGCGGTAATTACACACGACGATAAAACATCGCGCGGTGTTGTGCCGTTTCGGGAAATTTATAATTTCGATCGCCGGCCCGCGCGGCACGTGCAGTAGGAATTATTTCTCGACGTCGCTATTCGCGATGGAATTCCTGCAGGTAAATACAATATATTCTCTCGTCGAGCAGACGAAACGATCGGAAAATCCGTGACCGGACCGCGGGCTCGACAACAAACGAATCGTTTGGATTCTGACGACTTCCGAGTGGAGCGAGCGGAACACCTGACGGCCGCCGTCCGTCGTCGTTATTCGGCTCTTTGTACACAATATGTACGTATAATAAAGTACGCTACAAATAAAATATAACAAGCGTACGGTATACGATGTGATCGATTAAAACGCCGATCCGATCGGTTTGACGAGGGGAGAAAAAGTGCGATATAATAATTTAAATCGGCCATTTTTTTGCTTTTCCCGACCGATGATTTCTATATTATGTTTGTGAGGGATTTGGTGTTCGGTTTACGGCGCGGCGCCGAGAAAGTGGCGAAAAGAGCAAAAAAAAACCTATAAAATTAGATTCGATATGGTGAAAAATGAATTCGCAAAACGAATAGAATTTCGCGTTGGAATTTACTCGGGAACAATAAAAAATAATCGCGCGCTACGCGGAAACGATCGGGTCGCGCGAGTTTTTCGGCGTTTTTCCTCGCCCGTTTTCCATTTTCATCGTCTTTTTACTCGGAAAACGGCTAAACCCGCAGAGTACGACCATCAGGCTCGCCCGGGAGACGACCCGAAAATATCGCGTAAAATATTCACGTGTGCGCTCGCCTACGCGGAACGTGATCTATAACCCGTCACGCCAACACTAATATTATAATACATATACCGTACACTATTACGCGCAGTTATAAACGGTGTTTGTAATTGCTTTGTTCGCTTTAATTAATAAATACACGCGTTGATAATAATAATAATAATAATAATTGGAAAACGTTTTGACTGCGAAATGCAAATCGAGTCCCGTACAGTCGTACTACTACCGAGAAAGGGGGCGGTTTTTCTTGCTCTGCCGATGATATTATTATTCCGAGGACTCTGTCGGCGGCGGCGGCGGCGGCGGCGGCGGGTCTCGTCGGAGCCGCTATTGTCCTGCACACGCGAAATATTCGTCGCCGGGCCGCATTGCATCAATTTACATTAAATCCAATCTCGGCCGCCGCGGGCACAATGGGTGGGTTTGAAAACGCGTAATTTATTTCGGGTCCGAAAACAATACCAACGGTCCGCGGGTCTCTTAAATATTTTTATCGTAATTACTCGTGTTTTGTTTCCGCGGATAATTTATTAAAAACGTTACTGTGCCCGCCCGAGCTCGGCGGGTTCTTCTGAGAAACAGCAATATATACATATATAAACACGCGTTTCCACACAAATTTCATTAATCCGCGTACGCCCGTGCACTCTATTACAATAATAATACGTACGTAAAACACAATAAAAACCCCGCCGAAAACGTTCGACCCGGTTTTGAAAACGATATCGAACGGCGTTTTTCACTTCGTCCTTTCGAGTGTTTTAAAATACGCGTTGTACCTACTCTCTTCGCAAGATAATAAAAAACCGCGTAAACTTTTGCTTTTTAAATCACCGCATTCTCTTACTTTTTTCTCTCGTTTAAGGTCCACTCGAACCGAAGCGGTAGCGGCGGTAACTTTGGCGGTATTTATCGCTATTAAATACCGCTTGATCTAGCCTGACCGGAGCGAAATATTTCGCCGAGAATTAGTCGACAAGATTTATTACTGTTGGCAGCTGTAATACATCTCTATCCTGATCATCATGAAGAACAAAAAAGTGACTTTCGGGGCGAGCATACGTTTCGAGCTAAGGAATGTTTTTGGGGCAGATTTGCGTAAAGAAACGGGTCCCGCGTTTGAAATATCAACACTCTACGCGCGTGATCGCCGTATGGTTTACGGAGTCAACCATCGAAATAATGGCGTGTACGAAAAACAAAAAAAACCAATATTCTAGCAAAGCTTTTCAAATACAAAACGAGCAGCGACTAAGGGGGGGGGCCTCAACTCGCCCCGTTAAAAAAATCCAATCCTGGGCACGCCGCCGAGTTACGTATTATTCGAGTATAACTAATAATTTCAAAGAGTGTATTGTCGTCTTTGGTCCTGTACGCGTCGATATGGCGTGTCACACATGCACTATTATAATGATACGATAGTCGTCGGTGACGTTTAATTTTTCGGATTACTATACACGTTTCGAGTGTTTCGACGGGTTTTATTTCGTTTTAAAATACACGCGTTCGGCAATGATTTAATACTACGACGGCGGAGCGTGTACGCTTTTTAAATCCCCACGTAATAAAGAGATAACGCGGA
The DNA here is from genome assembly GCA_948098885.1 of Drepanosiphum platanoidis. Lineage (NCBI taxonomy): Eukaryota > Metazoa > Arthropoda > Insecta > Hemiptera > Aphididae > Drepanosiphum > Drepanosiphum platanoidis. Next base: position 8,296,130 of record OX402537.1, read on the forward strand.
TAACGACGTCCCGGGCGGCGGACGTAAACATCGCGGCGGTCAAACGACAAAATTATTATTGAAAAAAAAAAAAAAAAAAAAACGACCCTAACCGACAAATCGGCATTTCGCTTTTGCGGCGAAATCGTTATCGAGTTTGTTTGTTTATTTTTTGTCCTGTGGGGGAGGGAACTAATAAAACGAACGAATAAACAACGGAACGCGTGAAATTTATCGGATCAAATAAAATCATAAAAACGCGTATAAATCTTCCGCTTTGAACCTCGTCGTCCACCTCTATCGCCGAGAGAAACGTCCGACAGCGAAAGAAAGAATGAAAAAAAAAAAAAAACACCGGCCGAGTATGATTACGACGTCATATAATATTTAGACTGTTTGACGTTTTTCGAACATTTGTGGGAATTAAAAAAAAACAAAACAAAACAAAAACACACGTCGAAGCCGTGGAAACTTTGTCGGGCTTAACATTATATATCTGTGAATGTTGCGTGTAATTTAAAAATTTGTTGTATTTTCGTAGATTAATTTTGCCTTTTTTTTTTTCTTTTTTTTTCATATATTAAGATAGTTTGTTGTTTTAGCGAAAACGTATAAAAAAAAAAAAAAAGGTCAAATTTCCATCATTTCAAAACAATTTTATTATTGCGACCGAATAGGAGGAAAAATACAAAAACTCTAAAGTTGTAGACAAAGGTTTGGGGTTTTTTTTATTTCCTGATGGGTCGGTCAAAACTACTTTGTGAACACACCGGAAGTAGCTTATAATAATATGAAATAGCTCGGCTCGCTAAAAACCAAATAGAAAAAAACCCGACTAGTTACTTTTATTTATTTATTTAATTTTTTAAATAGCCATATATTTATTTTAGCCGTCAACCGGGGACGGTTGAAAATAAAGAATTTCCAACATAAAACTTTAAATGTCGCGCGCAAAAAATATGGACGCAATTATATCCGCGGCGGCGGCTTTTATTATTACGCCGCGGTATATATCAAAAATAAAAGAGGATAGTTTGCCCACTCTTCTATAACGAGAAGAGAGAACGCTTACCCGCCGCGCCGCCGCCCCTCGGATAAATGTATTATTTATTCGTACGGCTGGCGCGCGACGCGAACAAACGCTCGACGAAGACGCGCTTTGGATGGGAGGCGCACGTATATATATTATTAAACCGTTCTCTGGAAACGGCAGAAACGGTGAAATTTTCAAAGGGATCGCACGAATTCATGGCGGCCGTTCGATGATTCGTCGAGCTCTGGCGGGTTTTTTGGGTTTCTCTTTATTTTATGAAACGCGCGAAATTTCGAAAATCTCACATGCCGCAAGATCGTCGCGTACAAGGGAAGCCGTCGCGCGTCGGTGATATTATTTCAGTGATTCGTCACTGAACACACACTGAATTTCAACTATTTCGAGTCCTGATAATTTTAAATCGTTTTTTTTTTAAAATAAAATATGTCGACAGACTTTCTAGAGGTGCAGATGGTAAAAAAATAGACCGAAGAGGTGGAACACAGCTGGTACGTGATTGCGACTGGACGCGTCGAGTATTTAACCGAAGGAAACGACGATCGTATTCGCGCGACGAGTTTTAAGGAAAACGCCCTGTCCTCGAGGCGAAATCCTGCCCCGACGTAACCGGACAAAGAGCGTCCTGCCGTGTATATCATAATATAATATCATACATACACGACTTTATTATACATGCTCGCAGACGCCGCCGCAGCGCCGTTTCAAGGATGTCGCGCGATAAATAAAACGGTTTTTCGAGAATCGTCGATAAACGCGCGTTGGTACCGCCGCCGCCGCGCCGTTCCCGCGAAACGCGGCAAAACGATTCAATAAAAACAATATTAATCCGATCGGACGATAATAATAATAATAGTATAAATAATTCGTACGGGTTTCCGCGTTTATCGCGCGAGCTTTGCGATCGAACCGTCAAAAGCAGAGCCGTAAAAAGAAAAAAGAAAACGGGGGAGGGGGCAAAGGATTTGACAGACATTATATTGATATTGTGTTATTCGCGTGGCGCGGACGAGCGGATAGTATATAATAATATGGTTTATATACCGCGTTATATCGTCCTTCGCCCCGCCCCGCTCGACCCGACCGCGTGTTTTTATTGGCGTTCGCTTCGGTAACGATATAAAAATATATAATAACACGACGATAATAATAGTGATATAAAAACGGAAACAGAAACAGAAAAAAAAAGTACGAATCGTATATTATTATTTAAACGAACGTTTAATTTGAGAGGAGGAAAAAAAAATTGAATAAATCACGATAATCTCTATACGGATCCTTTTTTCGCCGCTCCGCGTACGATAATAATATAGTAATAATAATTCGAGTCGAATAATTGTTATTGCGGCGGCGGCGGTTTCTTGAAATAATTCGCCGCGCCCTCGCGAATTATATAATAAATTAAATCGCATTAATTCGCGAGTGTTATAGTTGGTATAATTCGAGAGAGCGTCGTCGTTGCGGTCGCGGCGAAAAATAAACACCGGATTAATGGGATACGACTATTATTATTATATATTATTATCATACGGATCGAGTAGGTTTTTATAATATCACCCCGACCGACGCGCGAAATCGGCCGCATATTATTTAATATGCATTTTCAATTTTATCATATTTATCACATTCAATCATACAGAACAATATGCAATTCCTACAACTTCCGAGCCCTAATTATTATATTATGCTCGTTCGATCGTACGAAAACAATGATCAATCCAAACGACCACCAACGTTGGAATTATCGCGTTGTAGAATATTAGGATTATTAGCGAAGCACTACTGCGAGAATATCGACGACGTTATATTATAATATTAGAGGATTTAGTAGGAGGATTTCTACGAAGGGGGAAAAAACGCTAAATAAATAACGGCTTCCCAGTATGACTTTGATGTCATTTCACTATTAAAGGGGAATCTATAAATATAATATACGAAATAGTTTGGTATGTTCGCGCACGGATTTCGATTGAAAACATTGTAAGAATAGAATATTTCAGACGAAAAACGTCCCCCGAACGGATGGCGAAAAGAATTCCCGTCGAGTTCGATAAACGAGTAATCTTTTAGCGACGAAACGACGGACACGTCGAACGTCGAGATACGTACGACTCGTATTATCGTCGCGCACGTCGCTTCGATGGCGATTATTATTCGAACTCACGAATACATCGCGGATGAAGATTATCTGAAGAACTCGCATCGATCGCAGACTATCGTCGGAGGAAAAGGAGAAGAATCCTAGGCGAGACGACGGACGCGAGTAAAAACGCGCGCGCGAAGAAGACGGGCGGGCGGTTTTCTAAAAAGTCAAATCCCGTCCGCGCGTAATATATCGCAGCGCGCATATTATTATTATCAACGTTACGCATAACATTATAATATCTAGTCGAACGCGAGCGGGCGGGAGAGTTTTCGATTAAACCCGGCTGATTCGTCGGGTCGGATCCGCCAAGTCGACGCGTGCAGCTGGGACGGACGCGTGTTATTCAAATTTGTGCGCTACACACAGTGGAATTTGCATGGCGACCGTGGGAACGTCGTATCCTGCGAAATATTATAATAATATGCGCGGCAACGGAAACGCGCGAGCGCGCGCGCGCGCGCGCCCCCGACAAGACGACTCTCGCGCGCGATTAATCAAAACGAGCGTTGTTATTATACGTATACGCATCGCCGCCGCCGCCACTGCGAGTGTTCCCACCTGAAATAAACAGACGGTATCGCATGAACGACGCGCGAGAGATCCGTTTCGGATGGAAAAATGAAAATAGAGAGAGACAGTGAAACATGCGAGAGAATCAGGTGCGATCCTTACCGGTGAAACGACGTCCGCAAAGTATTGGGCCACTTGGTATGCTACGATTCGATTTGTTGAATCCGTTATGTAAATAATTTGTGAAAATTTGCCAATCGGCCGGAAAAAAATGTGTTTTCGTCTTGATGGATCGGAGTTTGCAGGTTTTCGTGCTTTTCAAAAACTTCCCAATGAGATGGTTTTCAAACGCTAAAAAAGTAAAAAAAATCCCACGTTTTTTATTGGAAATCAATACGTTTTTAAAAAACGAGACGATAAATGACTCACGACTCAATAACTCTAGTCGTGAAGCTCGTCGAGTGTACGAAATCTCGTTTGAAATACGAAAATATAAACAATTTCGCGCCAATTTCCGGACTGATTGGGCACGAAAACCGTAGTGTTGCCTTCGCTCCGACAACGTCACCCTTGATAAATGAATAAATAAATCGATGGATAAAATTCTTCGAATACATAAACATCGTCATTTCACTGGATATCGTGCAGCCAGTAGTAGCCAGCTGGGTATCGATCGCGGAAAAATACGTATACCTCCGGTAATTCGATTTGAAATAAATAATAAAGACGTGAAAAATGTAACGTTTTTAACGAAACGCGAAAAACGTAGATATTATTATATAATATGATATACGATTGTGTGTGTGTGTGCATGCACTCACTGCGTATATAGCGAGTAAAAAATGCAATATAAAATCGTAATTTTCACCGCTCGCGAGAAACGACGGGGAATCAGATCCGTACGTAACAACACTGTGAATGATTTCGATTTCTGAATAGAATTCGCAGGCGTACCTACTGCAGCTAACATTCGTTAAATTCACGGAAAATTGTATTATTATTGCGCGGCACCGATAGGGGAAAATGTTTTCCCGTTTTCCCGAAGAATGAAAACATAAAATCAAATAAAATCACCGGTCGATATATTATATACGTACGTATGTCGAAGAAAAGACGAGCTCGACGAACGATATTATTTATAATATTATAATATTTCGACCTCGTATATTCTGTAGGTCGAACGCGTGTTTTTCCCCATCGCCCGTAGTGTTATAATCGTCCGACGTTAAACATCCTTTTGCCGAATTTACTAAGACCGTTTCCTTAAGTTCACTTCCTCGACAAAGTCGCAAACCTCCAAATTGTTATTAATGATTACAATATCATTATGAAAACAACTCTAACCTATAAATAACTCGTCCTCGGCGGCGTTCGCGAGACACGACGACGCGCGACGGTGTGAACACGTCGATAAATCCACGAGATCATAATACATTTGAATTGATGATGATGGCCACTTACCCGAAATTTAACTCTATTACCATGCCCAATAAAAACTAACGATCGGTTCAGTAGTTTCCGAGAACATATCACTCAAAGGTTTTCATTTTCACATTTATATATTAGACGATACGTGTGCGTTGGACGAACAGATTGAAATGACGCGGTCGGGTCGACGACGACGACGACGCGACGTCGCGCGCGGTTCGCGATCGAGAGGGAAACGAATCGGTTGATAATTTTTTTTACGACCTGCGGCGGCGGCGGAAACTTTCCGAGAAACTGTCCCCGCGGAGAGGAGTCGGAAAAAAACGGCGTTAAAGTCGCGCCGAGATAAAAAAATAAATATGGAAAACGCGCGGATTAAAAAACTCGTATACACGCCTGCGTAAAATCACTCGTTCGTCGTTATATTATTGTTGTTCAAACAAAGTGTGTGTAGTTCGGTTTCCTTTGACAAAAAAATAAATAAATAAATTATTGTTATTTTATCGCGCGTAATTTTTACGACCCCCCCCCTCCCCCCCTCGCTAGTACACGCGAGTGATAAGAAAGTGGGCGAACACGTATCCGTCACGAGCGGGGGCAAAAAAAAAAACAAAAAAAACAAATTAATTATAATTATAATTTTTCAACGCTATCGCGCGGCGCGGCGCGGCGGTCGTACTGCAGGGGAATAATATTCATGCGATTTTTTTTTTCGATTTTTTTCAGTAGCACGAATGATAGGGTAGCGATAAAAAAATTAAAAAAAGAGTACCTAATTTATTATGCGATTTTTTTTTTGTTTTTTGTGTTATTATTATTCGTGTTTTGCAGTTTTATTTTTTGCGACCGCGCACACACACGATTTCGAGACCGAAAGGACTCGGTGGTTTTTCTACGTTATACGAAACGTTCGAAAGTCCTTTTTACCAGTTCGTACGGCTAATAACGGCGACTATTATCCTCGGAGAATCCTTAATAATATACACTCAATAAAACTACACTGATCGCGGGCCTAAACTCGACGCGGTATTTGTTTTATAATAATATAATATAATATATTATGGAGTATATTACACACGTCCGCGCGCGCTGTTATACGGCCGGATCGATTATTATTATTATTATTATTCGCGATACTCGGCCGAATTATAATCCTTGTGCGTTCAACCGTAACGCTCCGATAGGGCGAGCGATACTCGACGACGACGACGGGCGAAGAAGACAAAAAAAATAAAATGTGAAAATAAAAAATGATTTCTATACGCGTCGTCGTCTTGCAATAAACATTATTTTTATTTTTTTCTTTCCTTCTAATTTTCTTCTCGTTATCCTGAAAATCCTCTCGGTCTTCGTGTTTTCAGACGTTTCTGTTTACCGTAAACAATCGTGATTGATTAAAATAATAATAAATAAATAAATAACCGATATTATATTATTATGTTATAGAACTGTTGCTCCGGAATAACGATTTCGTAAAAAAAAAAACTACTCGAGTACGGACGAGAGAATATAATATTATATTCTTTTAAATAATACCGTCGCAATTATATTTCATCCAATTCGATATATTATGCTTTATTGATTTAGGAGGGCTCGGGCGACTTGTTGCGTTATGAAAATCACCAAAACATTGCGCGAAAAATACCATCGAAACGTGCGCGGAGAGAGAAAACTGTTTACTGTACGTGTGTACGTACGTGTTTACCGGGATCGAATTTAAAAGAAGAAAAAAAAATAAATACGATTTTAAAAACGTTTCAAATCGGTTAACCTTTGAAAAAAATCAACATTTATAACGCACGTATTATTGCAATAATTGACATTATTAGTATTTTCGCAGTACACCGCGGGTTCTAAGAAATATCGACTATACATTTTTAAATGTTTTTTTTGCCCATCCATCATTATTATTATTATTATACTTTTACCACTGGCGTCGAGGGAGATTTTTACAGAGTGGTATTAAAAACAAAAAAAAAAAACGATAATTTCTTATAACTTCAATAATATCATATCTAAGTATATAAGTTTCGCAACATATTATATACTATAAAGATCAAAAGCGTTTAAAAATATAATTATTTTAAATATTTAATTAAAGATGAAATTAAAAACCCTGTAGGAAATTTCCCCCCTCCCCTCAGGAAGCCCGTGGCTGTTGCTATTGTTGTTATTATTTTTGCACAACTACCCCCCCCCCCCCAGACATACGCAAAATCTGCGCACGCCTATGGAAATATGAATAATACACACAAAACAGACTATTATTATTCCGATGGACCGGGCGGGACGCGCGCGACCGTTTCTCGCGCGAACCTTTTATTCGGGGGAAAAAAAAAACAAAACCCGAAACGTTCGATTTGAACTTTTTGCGCCTACTCGCGGCCCCCGAAAACTTTGAACGATCGAGGAGGCGATAATACGAGCACATAACGGTCGTCCGAACGGAAACAACGACGACGGCGGCGCGGCGTAAATATTTTATAAGCCCATAAATATTTTTTTCTGCTCGTGTGTGTGTGTGTGTGTGTGCGTGTGCGAGCGAGCGAGCGAGCGCACACGCGTATAATAACAACGACTTAAATATTTCAGACAACGTTTCGGAAAAATCGAAAAAAAAAAAACCGAGAGGAGGAGAAAAAAAACGCGTTTTACATTTATGTGGCGCGCGCGCGTCCCCCGGCAGGATTCGAAGAAAACCGCCGCAGACTTAATATTATAATACATGCGTTTCGGGACGCGCGGCGACGGCACAGAGTTCGCGGAAACGGTTTAGAGAAATAAATAAACACTATGTATAAAAAGTCACCTGCCTCCTAGTCGGGCGAATCGTTCGAAAAACGGCTTCTGGCGCGTGACGCGAACGAGCCTCGTCCGTTTCTGACGATTGGGAACACTTCGGACTTACCAGGTCGGTGGCGCCAGACTCATTCTTTCGGCGGTCGTTTCCACACAAAAACGCGACTGCGAAAAAAAAAAAACACAAATCAATCAAACATTCTCTTACCTCCCACTCCTCGTCAAAAATAACCAATTATTGTATTTAATAGTTGTTATTAACTTTACGAGAAGAATATTAATTATTATACCATTGACGTCCTTTATTTTAAAAACGGAAAATGGTTTCAAGAATATTGTCAATTATTACAGTCGTGTTAACAATACGCGATTCGACGTTTGTCGAACGAAACAATATTTGAAACCATCGATCGTTCTATTTCGTACTTTTCGCGTCCTTCGGATCGTGACACCGTTGCTATTCGATCATATCGACTCGTCAATCGGACGAAATAAGACGAAACAAAACCCGCTCGCACTAAAATCACACCGTAATTTATAATATTACCTCGGCGGTGGTGGCGCGAAACGTTTTACAAATTGTTTGAAACTCGCCCGGCCACCCCATCCCGTAACAATTATCCCGGGATACGCGCGCCTGGCAACAGCTGATAATAATATTTAATTTAAAACTCGAAGTGATCACGACTCGCCTTCCGTCTCTCGTCGTTATCGTACGCAATATCGGTATTCTCTAGGCGTACGTCGAACGATTTGATTTTGATTTTCACGATTTTTCGAGTTGCATAGACACGAGCGCTTCGTGTATAATACGAATAGACGGTGTTGTCAATTTTTAAAACTAATGCTGACAACGCGCCCGCGAAAAAGTCTACGAAAACGAGCTTTATAAAATCAACACGCGTAAAAACCGCTAAATAGTAAAACCAAAAACATATTATATCCGCGACGACGGTGTCTCGCGCGTCAAGTCTGCGGTCAGTTTTGTCATCGAGACGAACGTGTCGGCGGATTTCGAGAGACTTCAAGAGAGCGTCCGTCGTGGGGCAAGTGATATTATAATATAACAACGTAACGTTCGTTGCCGGAAAACGCGGTGAAAAACACGCGGAACGATTATTATTGCGCGGAGAAAAACGAAACTAAAAATAAACACGGTCCTTTCGAGAGAGACCTACCCCCGCTCTGAGAATAAAAAAAAAAAAAAAAACGTTACCGTCGTCGTCCGCAAAGGACGGATCGAAACGTATCTCTTTGAAAAAATGTAGGAAAAAAAAATAAAGAAAGAAAGCAGAAAAAAAAACAATAAATAAAATATCCGATCGAGTCTTTGAAGTGACGACGACGACAATGAAACGACGAACGGCAGACGATATATAGTGTTCGCCGCGCATGTAATATTATAACGTAATACAACTACCAAACCGAACCCCCGCCCCCACGCGAATGACGCAAGCGTGATAAGAAAAATTAAGTGTTTTCCCGTCTCTAATATTATATTATCGTTTCCGTTGTATACGTTTTCGCATTTTTCACGCTCGCGTGTTATTCGTATTGTAATAAATATGTCGTGTTCGCGTCGTAGTATATATGTATTATTTTATATAATATATATTTTATTTTTTAACGTTATTGCTGTTCTTTTTTCTCTTTCTTTCGTCTCGGAGAAATCGACAAAGGACGACGACGAGAAATTCGATCGTCTTTTTATTATTATTATTATTATTATCGTGTACTGTATTATCGTGTACGCGTTTTTTCATTTTTTAGCGCGCGCGTTTACGACTACGATGACAATGAGTTTTCAAATTTCCGCGTCATTTCAGACATCAAAAAGATGTCTTCACACACCTTCGCCAATCGAAATCCAACGCGACAATAGTCAATAATAATGCCACCGTACCTACTCGTGTATATATATATAGGTACGTACTTGTCGGCAACAGATGACTCGTGCGCGCCATACATACATATATATTCTTAAAGAAGATGAGTGGGTCTTTGTAACTGAGAGATTTCCTTTTACTTTTTTTTTCCTTTTTTCCTCTCCCAATTACTAAAAAATAATAATAATAATAATAAATATAATAATATAATAATGCCTTTTGCGCGCCAGTCCGTTTGCGAGATTTTCGAAACGCCCCTCTCTCTCCTCTGACCCGAGCAAGAAAACGACGAAACGTTCTCGTCATACTCGAGTGTGGCATATTTAGCCACTCTAATTGGTCGTCGGGAAACGGTACAACACCGGGGGGGCCTACGCGGCCGACCAAATCATCAAATAACGAGGAGAACGGGGGAAAAAAAACAAAACAAATCAAATGAATATTATCACCCTTTGCCGTGTCTGAAACGGCCGATTCGCCGCCATCAACGATAGAAATATATCGGTCGAATGATGATAATATAATATTATAGTTCACGACGACGACTCGGGCGAGTCTTCGGGAAACCGTTCGTATGTCGTCGCATAACTTTTTACCGGAGAACGAGAGACGCCGCGCGTCATATCATAGCTGATTCCGAACAATAGTCGCTCGATTTTCAATCGCGAAGCCGTGAAATGTCGGCGAACGATTTGCACCGCAGCAGTCAACGGCCGTCTCGCAGAGATTGAGAAAAATTGAGAAAAAAACGAATTCGACTACATTAGTGAAATCGCGACTACCTTCTGAAAGGAAAAGTTTAAAAAAACACAACTATAATATTATATTTCGCGCAGATGTTACGGCGGACCGCTCAAATAATATTATTGTAGCCCGCAGAGTTCATGACCGTCATAATTGTTATTATTATTATCATCATTATTAAACATTAATATTTCCGTTTGACGGGCGTGTTCGACGGACCGTAATAATAGCTTATTATCGTTGGAGTTTTCGACCGCTGCGTCGGATTTGTCCAAGGGGGAGGCGAAAAGGGGTAAGAGAGACGGTCCCCACGTTATATTATAATGCGACGAGTGTTGTGCGCGAAAGAAAACTCGAGAGAGAGAGACTGCAGCGAGGATGAATTTTTCGTCGTGAGATTCTAACAACAATAATAATATCATTTCGTGCCGTACAGACACGAACGGTCGTCTGCCCGAGAGCGTGTGCCCGTGCGTGAGTTTTGACCCGCGATCAAAGAACGTACGGCGAAATAATAATAATCTCGCGATAACGACGTCTCTCGAATATCGCCGCCGCCGCCGCCGCAGTGTTTCTGTCGGCGAATATTATTCGGGCGAGCTCTTGTGTGTGTGGGCGCGGAAAGAGGCGAAAGCTCGTCGTTTTTATACTACCCGTCGTCGGAGAGGAGAAAAAAAAAAGACGATAATGAGCGAAGCCGAAGTCGGGGGTGGGAGGGGAGAGGGTCGGCCGCGCGGTAGTTTATACATTATATTATTATTGTTAGTAGTGGTTTCTTAATTCGGTCGGTCGAACTAACCGAACTCGAACTTTGAAGTTTTGCCAAAAACAAAAGAAAAGAAGAGAAAAAAAAAAAAAAACTCCCGACTTATAAAATCGTTACTATTTATATCGTGTGTTCAATCTCGGCGATTGGGAAAACGAAAACGCGGCTTTTATGCCATTGCGATTGAAACGCGCGATCGATTTCGCATAAAGTCGTCGACGGAAAACCTATTGGTTTTTAATTTTGAATTCTACGAGTTTTACGAACACACACACACACGTGTATGCGTTGTGATAATACTCGAAACGGTAACGATAATTTATAATATTTCCAATTCGCTCGGCAAGTAAACGGCACGAGCGACGATACAATTATTATTACCTGAAAATTTTACACCGCGAATGAAAAAACGTTTGAGCGACGAAACGAACAATGCGCGCGTATTATAATATGATAAGCGTTATCGTGACGCCCGCGTCGTTACACAACTTCATTAGAATTTTCAAAAACGGACGTCGTCTGACGTCAGTTTTCCCCTGAAAAATACGGAACGGATAAAATTCGCTTTGGGCAAACGGATACAACGCGTCTTGTCAACAAATTTCGTGCGAAAAATCAAAATAAACGTAATATTGTAATTTTGTAAAACCTCCGTACTCGTGACGAAAATTATACTTTAATAAATCATACTTTACACGATGAAAACGTGTAAAATAGCCTATAGTTCGATCGAGATCGTTTTATATTATTATTTTATATATTATTGTTACTCGATTACGAGTTCGCCACGTCGTCGTCGTCGCACAGCAGTTATGACGATAAATAAATAACGTCGTTGCCAGTTTAAAATCGAAATCATACTCGGGCATGAATTGCCCCTATTACCCCTGACATGAAATCAAAAACGAAAAAATACCGGTATATCGGAACCGGAACGCTTTCACTCAAAGTCTCGGAACCGGAACCCTTATTCGATTTTCTCGGCGACTCAAACGAGAACCGGAACCCCGATATTTTAACGACAACTCGTTCTTCTCTGTTTCGATATCATCGAACGGACGGCACTGGAGGAAAGACGAATCGCGGCGCGAACATGAAATATTGCACGCGAAACGAAAACAATACTCCCTCGTTAACACGAACTCGACGGGACCGCAAATAGCCTGTTTGTGTTAAAAAAATTCGTGTTAACCGATACGCTTAACACGAATTTGTTCGCGTTAAGCGAATATTGCTTACACGAACCAACCATCAGAACACTCCGTCTGCTCTACGCCATTGGAAATGCAAATCCCCCTTGCTTTCTCCCGCACAAGTGAACCCGACAGTGGAATGTTGGAATCTCTGGCTTTTTTGAACCACTTTAAAAGTTCCTGTTCAACGTCTTCGAGCATAGGTTTTCGCAAACGCTTTGCACTATTTGTGCAACTGCTTCGTCAATCTTGTCTTTATTTTTTATAATTGTTGACAAAGTTGATTTAGGAATGCCAAATATCTCCGCAATTTTTGTTTTAGATAGTGTACATTTTTCTACTTCCACTAAAATGAGCTGTTTATAGTTTTTAGATCGATAGACATTTGCTTCCTTTTTAAACTCATTTCGGTCGACACAGACGGACAGATATACATACACAACAAATCACTAACTAAGTCAACTTGAAACTGATCGATACTCGATAGAACAATATTGATTTGAACGAGAGCGAGACCACTAAACCAGATTGCACACATACATTGAGAATTAGAGGGATAACTGCTTAGCCGCAATAAAGATTAAATTATGTACATACATACACAAGTGCTAAAACGAAAATAGATCGAACGATCTAATAAACGATAAATAAACGAAAAATCTGTTCGTGTTAATCGACAAAACGACAATAATATGGTTCCTAAAATTTGTTCGAGTTTCGTGTTAACCGAGTTCGTGTTAACGAGGGAGTACTGTAGTATTATAATAATATGCGAATAGATACGATACGAAATCGCCGATAACCGCAGTAAAACTACATGAGGAACGCGAGACGCGACACTCGGGATGAGATACAGATGACCATGAGGGACGGTAGGGCGGAGTAGTTTGATCCGCGACGACCGACGACCGTCGACTTTAGACGACAATAGACGTTTAAAAGGAGCGCTATTACGTAATTTTCGGATAACAACCCCGGGAATTTCTGCGGCCGTCCGGTATGGTGATTTTACGACGGACACCGGGTAATAGTTTTCATTCGCGCGCGCTACGAAAACAATCGAAATAATCGCCGAACCGTTACAGTAATAAACCTATGGAAATATCCGCCGGCGAGCACGGGTACCGTTGTATAATATAAACGCGCAAAAGTCGGTGCGGCCGTTTCGCGCGCGCGCGCGTATAATTGGATTGTCGAAGGGGGAAACCGCTTCAAACGCCGAAAGTTATCGAATTAACGACGGATTTATCGTTTTTAATGTTTGCGCGCGCCCCGGACGAGAGTCTCTGCCGTCGATCGGGGTCAGAGAGGCGGCGCGGCGGTTCGAGAGCGTACACGAGTTTCGAAGCAGCGCGCTCGCCACCAATCTAAATAAGGGGTGGCAGGGGGTAACGGCGGCGCGGAATCGGTTTCGAAACGGTCCGGTCGACGATCGGCCAGATGATAAATTTACACGCCGCCCCTGTAAATTAAATAATGGTCTTTTTCCCGTGGAGGGCGAATGCAGATTTCATATTTTCCGACGGGTTTATTACGTACGATATATTAGTTATTAGTAGGGCTCGGATTTTGTAGCGAATGCTTCTTCTTTCGAGGGGTGTGTGATAGAAAGATGATTCTCATAGATATATACGTTTTGAATCGTTCTGATTTCAATGAAGTAAACTTTTTTTTTGCTGTTTTTTGATTTTTTTTCCACAAAACTTGCTTTTTGTTGCTTTTTCCCCTATTTGGTTATTAATTTTTCTTAATTTTTACATATTTTTCTTGAAAATTTAACTTATTTTTATGTATATTATGCTTGGACTATAAATCATTATTATTTTGTGCCGAAATTGTAATGAATAATCATAACAGTATGATTTAAATGATTTAGTTTAAATGAGATATGCACGGATTACATCGGTTGATGTGGAAAGATCTTTTTCTACGTATAAATATAATATATATTAGCAGCGCCCAATAGAATGAGTTCTAACGAAAGTATCTCGACCAAATATGTGGTCGTAAATATTCCTTTTTTAATATTTAATTTTACGTGTAATTGAAATTTGTTTTTTTTTTAGAATTAAATTAAATAAATGCTTTTTTTTTTGTTGCTTTTTTCGGCTACTTAAAATGCTTTTTTAAGGATTTATTTTGCTACAAAATCCGAGCCTTATTAGTTATTAGTCATTACGATCGGAAACAAACAACGTTGATGGGGAGGAGAGGGTCGAGGATGATAGAAACCGCGTGTTGTAGACGAAATCGAACCGGCGCGCGGCGGCGTGATTATTTTTTATGCGCGCCTGAACGTTTTCCTACGGGGCCGTGATAACATATACCTACTCGATAATATCGATGACACACACGAGATGGAGATAATTCGCGGCGTTTTGAAAAATATCGTTTTACTACCTCGTGAAAAAAAGCGCCCATAACCTGACTAAACTGTAAATAAATAAAAAAATTGGTTGTACTTACGTGGCCTGTCGGCGGGTCGCTGTCGGTGGGTCGCTGTCGAGGACCGGCGTTCGTATATTGGCTTGGTGAAGTACGATGTGAAATGTAATTGATGCACAAAAGTCACGATTAAAAGTTTATCGAGATGAATATAATAACGATGGACAACGTAGAAAATCATCGGCTATTACGGACGGAAAAAAAAACAAAAACTGCAATGTGAAAACCGAGAAGAACTTTCCGAAACCGCTGTCGACGCTAGACTGATCGTCCGGCGAGAGCTGCTGAACTTTCACTCGATCGGTGTTTGTCGGTTTGCGCGCGCAGCTCGGCTGTCGTTGGTCGCGTGGCGCGAGCGGCTCGGCGCGAGCGGCTCGGCTTTCATTTGCACACGGTATTGGACTGACGCGGACTTTCCACTGGTTTCGATTTCACGCACAACTTATAGTGTTATTTCTATTGTTTCCCAATTATTATGTATTCGTGACGAACAATCTGATATCTAAAAAATATAAAACAAAATTAAATAGTGTTTACTGGTCGACACCCGTGAAATAATAACAAAATACGATACGTACGTAAATAATGAGATTTATTAAAATACATTCAAGAACGACGAGAAATTGGAGACGAGATTTTTTCCGCGCTAAACGTTATTGAAAACTTCACAGATAGGTCAAACATTAAAAAAACAATCAAAAATATCTGATTTCTTTAAAAAGTAGTTCTTTTATTCTACTTAAGTCTACTTTATTTATGACCTACATTATACTTTTTTAAAAATTTTAATACAATATACGTCATACCTACATAGTACATACGTTATACATTTATTAGTAAATACATAAATAAATAAAATTATAAAATTGAAGTCTCTGTGTTTTTAAATAAAAAAATGCATAATGCACTTTTCCACATCATATACTAATACTCTAGGCGAGTGCCTATTTTTTATTTCCTATTATTTATCCGCACACGTTTTACAATATTTTAATTAATATTTCGTTCTCGTCTCGCGTCTTTACGTATAATTAGGTACTCGACCACCGTGATGATCGATGTTAGATCGTTGTCGTACGTTTCCGGTGCAAACGTTTTATTGTAAATCGGAGTATTGGATTTCCGTACATAAAGATAATATTATCTCTGGCCTATACGTGGCGTCGTCGTCGTCGATATAAACTGGAGCGCGTCGTACGATAGTTATTAATCCCGCGTACGTTTCAAACGGGATCGGACAGTGCGATACGGTAACATGGTCGACGACGGCGGCGTACGGTTTATTTAAACACGAGTTATAAGTTAGAGTCCGGATTTGTATGCATTTTCATATTTGTAATGAGTGTATGCATTTCGATGGGAGTAAGAAATGTGGACGATTTGTGTCACAGATAATGCATAGGAAAAATGTTTATTTTGCATATAAATGCATATTTTAGGGATGACTGCATATTTGAACATTTTTGCATATTCAAGCATATTTTGTATAAAAGTTTATTAAGCCTATTATTTTGTTTCAATTTCATCGTAAAAATTATTAGTTCATTACGTATTGTTGGGAAATAAAAATGTTATTCTCCGTATGTTATATTTTTGGACAGTTTATGTTAAAATTACATCTCGTTTATCGCAAGTCGCAACACGGTCATCGGCAACAATGCCGACTGATTTTATTATTAGATTTATATTTTGTAAAGTATTTGTTTTATTTGTTGAATATATTTTTAAATATTCAGTAGTTCTTTAATAAATGTTTAAAGCCGACGTCTATAATTAAAAAATTAAGTTTTTCAACAATGTTGTATTATTATTTATGGAAGAAATTAAAAAATCAAATATTAAAATGCATATATTTTGGGTATGAGAGCATATTTTTGCATATTATTAAAAAAAAATAAGAGCATATCAAGTGCATAATATTTTGAAGTTTTTTGATGCATAAATGCATATTATTTTGGCCTTTTTGAGTGCGTACAAATCCGGACTTTGGAACTTATAACACTACAACGACTTGAATCGGAATCACGAGAAACGTACCTATCATTTAGATTTACTATTGTAAACGGCGAAAAACACGACGATATTATGACAGATTTACGACGGCGGCATTGCGCAATTAAAACGTCACTATGGAAAAGATTCTACGGTATAG
Organism: Drepanosiphum platanoidis; assembly: GCA_948098885.1. Taxonomy (NCBI): domain Eukaryota; kingdom Metazoa; phylum Arthropoda; class Insecta; order Hemiptera; family Aphididae; genus Drepanosiphum; species Drepanosiphum platanoidis. Next base: position 8,313,229 of record OX402537.1, read on the forward strand.
AATTTTTTTTTTCGTCTCTCGATCATATCGCCCTAGACACGATCGCCGAAAAGAGTCTTGTACACACGTCGTCGTCGGCAGTGAATGTTCGACAACTGCGGTTCGAATTATTTTAGGGAATAAAACATACACGTTATGTATTTATATATTGAAATCGTTTTATCGGTAAACTATTCTCTACGTCGCCGGGAAACACCCGTATTGTTATTTTTTTTTTTTCCAGAACAGATCGTCGGAGTTTTCTTTCCCCTTTTGGAAAACGGGTCGATAAAACATGACGCGCGCCCGAAACGTAAAAATGACTTTTCGATTTATAGAGCGTTGGAAGGGAAGAAAAAGAAAACAAATATTTATTATTCGCCGTAGACCGTTGTTGTCGCGCAGTCGAATATACATATTAAATTCTACACGTGTACGACCGCTGGAAAACATTTTCAATATAACGTTCAAAAGACGAAACGCCATTTTGCCAAATCGAAAAGCGTTGTCGGCACGCCGCCTCGGCCGCGTTTAAACAGATTAAATCGATCGTTTTTGTTTACGCGCCATGATCATGGTTCGGGGATTTATACGTACTTACGTAGTTATTACGTAAACGCGATCTTTATTATAAATACGTTTTTTCGCGTTCGGTTAGAAATTTGTTTCGAAAGATTATTCGAATGAAATATCATAGGAATTCGTTTTTATTTTACACGTTTTGTCGCGAATGCGATTTATAATCATAATGTACTCTTCATATTTATTCGACAAACTAGACGGTTCCTCGAAAAACGATTCGTTTTGCAAAAAAAATTACAAATGTTTTATTATCATCGAATCAGTAAACAAATCGTAATAATTACACGATTACGTATGCCATCGCGCAAATGACGAGATCATCGATATAATGAAAAATAGTAATCGTACCGTAAAGAAAACAATGTTTGTCTCTCTCGTCGTCCGTGTCAAAGAAAAACTTCGCTCCGCTATTATTTCCGTACGATTGCCGGCTGGCGGGGACGACGAAAACGACGTTCGTGCTTATCGATCGCATCGCATCGACACGGTTTGACGAGAGCAGTAGTTTCGACGATACGATATGAATTTATTTTAGACAAGCCGGTTGAATGAAAACGTTTTTAAATGGAAATTTCACTGTTCGTCGAAAAAATTCGTTAAACAGAGTGTTTTACCGAAACACGAGTTTGCCGAATGAAGAAGACTGTTGTCGTTCTGCGTTTTTAAATATATTTTCTTCTTTTATTATTTATTTTTTTCGCCCCGTTGTTTCCCGTGAGATTATCTAATTTTTATTTTTACTTTTTTTTTCACCATAATTTACTGTGTACACGTCGTCGTGGTGTGTGAACAACAGTCTCTAGAGTTTGAAAACGTTTTCCGGCGGTCGCACACATCATAACGTATCATAGCGCCGTACTCGTGTCAAATAGATGATCGCGACTTTCTAGTTTTAGAATCGACGAGATCCGTTATCGTCGACCAAATACCGCAAGGCTTTTGTCGATCGGTCAGATTATTTCGCTATACTTGTCTGCCTGGCTGGGATTTTATAACATTTCTCATATTATATTATATGTTTAAGAAATAGCAGAGCACGCTAGAAACATTTGTTTCACGACTCGGTGAACTGCAATTTTCGCGGGACTTTCTGAGATATTTTTGCATTTTGAAAGGTTTTTTATTTTTCAAAGTGCACACTTTAAAACACTTTCAAAATTCAATGAATTAATTAATGAATGATAATTTGAATGCGATAACACTTACTAATGAATTAGTAATAAACAATAATATGGTGATGTATACGATTAAATGTCTTCATATTTTATTGTTTTACTGGATATTTTTAGAGATATTCAAAAGGTTATATAATATTATAGCGCATATTCGTTAAAAATGTTAACTGATTATCAGTGATAACAGTATAATATTATATTATTTGTCGAAACTTATATTATACAAAACACAACCGCGCGCGCACGTTGTGATATTACGTCGGTTTGACGTAACCGCGTATCGTAATCTCGTTGGCGGAGAGATCGTCGTCGCGATTCGACAAAATATTATTCGTCAATATTTACGATCCGGTCGGGGTGATCTTTGATTTTCGGCGTAGAAATAATACGCGTATAATATTCGAAACGACCGCGCTGGATTTTATCGCCGCGCCGCCGGCTCGAAACCTCCTCTAAAAGTCCCCGCACATAATACCACGCGACATTTATAATTACACGGGGGACGGGGGAGAAGGGGCGGAAAGTATTATTATACGATTGCGTGCCGACGAATGTCTGCGCGGCTGTACGCGAAAACAATAAAATTATCTGAAATACGATCTGCGAGCGGAAAACGCAGATACGTTCGATACCTATTAGTTATTATTATAAATACCGAGTGCGACAATAAAATATTATTACCGAGTCGACGGGAGTGTGTTTATTATTGTCATACATATATGGTAGGACGATAAATTACATCAATAACGTTCCTCTTCTCCCGCGTAGGTCCTTTGAGGACGTTTGGAACGTCTACGCGTTTCGTCGGACGATTTAACGAAGTGAAATATAAAATATATTTCGCCGCGTGAATATTATACGCTGCGCGACGCGTTCGGATCGCATAAACCGGACAACATTAACTAGAGACGTGACGAAAATGTGTTAATTAACCGATTGTTTCTAATAAGCGATTGGTTTTATTTGTACTATGAAAAAAAAAAATGAAAATTACGCGAAAAATTAAAAAAAAATACGAGCTCCTTGCTCGTTTTTGCCCCTTTGGCTTTGTCGAGTCTGAGTGTGTATGTATGGTGTGTTCAGGTAAAACTCTAAAATCTAAAGTCCAAGCTTGATGTTCTCCCTTTTCTTCCGCGATCGTCTTTCCCCCATTTTCTTTGCCAGATGTTCTGCTTTTTGACGTAAAAGTGGACCAAACGGGCATCTTTTTTCATTTTTTTCTAAGTTAAAGTACAGTCAAAATATAAACTTGACGACGACAGCAAAGATCACATTAAATTACAATCGGTTATCGCACGTATAACCGGTGTATTCGTATGTCCACTGACTTTCGCCCAATAATTGTTTCGAATAACCGATGCGGTGTTTCAATAATCCGTGTTTCTAATAAGCGGCTTCTACTGTATAATATATTATATTCAACTTATGATTATAATGTACAAAGATTATCGACATCATCGACGTTACTCGTTTGAAATTGTATTTTTCGTTTTACCGCGGCGATGCCATGGTTCGTCTTTTACGTTTTTGGATACGAAACGAGTATTTTTCGGGTATTTTAAAAACCACCGGCGTCCGGCTTGTTTCGAGCCCCTTCGCCGGTCGCGCGTATACCGCGAAACGGGAAACGATGGACGAACACAATCGCGATGCAGGTCGCGGCAGATCGTTGTTGACATTGCTCGTTTCGGCGATACACGCACGCAGTGTGTAACGCGAGTCGCATACCTGACCCTCGAGCGCCGCCGAAACATCCGAAATATCCGGTCTGCGGAGCGCGATGCGAAAAATGTCCGCTACGGATAACGCGTTACGACGATGTTACGCGAGCACGACGACGACGGCGACGGCGATGACGACGACGACGATAAATTACAACGCCGCGCTCGGGTCGCGTTATTCAAACCTCAATTATTATAATTATCTCGAGAGCGCGAGCCGATCGAGAGCGCGCGGGACTCGTCGAAACGACGGGAATGCCGACGACAAACCGAGAGAGAGCCGCCGGCCGACGACGACCGTGTTTTCCTTCCCAACGAACTTTAGTTTTCAAAATTACGAGTATTTACCGATTTAAAAAAAGACGTACTTTTTTCTTCATTTTTTCAACGTTCCTCGTCGAAACGCGCGAGGACACCGGCTCGAATTCGAAACCGACCGTCGGAGGATCCTCGCCGGACGCGATTTAGTTGAAATTCAATTTTCAAACGCTTTATCGCGACGCATTTTGTTTTCATTTCTTTATCATCTCATTCTTCAAACACAATTTTCTCGTCGAGTATTCGCGCGGCGCGGCGGCGCCAACACTCCGACACGTGTCGAGAGAGTATTATCGAAAATCCGTCTCTTTATATATATTATTTTAGAAAATCATCTCTCTCCCCACGACGCGCCGAGAATATCAAAATAAAAAAATATCGAAATATTTATTTCGTATACGAGTACGTGTAGTATCTACCTACTCTGCGCGCGTATATAACAGCTTAACGACGACGCGCGTTCTGCGAATTTATTTAATAGACCTAAAACGTATAACTCATCGCGATATACACCACACGTTCCATCAATCTTATTTACAGCGCACATAAAACGGACGAGTTTTAAGTCGCCGGTCCCCCTGCCCTTCGTCTCAGACCGCCAAACGGGCGTTTTTACGTTTTTTCTCTCCATCTCCGCCCCTCCCCGTAATACTCCATCGGCTCGGAGCGATTCTCGCGCGAATTTCACGGATTCGACTTTTATTTTGAGCGCGCGCGCGTTCCTATCACAGCACGGGAGACGGATGATAAAAAAACAAGCGTCATAATGACGTTACGATTTTCGCTTACATTACATTTTTTTTTTTTTTTACGCGAAAGTGATAATATCACGCGTATCGATTTAAAATAAAAAAAAAAGGCCTTTTCGGTCGGAATAATACGACGACGACGACGACATTCGTTTCAAAATATCGAAAGTATATTATACGTTTATACCTGTTTTTTTTTTCTACTTTTTTCGTCGTTGTTTATGGCGAGACTTACGGTAAACAAAACCCCCCGGATAGAGAAATGGGAAAAAAATAAAAATCGATATTTATATTTCCAACCGATTTAACGATTACATAATAGCATAAATAAGTATATACGTATACGGCGCACTCGCGGCGAATATAAATACGTTTACGGGTCGGCTCGTAGGAAACGTAAAAACGCGTGTTTTTTTTTTGATTTTTACGCGATCGAAGCGAGTCCAAACGAATCGCGCAAGTTAAAAAAGCTCTATTTGTTAAAGGCTCAGTCAAACAGAACGCGGGCTGCCCGCGCTGCTGCCCGCCGCGGTCTGTGATGTCAAACAAAGCGCTGGCAATTTTGCGCGGTCAGTACTGCGCTTTTAATGGGAACACGGCACAACACCACGTGTTTCCATTTGTGTTACACCGTTTTTTTTCATTCTAATATAATCTAATATATATATAATTCTAATAAAAATTTTTTTATATTTTAAGTTTGAAATATTACGTATTCAGGGGTGTTCAGAACACCCCACTGCTATAAAAGTGATAATAAATAATATTTTATGTTGGCTACAATGTTTAGCCTCATGGTACCAGTGGCGCAACTAGGATTTTTTCAAGGGGGGTGTCCGCCAGTAGCGTAAACAGTATTTCCCCAATTCATTTCCAAATTTGTTAGTATACTACATATGTACAAGTGACAGTCGTCACGACTACTATTAAATATTTACCTATTATATTATTTTATTCAAACGATTTGAATCAAACCACCACCATAATTATTTTTATCATCGATAGTTTACGCGTCTCCGAGTACAAGCAATACACGTTATTATATATTCTAATAATTTAGAGACCGGATGTTTATGCCCGTAAAAAGCTCGAAGTTATTTGTTTTTGCGAACGGATAAAAAAAAAACCCCCATTTAAATATATTAACGACAACAAAAAAAAGAAAAGAAATCATAATATTAACGTTTCGCGTCAAACATTAACTTCTAAACGCGCAGTTTTAAGACGGACGTCCGAAGGACCTCATTAAACAATAAAAACGTGATAAAAATAATCCATCCGAGATAAGCGTCTGTAAAATATGATCGTAGTAAAAATCTCGTCTTTATAATTACGACTTACCGACACGTACTTGGCTTCAGAGGCGCCTGACGATCGTTTTGGCATTCTCAATCTAATTTCCCCCCCTTCATATTTCATTTGCCAAAATCGTTTTCAATTCAAGCCGAGACCGAGTGTTCATCTCAACCTGAAAAAAAAAATTAGAGAATATTATATTATGATAACCAGAAGCGTTGAGGTCTCCGATGATAATATACATTTATATACCTCACGACCGACCGCGACGGTCGTATAGTTTCAATTTTAAATTTACAAAAGTTTTCTTTTTTCATATTATTCACCTACAAAACACACAAACATAAATTCAATATTTATAATATTAGTATTTTTATTTTTTATGTTCAACTACAATATTGTATAACCAACGTGTCTCAGTGTCTGGCGCGATCCAAGCCCATTGGGGAAAACCGCAGTTTTCCAGTCCAAAACAACTCAATAATCGCGGTCGCCTGTTTTTTTAACCGCAACACTTCTGCCATATTAATAATCGCGGAAACCGTCCGAACAAAATAATGTTGTGCGCGCGCGTTAGGTAGAGCGAGCGGAGTTTCGAAGAAAATGAAAACGAAACTACGTCATATACGATTATTTATATTTGAATATTTTTATTTTTCATTTCATATATTATTTTAACAGCGTCTTATGTTCTGGCACGTATTCCAATCTCGCGGACGAAATAAATCGTAAGACGTACGTTTCGCCGCACCGCGCGACGAGTCTGTGCGGATATTCGGTCGAAAATCCGAGTGTAATATATATTTTATAAAGCGACGAACGAGTACCTACTGTCAAATCTCGCGCGGATCCCGCGAAAACACGCGGTTCGAAAGGAATATTATTTTCCAGCGAAATAATTGAACGACGAAACAACGGCGGCGGCGCGTGCAATTTGAAAAATGCGATTTTTCCGCGTGAAAAAAACAACGCCGCGCCGACGGACAAACCGCCGCCGCCGCCGCCGCTGTTAGGTCAGGTCGATAAACACTCGATAAAACGACGAAAAACGCGAGCTCCGGAAAAATAGGAAAACGAGAAGTAAACCGCCGTCGTCGTCTCGATTGTTATAATTTATAGTGGGGGAAAAAAAAAGACTTAATAATTTTTAACCACCGGCGGCGTATTTATCGTCACCGAGAGTGAGCCCTGCTCTGCCCACTGCGTTCGCTTCCGATACAATAAACGACGTCCCACGAGGTATTTTTTAACAAACGCTCGATATCTCACGCGAGAAAAAAACGTTGGTAAATAAATATAAATTTATAAGCTTATCGCGTTGTTTTGTTTTCGCGTGTGACTCTCGTTGGTAATAATAATAATAACTACTCGTCGACTCGTTAATTCCAAACTATAATCGGAAATCGGTGTGTATAGCAAATACACGAAGAGTATTTTTCGGGGGCCCGAGCTTGAGGGTTTAATTTCCCTTTCCGCGAGATTATTTCCGAGAAGAATATTTAAGGGCACTTTTAGAGAGAGAAAAAGCACACGGATTAAAAAAAAATATAAATATTTCAGTGTTATTTTATGTGTGACCGATGGTGCGGTGGTCGGCGGGTGGAAGAGCGAATTAAATGAAGTGCCGCGCGTGAAAATAGACTCGTGTTATCGAAACAAAGCACCTAGAACGGACGAGAAACCCAAAGGAGAAAGAATAATAATTATCATCGACGTTAAATCAATATATTAATCGTTTCAAAATTGTCCGTGCGACGCGCCCCCGACGGATCTACCGCCTACGTCGTCAAACGACAATATTTCAAGTGCTGTTGACGGAGCCGCTCTCGCGTTTGGGCGGTGGAAAATTTTGCGTTTTCGAAAAAAACTCGTTCGTTTTTCATAGATCGATTATTTATTTTATTTATTTTTCGGAATTCTAAAATCATAATTAAAATAACTACGAATTCGATCGCGTCGTACGAGACGACGTTTTCCGCTGCGCGGCGGTCGTCGGGGGGAGGGGGGGAGGGGGGGCGTCTGCGGGTCTCCGCGTTTCGTTTTGCGTAGACGCGAAACGCCGCAAAACGTTTGGCCGCGGGTCAACGAATATCCGGTGACGAGCGCATAATTATTATTTTGCATAGGTGCCGGATTCCGAAAAAAAAAAACTATCGATTGAGCCGGCGAAAAACTAAAAAAAAATCTGGTCGCGGTCGGTCGTACCCGATCGGCTTTCGTGTTTTTAATCGTGCCCGCCGCCTCTCTCGCCCAGCGTTTCGGCTGCGGAACGCGCGCGCCATGATAAAAGACAACTTGTAATGAGAAACGTTTTAGCGATTACTTTAGCTTAGCCGGCTGGCTGGCTGGCAATCACGAAACCCGAATAACGGCAGCGCGGCGTCGGCGGCGGCGGCAGGCGTGAAAGCGTTTTATGTACAAAAGGAAGTCTTTGCGTTCCTGAAAGTGTTATACATCGATGTAGACCCGAAATTCACTTAAAAAGTCATTAGTTATCGAGCTGCTCGGCTCGGCCAACGACTACAATCAAAAGGGATAAAATGCTTCGTGGCCAAAAGCGCATTCGAATGGCGCTTAACAGTTTACGGAACCTTTTCACCGCCGCCGCCGAGGAGAAAACTTTTCCGAGTTTAAACCGACCGCCCAAACGCTGTGGGAATTAAATAAAACGTTTTCTGGATAGAATTCGATTTATCCTGTTTTTTTTTTTTCTTTTCTGCTGATCTGTAACGCGTGTGTACGTGTGTGTGCCTTTCGGCGTTTGAGCTACTCTCCGGAAATCGCGGTAGCGTATAGTAGTCGTACTTAATTTTCAATCGAAATAACGTTTTGCGCGTCGCGTTAAAATATCGGTATCGGTCGCATGTTAAAAAAACAAAACCCGTCGAGAAAGAGTAGTAGACATAGTAGTACATTGTTATAACCCCGGTGCTCGGAAGATTTCCATCGTCCTCGGCGTCCTCCACTCCGTCGCGCGTCCTTTCTCGAAAGAAAGAAGAGAAAAAAAACACCGCGCGTCCGCAATATACGCATATTATATAGTCTAAATTCTAAATTTTAAGGTGTGCCGCGACGACTTGACAAAACTTTTACAACTTTTACAAAATAAAAAAATGATTTTAAAATTTTATAATTATACGTATTATTTGATCTACCACGTTTATGTTTCCCGATCCTAAACCATTTATATTAAGGAAAGTCGATAATATTTACCCAAAAGTGTGCTCATAATAACTAATAATAATGTGCCGCGATGGGAAAAAAGTCTGGCAACTCTATGGTACGCGCAGGTCGGGCGTTAGGTCGAGGGGCGTTTGTCCTGGCGCTTAAAATTTAGGACATACGTCGTGTTTGATTATTTTTCGCCTTTAATCACACCTACGCGGTATATATTATATGGTTATTGGTTAAATAAGAAATGTCGTCGCGCGCGTATTCGCTATTTTGGAAAGTACCGCGGCCGGACGGCGGACACGAAACGCGCGTTTCAAAAAAATATTTTCAACAAGTACGACGGAAACGCGCGCTTAGAATAAATTATATTAGAAGACCACCGGGGAGGAACGTCGTGCGAAACAAAAGTTTTTTCGCTTCTTCTTTTTTTTCTGTAAATCTTTGCAATAACAATATTGCGTCGTATACCTATGGGGAAAATATCGAAAATCCCTTCGCCAACGGTACACGAAATTATATTATTCTCGTAGTTTTTATTTTTTAATAAAGCTTCTTTTATTTTTTCCATTGTTATTATTATTATTATTATTATTCAGAGTACGACCGCAGCGCAGTGGTATTTGTATGACGTATAATGCGTATATATGTATTGCGCCGCCGCGTATATTTAAAACGTAATTCTACGGGAATCTTTCGAAACCGTTATTATCATCGTTTAAATCTCGACGCAGACCGACTGCCGTCGTCGTCGGAGAAACGAAATTATATCCGTAACCGCCGCGCCCACGTGATTGTCTCTCGCGAACGCTCTTATGCAGATCGGAGCGTTTGCCCTCCCGGACATATTATACGCGAGCATGAAATAATACGCCGCCGCGAGGCGACGCGACTTTCGAGATAAACAATTTTTCGCACTTCTCCTTCTCGTCCTTCGAACACGATTCTCTAAGAATGTGGAATTCTCCAAGGTGCTCTCTCGCGGATTGACTCTTACGCTGCTCGGCGGCGTCGTCGGCGAGTCGATTCCCCAGACCGATATAGTACATTTCATCAGCCTCGCATCGCGCAACAGTATCTCGTTGTTTTGCCAATATTCAGTGCGTAATTAGTGTGAAAGTTACCGAAATCGCGTTACGTCATCGCGCTCTACACGACCGGCAGGCAGACACCGTCGTCCGCACACGTTTTCGTTATTGTTTTCAGACGATATTTTATTTTAACACTCTATATTCCCGCGTGTTCTCAAGCGTCTTGCCCGGAGTGTTATCGTATAAAATCGTCACGATCGAATAAAGCATTCGTCGTCGGCTGTGGCGAAAAGAACCGAAGCCTCCGAAATATGACCGAATCTCGGACCGCCCGTGTTCGACAGACGTTTGAGACGTCCATATATAATAAATATATGTGTTACGATAGTCGTTGCGCTGCTGTTGTCGCAGTATCCGCAGTGTGGTTACTGTAAAACACGTTATGCAATCGGAAAATAATATTTATGGCGGAAGAAAGAAAACGGCCGTTATTCTCGAATAAATCTCTCCCGACACTATATTTATGGGTAATAGTTTTACGAGATCATCTCGCCCGCAATGCCTTCGCCGCGTTTTCTATACATGATTGATGAGGCTCGTACAACACCGGCGGCAGCAGCAGCAGCAGCAGCAGCTTCTCGTCGACGAGAATAAAGCGCGCGTGGTTCGAACAACAACGATTTTTCCAGTAGATTTTTTTTTACCTCTCGTACGTAATTACCGCATTGTTGTTGTCGTTGCCGTTATTATATTATATTCAATGTTATTCGGAAAATCTCACGACGACGACGACGGAGCGAATAGCGAATAAGCGTTTTTTTTTTTTTTTTCCTTACAGCGTAACGTGCAGACGATCGGGGGGTTTTCTTTTCTTTTTTTAAAATTCTTTGGATTTTTTAATATTTGTTTCTTCTACCGTATCCTTGAGGGTCTACACTAGCATTTATTAAGGACCATTGTAGTACACGTGCAGGCGATTTCTCGAAAATCTATTGTTGTTGTTGTTGTTTTAGTAATTTTCTACTCGTGCACGAACGTTGGCGTTAACGTTAAGATTTTTAAGAGCGCAAAGTTCTCTCCCCGAGCACTAGTCGAAAATCGGTCAGTAGGACGAAAAGCGTTGCCGAAAGGGGTCCGAAATTAAATTTTTTATTTGCAAATAATAATAACGGAGAGTATTGACCCTGCGGATATGCCGAGAGACCTAGAAACATCGATGGGAAACTATTATTTTCGGGAGACGCGTTATAATTTAGAACTATATAGTAATCACGTCGTCGCGAGGCGAAATTTTTGAAAAAGTGGTCTGGGGACACCGGTCTGCTGTGACGACGACAGGGTCGGAGAAGAGAAGACGGTTTTTTTTTTCACGTCCCCGACTTACGACGCGCGAGAACGACACGGAATCGACGTCGTCGGACGGGAGAAGGAGACTTTTCGTTGTCGCCGGTCGTTCAGACCCTGCTGCCCCGAGATCCTGGCCGCGTGCCCGCCCCGCCGCCGCACTCGGATATCGCGATTTATTATCATTCGCCGAGCCGACTGTTAATATGACTGCGAAAATACGAAATCCCGCACGGCAATTAATAATGCGATTTCGCTGGGCGGGAGGTGTGCGCCACTGCGGCGGCGGGGGTTTAGCGCGCGCGTCTCTTACGAGTTCCCGAAACGATTATAATAATATATTGTACGTACGAATTCGATTCTTTTCCGCCGCGCAGTCTTAATAAACATTTATTTCTACTACTGTTTCGACTACAAACCGAAACACGGTTCGAACGCGGGACCAACTGCTACACGCACAGCAGTGGCTTATTTCGGGGGGGGGGGGGGAAGTCCGAGAATTTTATGAGCCTCGAAAACCGGCAGTTTTTAGAATCGTTTGCCGACAAAAAACGACATCGAACTTGCTTTTTTTCAAATCGTCGTGTCAAAAGGACTCTCGACTAGTAAGTCTTACATTTTAGAAACTCATGCGATATAATTGCAGACGAGTCGAAGATTACGACTTAGTACTGAAGACAAGCGGTTTAGTTTTTTTAATTACTTTCTCATACTTAACATTATTACTGTAAATTCGACGGTTTTGAAATTATTAAATTTATCGAGTGAAAGATCGTCGTCGAATCTAATAAAATCGGTTTCTACGTGCACCGGAATCGCATTTTTTCGCCATACATAATGAGAATATAAAGAAGGGGATGAAAATCCGCCGTTTTTGCGCGAGACCGTTTTCGCTTCGTCGGTGTAACGATTGTCCGGCGACGACGACGGCGACGCGTTAATTTATCGCGAAAACTCCGCTAAGAGTTGATAATTATTTAAAAATAATAGTCGCACTCACTCCGCGTCGACTGTATACGAGACGATAATATAGCGTTACGCGCGTTTCGGGCCAGCTGCCGCTCCAGACTATACATCATATTTCTCCGTAATTCAAAACGTCTCTCGTCTGAGTGGGGAAAAAAACAACAACAACAAAACGGGTTTCGCCGTAACGTAATATTTCGCCCGGTACCGTTTTGCCAGCCATTATTTTCACCGCGCCCGTTCGTAAATCTCCGCGGAGCGGTGGACGACGACGACGACGACGGGAATAGGTCCCCCGGGACGTTTAAACGTACCTTATAATATTATACTTTTCAGCATGTCGAGTAAATACTAAACTGTCAAATCGCACCGGCAAATCCAAGGCGAGAAAGTGACCGCCGCGCCGAGACGATGCTGTGAAATCGGCCGAAATACCAAGAAAACTGTAGTTGTACACGGAGATGTTGTTCCGTACGATCGAGTTGGAAAAAAAATTGATAAACGTGTTTTCGAATCTGATATCAAAACGAATTAGTTGCGAATTACCGATTATAATATTATGAGATTCGACCACGCCGCGAGTTAGTCGGCGTTCGTTCGAAATAAAAAACCTAAGACTTGTATGCGCGCGTAACTATATATTATTATTATAAAGGGTGTTGATTTTAACGAACGTGTATTTTTTTTGATCGTTTTGATAAAAAATGACGCGAAATACTGAGATTTAATAGAAACATATATTAGTAGTGGGGTGCGAAAATTCGAAACACTCAAACGTGACGGCGCGGTTTTGTGTTTTTTAGGCGTTTCCGAGCGAGCGCGCGCCGCCGATATAATAAGAGCTAACTACCGTGATTTTCGCGATTCTCGAGTGGTAAGACGTCGTCGTAAGCAATCTATAATAAACGTCATCCGCAGTTTACGAAAAACGCGACTAAAAAATAGATATCGAATATCGAATCCATTGATAATGACGTGATTATTGTCGTTATTTAGATTTAATCGTTGTTGAAAAAATATAAACACCGTTTACTCGTTACGAGAGAATACTATTTTTTCTACTACCTACCATATCGGTTGCTCGCAAACGGCGGCTTTCGCGTCCTACGGAGATGAATTTTAAGAACAAAACACGGTCGTTTGGAAAACCTCTCGAATCGTTCGATGGACGTCGGAAACTCCGCGGGGCAGAGATGACTCGATATCGCGTGATTTCCGTGAGACCCTTGTAGGTCCGCAATAAGTAAAAAGTAAAAAAAAAAAAGTAATGAAAAACTCGGCCGCGAACGAGTTGAAAAGTTTAAGTTGAATTAATTCTAACTTTTTGCAGACGCCGTTGATATCGACTTAATAAATAACGAGTTATTTTTAATTAAATCCAAGTCGAGCAGCCAATTCATAAATAATAAATATAGGTGGGTACATATTTAAATGAGTACCGACATAAAAGGACATTGAATTTTTTTTTTTAATTTTATTTCTCGTCGCCTCGGGGCCGCCAGAAAGGTTCGATAAAAAATGTAATTTTTAATACATACCGGGACAATAATAACAACGCGTTCTCGTAAAAATAATGAACCGTTCGATGATTTTTTTCTTTCTTATACTTCAAACTTTTTATCGGCCACACTTGACACTGAAAACAAAAAAAATCAACACAAAAAATCAAATCATCGGTTTCTTATTTACGTCGAGTTGTTTTTGAACCAACGAATGTTTATCGAATCGCGTCCGTCCAAACAAGTTTTAACATAGTCTTGATATTAATATACCTAACATTTCGTATAATAATGTCGACGATATCGAGCGTGACCAAAATCTCGACCTTTTTAGTGTCGCGATCCCTCAAACGGGTCCTCCCTTTATAATAAAAACTAGTTAGAGCCCATAACAACTAACCATCTTTATTCGACCGGTTACGAATCGCATATTTTAACGAATCGAATACGAGTATTATACGAAATAGTTTACTAAATAATTAACTAAAAAAAAAAAAAACAATCGCAAACATCGCGTCGATTATAATATTATATTGCTTTGTGAAAAACGCCGATCGGGGCTTGCGCGACGTCGCGTCGATTTTCGAGTAAAAACGAAACGTTTCGATTTGATTTCAAAGACACGCGGAATCGCGTTCGGGATAAGAGGTCACACTTTGCGGAATCGGGCGCGCTAACCGCGTCAATCTGTATGACGTATATATCCACTCGATCCGAACGGAGGAAACGCTAGAGACGGAAACATGATATTATTGCGCGGCGATTGAAAAAAAAAAAAAGAGAATAATAAACAAATAAGCCGCGTACGAACCGTTTGATCTCGTCGCCGTATTATACTCGTATACGTAAAAACGACCCTCGTTCTGTAAAAGGATATCCCGCGTTTAAGCAAAACTTCGCGTCGGTTTGCAAACAACAACAACAACAACACAACAACGCGCACGTTATTGCTATTAATTATTTAATATACACAAACGAATATTGTACGTTCGTGTGCGCCTGCGCCGCCGCAGCCTACCTCCGAAGACGACGCTAATCTGGAAATTACACGTTGCCGCGCGCGCACACTGCCGCACAATATAATACGAAAAGGAAAACGCATCCTTTGAAGTGGAATAAAACGAAAACGTTAATATCTCGCGGAGAGCGCGAGAAATACTTCGAAACAACAACAATAACGACGATCGGCGGCGGCGGCGGATCGAGAAGAGATATTCGCCGGTCCGGGGAAACCTTTCGAATTCGAGCTTTTCCCGAACGATCTCGGTCGCGTCGGTTTCGTCGAAAAGAAAGAGAGATAGAGAGAGAGAGAGACAGAAGAAAACGACGACTAAAAAAACGACTCAAACGTTTTCCCGTCGACTTCCTAAGAATTATGTATTTTTTTTCTACGTAAACGACGTCAGAATATTATTTAGAAAGTCTAACCGAACGTCCGACGTTGTTTTATACACTCCGTGACGAATCGCATCGATCGGATCAGGTCGAAACGCGCGCGTGTCTCGATGACGTGCGGATTTAATCGACTGGCTTTTTTTTATCTCGGTCGTCGTTTGGCTTTTTGAATTTTTCAATCGGCACACATTCCGACAGATGCAGTCGACGACAAATCGCGCGATTCAAAACAACCATAATGACGTGCAAAAACTCGCGTACACGTTCACGGCCACGTGTCAACTATAGTTGACATCACTTGAAAAACTTCAAAATGCACAAATACGTACCATATTACCGAGATGCATACTTAAAAGTCATTTGGTAACTAAAAAATCTTTTTTTATGTTGTGGTATTTAAATACCACATGTATATTTTTAACAGACAATCCAAATTATGGCCGTGACCGCACACGTGTTTAAAAAGATCGTCTGGCAAACAAAAACAATGTTTCAGCGAGCACAAACGAGTTGTGTAAAGATTTTTATTCGACTTGTTATTTTAACCAAAAAGTATTATACGACAAGATCGCCGAGAAAAGCAGAGGCAGAGTTGGAAACGGCAAGTTTTCGGAGAGAGTATTATTTTTTAAACCCTCCTCCCCCCACAGGACGAATGTACGCCGCCGCCGATTCGTAACGATTCGGACAAAACGGCGGCGGCGCGGCGTCGTCCGTCGAAATCGTTTATTCGTTTTAATTACGGTCTCGCTGCTAATTCCGATCTCGTTTTCAAAACGTATTATTACAGCGCTTTCGAGCCCCGTTATAAATAACAACGCGCCGATTAGAATTTGAAACCGAATCGACGACGGTTTCGTAAACAGCGCGTTTAATATAAACCGCACGTGTCTCGCGAAAGCGCCGTAATCCTGTCTGAGGGAGTTTCGTCCGGAGTGTACTTGAATTATTATCGAGTGCCCCCGTCTGTAGTGCAAAAGTTAAATAATAATAATAATAATGCAACTACTCTAGCGATACGCCGCGTTCACATCGAATACTTCCGAACAATTTAATAATAATAATATTATTATTATTACGTGTACGCTCCGCGGCGTCCGCGGCAACAATGTTCGTTTATAATCATTAGGCGGCTAAACGATATTTTCGAGACGCGAAGTTTGTATGATTTCGAACGCCGTTTTCGGAAAACTCTCGCGCGCATATAAATATCCTTACCTACAACAACTCTTGGATTTCGTATCGACGAAATTTGTTCATTCGACTCTCGGGAAAAGAGAAAAACTAAGAGAGTTCAATGATTTGACAATCGTCGACATGGACCGAGTTTTACAGCGTACGTTATTCAAACCGGCTATAGTTATTATAACCACGAATATTATGATAAAATAGGAAAAATAATATACTTTAAACAGTTAAATCGATCGTAGAAGAAATCGACATTTTCGATTCGCTCTTCGAGTCGACAAATTATCGATGAAAAATAAAAAACAAAGGAAACGATTTCTAAAAATCAAATTTTTGCGTAAATCGAAAGATATATCCCTCTTAGCGTCTCCGGATCATCGATTTTACAGTTCGATAACTATATATTATGCACAACGCGGTTTTCGCTCTTATGCGTTTTATTGATCATAAAACTGCAGCGTAACAATATCCTAGCCTCGCGTTATATCGTCGCTAAAACGCCGTGTGAACTTTCGATTTCGGAACGATTTTTTTTTAATTTCAACGCCGACAGACGATATTATTTTCGTCGAAACGGTAACAAACAAGAACAAGTCGTAGTCGGTGGTAAAAAACGAAAGTAAAAATGTTTTATAATTCGAACGAAAGAAATAAATCTCTAGTAGGTAGTCGAATTCCAATAACGAGAACGCGGTTTGTCTCGTCAAACGAAATAATACAAACAAAATCATTATGATACGTATTGATTATCGATATTCGAAAACGTTCAAAACGATTGGAAACGGGAAAAACTGATAAAACCGAATCGCTTGATAATATTCCGAGCGGGGATATCGTAATAAATATGGCGGATGGCGGAAAGACTAAGTAGTGTATTTATTTTTATTTTTTTCGAAATTGCAAATTTATTTATAGCAGTATGAAAAGAGTGTAAACCGCAGAAGAAGAAACTTCAAAGTCCTGTACTCGGCTCGAAATTGGTAAAGTTATCGTGCCGCGTCTTCACGTCGTCGTCGTCGTCGTCGTTATTAAAACGAATAATTTTTCGAAAAAACATTCCGCGTCTACGGGTTTACCGTATTATTTTTCGAATTGAAAACGAAACAACAAAAAACGTCGCGACCCCGTTGAAACGCGCGTACAACATTTTATCGTCGTCTGGCCGTAATTTTACGATCGTATTTATCACGGGGGCAAAGGTAAAAAAAATAAACTGTTTGAGTATGACTTAAACAATATCATATCTAAGTACAGTGAAACCTCCCTTAACGGACACCTCTAAACAGCGGACACCTCCAAATAGCGGACGTTTTTTCGGGGAACGAGGACATTTCACTGTTTATGTATAGGAAAACCTCTAAATACAGGACACTTTTATGACATTGATATTAATAATATCTTAAATTAAGAATTATTTTGGAATACCCGAATAAAAACCTCAATTATTAAGTTATCTTATGTGCACATTATTATACTGTATAATATGATATAATTGAATTAGAAATAACTACGCCTGCAATTAGTAAACAAACTAAAGTAATATAGATTTTTTTCAGAAATGTTAATTTTTATTTATTTTTTTCAAGATGTATTTGATTAACGTAAAAATAATATAAAATAAAATTATTGAATTTATTTATTTATTAAAAAAAAAAAATGTTTTCCTCTAAATAGCGGACAAAATTTCGGCGACCGAGAGTGTCCGCTATTCAGAGGTTTCACTGTATATGAGTTTTATGTTATAGGTCAAAAGCGTATATAAAAATATGATATGATGTAATGGAATTAAAAGCCCAGGGGGGGCAGCTTTGCCCCCCCCCACCCATTCGGGACGCCCGTGGTATTTACGAAACGTTTTCTAAAGAAGTCGGTAAAGTGTTTCAAAAGTGACATTTCTCTCTCTCTCTCAAAACTATCCGAGCTAAACGTCAATACCGATCTATATACGAATCTATATGTAATATTATACGAATAGGCGCGCGAACACATTTAGAACGCACTCTCTTGCCGCGTCCAAACAGCAAGCACGTGAGGAAAAATCATTGTCGAACCGAAGCGCGTTCTTTATTGCTTTGCTTATCGAATCGAATAGGTGTCGCGTTGAAATACTATACAATTTCTTTGAACGTCTGAGAACGAAACTATATTACGCGAGTGAGGTGTCATTATTATTTATTTTTGTTTTTTTTTTTTTTCAATTCGTTTTGTTTATTTTTTTTTTCGAGTGTTCGAATACTACAAGAAAATACTCGTTATCGGTGTTTTTGGAAATATATTATGTATTATTTATGCATAGTGTTATATTTAATTTTATGTACACGATTTTTAATGTTGTGACTTTAAAAACGAGATCAAGTACGAGAACGAAATAAAACGCGATCGTCGTTATTTTTACATCCGACGAACAAATAACTTACTGCCTACGCGCTCCTTATGATATTGCCGCGTGCTGTCGGAAAATATCGACGACGATTTATTGTTTTCGGACGACACGAGTGTATATAAACACTACAATATCGAATCGACGTTTTTGCAGAAACGTCACGAGTCAATCATTTAAAACTTTTGGACGATTGTTGAATAATAAAAATGAAAAAAAAATAGATATCAATTTAAGAATGAACACTTATTAAAACGTATCGTACTAATTATGACTACAGTGTGCCTTTTTACTACTCAATTTCATAAAATACGTGACTCGTGACGTTTCTGCAACCGTCCGTGTAATCTCGACGACGATATTATTATTGACAACTCTCTGCAACTCTATAAAACGTGATACATAATACGAGTCCGTCCCACACGATGACCGTCTGTGTAAAACGACCGTAATCGTGTTGGAAACCAGGGACTGGAACCGAACCGAAAAGAACCGGTTCTAGAACCGGAACCTTGGCCAAATTATAGAACCTTAACCTTTAAAGAACCTTTAATTAAAATTTTAAAGAACCCAAACCTGAACCGGAACCTCGATCAAAAAAGTGTTATTACTTTCGGTTCTAAACGGTTCTTTTCGGTTCTTAGGACATATTATTATGTATTTCATATTTTAAAAGAAATAATATGTTACACTATTTGTATTTCTCCTACAAAATTGTATTTATTTTGGTCAACGTCGATAATGATTGCGATAACACGCTATTACGGACGGCGAGACGCGTCTCATTGCGTATAATTATTAAACCCCTGACTATTGCAATATGTTTATAAATACATTGTGTAGGAATAGCAGGAAGTCATACTAATTTTTTCGATAAATATTATTAAAGAAAATGGTTTTTCCAAAAAGTGCGGTGTAAACACCGCTGGCGCGACCGCTAGAAGGTTAAGAATTCTATAACTGTACAACGAAAAACCGATTTTAACAATTACAACAATATAAAAACTTACATAATAATGAATGACGTTCAAATTTGTAAATATTTACAAAACAAAATTATTTGTCTCGTGTTCTAATTTCTAAGTATAATTTTTACCAGATATTTTGATTTTTTAATAAGAATGTGTGATATTTTAAATTAAAATGCATGTTATATACTTTTTTCCATGTTATCAAAAAAAAATTGGAACCGATTAAAACCCTTATTAACCGAAACCGGAACCGAAACCCTAATTTTGTATTTTTAAGTACCGAAACCCAAACCGGAACCGAGATTTTAAATATTAAAGAACCGGAACCGAAACCAGAACCCTTAAAATCGTAAAGGTTCCAGTCCCTGTTGGAAACCCGAGGTTTTCGTAAGAATTTTCAAATTTTATACTCCGTTTGTAAAATCGTCGAGTTTTCCGAGTACGCTTTGTAAAAAGAGCGGCGATAAAATAAAATTCTGGTCTTCGGTCTCGAGAATTCGATAAAACGTTCCTCGCTCGCGTAAAAGAATATCGACGTCGTCGTCGGTAATTTTCGTTTTAAATCAAACGTGTTCGTTTTACGTCAGAAATTAAAATTAAAAATTAAAAAAAAAACGTTATCAAATATAAAACGATAATAGACCTCGCGCGCGCGGTCGAGGGACAGACCCGTTTTATTACATCGTCGAGCCGTTTTTCGCGCGGATAACTCGTCGGCGCGCGAGTCCTGCGGCGGCCGCGACCGACGCTAAACGTCCGACGAATTATCTTTTAAATTAATCGATTAAAAAGCACTCGCGCCGTCGTTATTTAAACGTACGCCGCGCCGCCGCGCCGCCGCCGACCTCTTACCCGTAATTTTTTTTTTTTGTTATTTGTTTAATAAACGCGGCCGTTTATAAAATCGTTAAGTCAGGATCTCCGTAACCCTCTTAATCGGCCTAATGAGGCAAACTCTTTGGATAAGCGAAACAGGTTACAACATAATAATAAACGATTTATTAAACACAGTGTACCATAGATTTATTGTACAGTGTACAAACGTTTTTCGAGCCGATTTTTTAAATTAAAAATTGATTTTACGACGCAACAGTTTTCAAAACGTTCGGTATAATACGGAGGGAAAAATTCTCCGACGACGGCACGCCCCCAACGACGCAATAAATTCGAACGACAATAACAACAAACGGTTCGCGGTTTCCTTAAGCAATCGTTTGAAAATGAAACGGCCGACAGTTGTCGTCGGCTCTTCGCACGCAAAAACAGATCATTTGAAAAATTCGCGATCGTCTATTAAAGTCAGGCGGCCCCCCCGGGGGGGTACCCATATATTTTCCCAGACGATCCGGGGCACGGAAAAGCGATCGCGCTTTCGTATTATATACACTGCGGCGGCGGCGTCGCGAATAGAACGCGTCGAAAACGTAATTCTGCAGGACGGTCGGAGACATGTTATTATCCTGTGCGCGAATGCGGCGGAACGATGCAGTTCGTAGACGCGCGCTTACGGCCAAATAGAACGATAATAATAATAAATATCGGGCCGACAAGATTTACGACGGACGTATGATAATATCACGTACATTTTATCGCCGCGTTATTTCCTCGTCGGCGGCGGCGGCGCTCCTATTCCGTAATAAATATCGCGCTTACCACGTGTATTATACACACGACAATATAATACTATAATTATACTATATGTTGCTGTCGTGGGCATTTAAATTTGGACGGCGAGTCGTTTATAGCGAAATAAGGTAATAATTGCTCTCTCTCTCAAACACAGTTTTAAGTTTCAATTTGACTATATAAATCAGTGATTCCCAACGTGGGCGCTACCGCCCCCTTGTGGGCATTTTTTATTTTGAAGGGGGCGCTAAAGGGGGCGTTCATCTATCATTAAAATTTTTTTTGTTTATAACTGATTGTAATGAAATGTATAACTGCGTAGAATAAAATACCTTTCATTGTAATGAAATCCACAGAATTATGTAGGTATAATATTTATAGACACTTAAATAATATCAAAATAATTATCTAAGACTAATGCTGACATCTATTGAGCCAGATATCATTTCGTTAGCAGGAAACCATCGACCTCAGGGCAGTCATTAGTCACATAAGTATTTTTTGTGTTATAATTTTATGTTAGCCAATTCGAAATCAAATTATATAATTATTAATTATTAGTAGGTATTTAAATTTAAAATCAACTAAATTGTAGCGTTAAAATGTCAAATGATATTTTGTCTTAAATATTAAATAGCTTATTACGTTTATCGTTTTAAAAAATTGATTGGGGAAGGGGGGGGGCGGTGCGAGATTTTTAAAATCTAAAAGGGGCGTCGAGTAAAAAAAGGTTGGGAAACACTGATATAAATGAATCATCTAGAACACCGTTGGCAGACGGCAACAACCGAGGGCTAGATTTAATAGACAACATATAGATTTAATTACCATAATGTGTTATTATATCGAGAGAAATGTATGACCGAATACGACTTTTTGAAATGCCATTTTTCAACGCCCCCGGGAAAAGCGTACGTTATCGCGGACGGTATGGCGAAAACGCTTTTCGTTTCGCCCTTTCTCGGTCGTTCTCGTCCGTTTCTCGAACGCAACCCGGGAAAATCGAATGCGCCGCCGCCCGCGACGTGTAATCCCGCGTTCGCATCGAGTTCGCCCGAAATTTATCGGAAACAATATTATCGTCGTCGTCGTGCCGGCCGGATGCGCCATTGTGCGGAATCGTAAAAAAATATAAGAAAAAAAAACCACGCGCGAGCGCGCGGCGTCCTTCCGCGCCGTTTGTTCGCCGCGTTTTTTCCCTTCTCCTTTATTTCGCATATATATATACGTGTACATACACAAGAGTCGCGCACCTATTATTATATAGTATACCGCAGTCTTTCCCCTCGGCGCCCGCGAGGGGCACG
The DNA here is from genome assembly GCA_948098885.1 of Drepanosiphum platanoidis. Taxonomy (NCBI): domain Eukaryota; kingdom Metazoa; phylum Arthropoda; class Insecta; order Hemiptera; family Aphididae; genus Drepanosiphum; species Drepanosiphum platanoidis. Next base: position 8,335,927 of record OX402537.1, read on the forward strand.
TCGTCGCCTGACACCAGTCATCCGGTAGCGGCCTCGAGCGGACACCGTCTTAGTCGCGTTTTATTATGATAATTACCGCAGTCGTACGACATCCCCACACTATACCGTTATTATTATTATTATTTGTGACCGGATGATTTACGGCGATAATAATTCACCGCCGCCGCGACGACGACGACGACGGTGCCAAAATGGCGCGCGCGCGCGCGGCTTTAGAAATATAAATGAAAACCGGGGGCGAAAGAATCCTCGTCCTTTGATGATAATTATTATAATAACGATGATAATATAATATAAACTCGTGTGCGGCGCGCGCCGACCGAACCGCGTGGAAAACTTGGCCCGGCGATATTTTTCCGCGGTTGTCAAACGCAGTTCAAAAATTAACCGCCGACGTCAAAAAAAAAAAAAAAAACACCCGTGCGGAAAAAATGAAGCGGAAACGACCCCGCGACGGCGATAAATCCCCGGCAAGTCGAATAAATCACTCGGCCAAACAATAGGTCCCGTCGTCGCCGTATTGTCATTAAATACTGTCGTGTCGTTATACATAATATAGTGATGATTACGACGCGAGTCCGCCGTAAATTCGCCGAGCGCGACGGCGGCGGCGGCGGCGGCGGTAATTTTCGGTTTTTTACCGTTTAAAAATAAAAAAAAAAAAAACTCGTATAAATCGAGTGTCCCCGGGTGACGAGGGAATTTTTCAAAGCGGACGCGAATCGAGTCCAGAAGTCACAGGCTACGACAGTCGGCCACGGGTTTCCTCTCCGGATAGCACTCGAAAAATAATAACATTAGGGAAATTCGTAGAGAAATTAGATGTGTTTTTTTTTTTTTAAAAATGTCTCATAATATTTAAGAACAATTCTGAGGGTTACAAATAATATTAATAACACCGTTATATACGCCGTCTGCACGGGCGTAAACGAGGAGGTTAGAAAGGAGGGAATTCGTGACCGAGAGGGTGGGGGGGCTCAGTGAAAATTTGAGATGGCGTTGTCACGAGTGCTTTTTTTTTTTTAAATCGAAACGAATTGAAATATTATATTAAAAATCGAAAAGACGAATCGTTTTTATTTCGCTTGGATTAGATCAATTGTATTTATATGGCGAAGATGCATTGAAGAAACCGCAAACTATATCGAAGACGAAAGATTCTTTCGACGAAAAAATGAAAAAATTTTTAAATGGAATTATATTGTCATTCTGAAATTCAAATAAAAGCCGAATACAACTCGAATGATTTTTTTACCGGTTCGATTTAAACAATTCCAAAAAAAAACAAAAAAAAACGTAACCAACGTGGGGGCCAAATTAAAAGTCGATTTAAAAATGTAAACGAGTTTAAGCAATTAAGTGATATTATAATCACGCGCGTTTTTTTTTCAGGAAAATAGTAACGAAATCGTAATGATATTGTTTTGAAAAAGACTTACAGACGACGAACCGTTCTCATATTATTTTAAAATGTTCCATAGATTTTACGTATTGGAAAACAAAAAATTCTTCATCGGTAAACAATCCGTTGACGTTAGGAAATTCATCGGTAAAATAATCCTATAGACAACGAGCGACTATCACGTGTACGATTTCGATTTCGTTTCCAAAAATTCTCTCTCTCTCTCTCTCTCTCTCATTTTATTTTTTATTGTGTGTTGGTCCAAATAAATCTAACGAAAAATTGTGAATTACGTTCGACGACGACGGGGAGAGCGTAGGTTTTTCGTCTCGAACCCGGTCGAGTGCAAAACGCGAGCGCGCACTCGACGAATGAGGGGGGAAAAAAAAGAAAGCATATAATATATATATATAATACGCATTATATTCGCGTCTTACGGGATATATAATTAATCCGGACCACAACACGAGTACCACTTTTCGCGTATTTCGATTTCGCACAATGCGAGTACGCGCGCGGCAACAACAATAGTCACGATGTTTAGACGACAAAAGAAAACTCATCGATTTTCATAACGTATACTATATAATTTGAACTTTGAATAGAGGACGGATGATACTACCTACTCTCATCGCGTATCCCGAGACGAAATCGTCGAAAACATCCGCGGTAAGAAATAATAATAACCAGCGTTTCCCCCCCCCCCCCCCGCTGCCGCCGCCGCCTCCCTCGAAAACTATTAGCTCGGGCAGCGAGTAGATAAAACATAATAAAATATAATATTACCGCGTGTTTCTTCTCGTCACACCAGACAGTGACGCTGACGGTCCGTGATGGGTGTCGCCGGTCGTGTAGTATAATATACTCCTTCTTTTCCTTCTTTCTTTTCTTTTTTCCGTCTAAACACGAGATTAAAACGTTAATATACAATGTCTTTCGTATAAACGATAAATAATAATTATCTAAAAGGAATAAACGTTCGCTCTTCGCGTAAAAACTATAATAATAATAATCATCACTGATAATTCATCAGCGAACGGCCGGTTTTCCTTTTTCTAAATCAATATTACGATAAAATCTGTTTTACTACTTCGTTATTATTATAAACTGCGGTTGAACGCGACCGATATCGTCGTAAATTCGTATTCGGAGCGACGAAAAGGGAGAAAAAAAGCGGGCAAGTGGCATTCGAGACGCGGATAAGATACGGACGATTGGTGAAAATTAGATTTTTTGAGACCAATCGATCTGGGGAAAAAATCGCCAAATGATAGTCAAGTAGTATTGGTTTTGCTTGTTTATTGTGTTATTGTCGATAAAAGATACCAAAGTTTATTGAATCAATAGTTTTTGACTATAATTTTTGAAAAAAATGAACAAAATGTCGGCTGTCGCCCTATGGCCAAAAAAATAATGTTTCCAAACCTCGTACCTATTTGCAGCGACAAATCCGTGGGCAGATTATAATTATTATCATTTTAAAAAAAGTTCAATAAATATTCATCTCGACTCGAGACTCAAACGTCAAACATAAAAATCTTATTAAAAACTACGTGTTTACAACGAGTGGAAAATGAATATTTACACATGAATTTTTTTTTCTCGATTTCACGGTGAATCTCGGACCCGTTCTTTATTTCTACAAATCAATTCAGCCCAAAACGTCATAATAATAAACACGGCCCCGTAGATATTTATTATTATATTATTATTGTTGTTGATTTTATATGATTATAGAAATATTTATCGTGAAGACTGAAACGAGAATTTCGTTATGACAAATACACGCGTAATACTAAACGTTTATTGTCTTTGATATTTTATTATATCTCACACGTTAACGCGGCTCGTAGCGATTTTCAAAAATTTCCGATCGACAAACTGCGTGGAAACACCAGCGAAATAAAACTCGCCGGTTTTCGAGATTGATGTGACGGAGAAAAAACAAACCGTATCCGGAATTCGTGTTCTGTTAATATATTTTACATTAACTGCGCCGCGCCGTCGTCGTCGTCGTGGCGGCGGGACGACGACGACGGTGACGTGTCCGTATAGAAAGAGAGGACGCGAAATTAACATCATAAAGAGACCGCGTAAAAAATGGCTCCGTATACATTGTTCGTGTAAGTCGATCGTCCGCGCTCTCGCGGCCCCGTTGCCCGCCGCGAATCGTCCGAACCGACTCGCGGATAATCGACTTACGAGAGGAAGAAAACAGTATTAAAAGTCTGTTTACGAATTCCGTCTGCGCCCCCCGGAAAACCAACGCGCGATGTAATATTACGACGGTCGGGGGGGGGGGCGAGATGTATAGGAACGCGAGCGGGAATCGCGCGTCCGCGGGCCCGACGTTTTCGCGAGGGAGGACCCGCGGAAAACTCGTTTGTCTTTGCCACCAAAAGAAACAATCGGAAATATTTATACGAATCGTAACAAAGCTAATAAGTGTTGTAAAACGCGACCTAAGAATTTCGGCCTATTTTTTTTTCTGTTTTCTAAAGGAAATCTCCATAAAACTATAGTCGAACACGAACGTGTACCCACGAATTGGGAACTCGATATTTTCCACCTTTACGTTTTAGACGTATTTATTTGCCTTTCTAATCACGCGACGACGTGGGTATTTTTAGCGACGCGCCCATCCATTACTACGGCTTTTTACATATTTATTTTATTTTATATGTATAACATACGTACATAATTGAGGCTATGAGAGCAAAAGTGGCTTAACCCTCTAGCGCGTTTTATTGAGTTATATGCGTTTTATTATTACGTTTGTTCTCAATGATTTTTTTCTCATAAAATTGTGTTATTGTTTAGAAGTGTGATTAACAGTTACCAACTGCAATTATTTTTAAACACCATTAGAGTCATATATATGAGTCGATAAAATCAATATTTGCATTATCATAATTTGGTGGGTTAGGCCACTTTTGCTCTCATAGCCTCTCATAGCCTATTATATATTTTATATTATATAGTATATAGCAGGGGTCTCCAACCTTTATTTACTGCGGGCCAAAGTTGAGATACGCTTCGCCAAAATTGTTTAGAGAAAATTAGAGAAATCGAAGAAATAAGATATATTTTATTACCATATAATTTAAAAAAAAATTATTTGACTATAAATTTACCGTGGCAAATAATGCCGCGGCAACAACGAAACGCTGTATCGACGTTTATAATATAGACAAATTCGTGATCAATCAGGTTTTTGCTGTTTTTAGTCGTCAAGAACAACACCAGAAGAAGCTACTTTTATTTTTTAGTTATTATACTTAATCATTTATTATATGCAGAAAATTCATAAACCCAAAACTAAAATATATTTCCACCACATCGGTTAGCTCTGCGGGCCGGTTCGAAAAGCTCGACGAGCCGGATTCGGCCCGCGGGCCGTAGGTTGCAGAGACCTCTGGTATATAGCATAGGTGATTTAAAATTCATAACCGTTTTGAAATCCTTTACAAAGCCGACAATGCAATAACGTACAAGAGCGAGTGAATTTTATTATTTTTCGGCGGTTCTCAGTAGTCCGGGGGGGGGGGGGGGAAAGCCGTCTAGATCCCAGGTCTCGGCTATTTATCATTTACACGTTCTCGGGAAACCGCGTGACGAACAATGAAAAGGCTGAGAAACACTAGCCGGCTAGACACGCGCGTATTTAGCAAAAGTAATATTTTCAGTCGCGAAACACGAGCGTATATTATAATAAATCGAGCTTTGTGACCCGCCACCCCTCTTCTGCCACCACACATTCGCGATGCGACCGCGTCCGAACGCGCGCGCCCACTCGAATCGTACGAGATATTATGCTCCGGTGTTTGATATTTCCAAACATCAAGCCGAACATAATATACGCGCCGATGTGAACAATAAAAATGATTACGTTTCGCGACGGCCGGTCGCCGCCGAGAGGCGTATAACGTAACACAATGATGATGTAATGAATAAAAAGCATGAAATGTACCTAATAATATCTCAATAATTAACGGCGACGCGCAGTGGACGGACGGCCGGGATTTCGATTTGGGTCCGGACCACGTAAAATCGCAACCTTTTGTCAATCGAGAATTGCGCATTATCAATGCGGTTTTCAGACGATCAAAAGTAGGCGTATAAAAAACGTCTCGATCGAAATCGTCCGACGAACCGAACGACTCAAACACGACGTTCGACGACATAATTATATACGATCATATTTAAGTGCCGTTTAATCGCACAACGCGCGGTTTGATAACAGAGTTTATTTCTTTTTCTATAATCGAATACAGCAGCAGGTACTTTTGCCTCCCCACCCCAGCCACGAATCCCTCCCCACCCACGTATCAGGACCAAGCAGATCGGAAGAATATTATACTTTGTCCTTCGATCGCAGGACGAAACGAGATACACAACACTGTCGAGGTGTTTTTAAAAACACGACGACGACGCTAACCTCGTTCCAAATCTGATTTCAGAATGCGTCGGGCTGAGAGACTTGCAAATCCACGTGCCGGTGGCCGTGCGCTCCGGATCCACGCTGCGGATGAACTGTACGTACGACTTGGAAAACACGGCGCTGTACTCGATAAAATGGTACCTGAGGGACCAAGAGTTCTATCGGTACGTGCCGAAAGAGTCGCCTCCGACTCGAGTGTTCCCGACGCCCGGAATCATGGTCGACGTGAGTACGGCATTGGATATCGTAAAATAACGTCGAAACTCGCGTGTGCGAAATCTGGGGAGGAGGGGGCGACGATTGGCGAGAGAAGACGATTATAAATAAATTATAAAATATATTAAAATAACTTTAGTAGTAACTCGTCGTTTATCGGTCGATTGGCTTGGAAAAAAAAAGTTTTTGTGCGGAAAAACATTGGACTCGGTGCTGCAGCGATATTATGAAAATCAATTGATATTAAATAGCGTTTCTCTCTCGTTTCTCTTTTCAATTGCATCGCTCGCAGAAGGGAAAAATGCTATTTTTAAAAACGCTAATAATAATAACGCTAATTGCGTTAATTTCAGTGTTCGCGTAAACGTAAATCTATCGGATTGCACTCGGCCCGTCGTTGGTTTTAGAGTTTTGATTCAAGTCGTCATAATAATAAATTATAATCGCAAGTCGACCGCGTCGCAAGAGCCGGAGGTCGATCACGAGTCCAATAAAGTCGATCGAGCCCGAACGACGACGTATAACGTACCCTCTGATAACTTTTTATCGCGTCGCGGTAAAAATATAACGTATAAATATCGCGCGATTATTATTATTACGTATATTGTATTGCGCCTGCCGCCGCAGTCTTATATGCGCGCGGGCAATAATTTCGTTCGAATTTACGATTCGACTTCAATACACCATATATATATATACGCTATATTATATATCCACGCCGGCTATAGTATTATAGTTTTCGGCTATAATCATTGATAAAAACGACAAAAGAAAATCGAGAGAGAGAGAGAGAGGGGAAAACTATTGATAAATGTGATCTAATAAAATACAAAAGGAAGGGATTATTTCTATAGTGTTCAACAACTTCTATATCGAATCAAGTAAAAGTTTTATATATAACCGGGTATACATATACGTATATATTATATAGCTCTATTGGACTGTGTACAATGGATAGAGGCAGTTTTTGTACTCGATTCAATTTTTGACGATTGAACTCTTTATTAGATTGTTTTTTTTTTCTCTCCCCTCGTCCCCATTTCATTCGCGTATCGATTAATATATATATAAACACTATGTACGTATGTATTATTTTGTTTCCGAAAACGTTTTCTGTTTAATTTAAAATTAAGTACACTATATTGTATATACGTATATCCAACGTCGTCGTCGTATAAACGAGTATACGAAACGATACGTAATAAGAACACAAATATTTGAGGTACAACACGTCATCGTGTGCGTCGGTATATTGAAAATATCGAGAGGAGAAAAAACCAAAACTCCTCGCTCTATACACGTACTGCGAGTCCACTCGAATCGGTTCTACAAAGACGACTTAAACGCATCAACACACGTCGTGTTATTGACTATTTCGAATGGATGGAATCAAAATAGTACATGTATAAAGCTGTGTGACTCTGGGACAGTGTGTGGCGGCACAAATAGGGGTGAACTGTGGAGAGGGGACTGCCACCCCTGTGAAAATTTAAAAAAGGGGACGACGGCCACTTGAGAATCGGTCGAGAGACGAATAACTACATTATCGAAAAGACAATAATTAGCCGTGTATATTTTGTTTGAGTTGGTATATAGTTCAGTTTTATCGAGGAAAATAAAATATAATTTCATTGCCAAGACACGGATTTCAAAGCGACAAATAAAACGAGTTTACTAAAATAAAAAAAGAAGGAAAAACAAATTTTGCTGTTTAAAAGCAGCATTGTTTGTAAACGCAAAGTGCTAATAGGGAAATTCGATTTGCGTTCAAGTCCGCTTTTTGTACACATAAAAATGTATAAATAATATTACGAGGATATCGCACAGACACTGTTCAAAAGTAAAAACATATTCACGCGAAAAGTACGAAATACGGGAGATTTATTTTCGATAAGTATATATCGGGCGCAATCGTATTCCGCCCCGAAGTCTTTTCCATTAAAATACTGACAGATCGCGCGACCTGGCGGCGACGTCGCCAGTGCGATGAAACACGGTTTTAATTTCCACGTCGCGGTCGTTTACTATTTGCATAAACACACCGTCAGCAGCGACAGACGAAAAAATAAATAAATAAATTAAAAGAATATTGTCGCGCAAAGAGATATTCGTCGAATCAAAGCCGTTTTATAATGTGGGGAGGGGGGAGGTATACCGAAACGTAAATTATTTCGGACGATTCGAATAACTCTTATCAGAGTACAAAGAAAGCCGACAATTTCGCCTCGCCCCTATACGAGGGTACCCCGCTCAATTCATCCATCCATCGATTTGAACATCCCCGCGTTATAAACACTACTGTCGGAAGAGAAACAAAGAAGTAAACCGACCGGTCGTCATCTCGTCGGTCAATCGTTTTCGTCCATGATACACGTATAATATGACGCGTATAAGTACGAAATTATTTTGTTTTCGACAAGTAATATTCCATTAAAAACTAACACAGCAGATCGCGCGTCGAAACACAGTGCGTTGTGATTTCCACGTCGTCGTTTAAACGATTTGCATAAGCGCGCAGGCGAAAAAATAAATAAAAATAAATTAGGAGAATTGTCGCGCAAAGAGATTCGTCGGATCAAAGCCGTTTTATAATGTGGGGAGGGGAGGTACACCGAAACGTAGATTATTTCGGACGATTCGAATAACTCTTAGCAGAGTACAAAGAAAGCCGACAATTTCGCCTCACCCCTATACGAGGGTACCCCGCTCAATTCATCCATCCATCGATTTGAACATCCCCGCGTTATAAACACTACTGTCGTGAGAGAGAAAAAGAAGTAAACCGACCGGTCGTCACCTCGTCGGTCAATCGTTTTCGTCCATGATACACGTATAATATGACGCGTATAAGTACGACATTATTTTGTTTTCGACAAGTACTATTCCATTAAAAACTAACACAGCAGATCGCGCGTCGAAACACAATGCGTTGTGATTTCCACGTCGTCGTTTACACGATTTGCATAAGCGCGCAGGCGAAAAAATAAATAAAAATAAATTAGAAGAATTGTCGCGCGCAAAGAGATTCGTCGAATCAAAGCCGCTTTATAATGGGGGGAGGGGGGAGGAGAGGAAAATGAGGTCCTCTAGGTTTTTATTTTCGTGTGTTTCGCGCACAGAGACAGAAATTTTCCACTAACCGATTTAAATAATATATTTTAATATGCCCTTCCAGAAACGCGTGCGCCGGATTATCGCGAGAATTCGTGTTATTTAATCGCGAATACAATTAAAATAAACAATACAATCGGATCGTCCGGTCGCGGTCCATCGTTCGAATTGTCTCCGTCTGTTTTCGGTACGATCGCGCGAAAGTCGACCGTCGTCGTCGCGTCGGGTCTTACACGCGAGGTGTACGTAGTCTCTTCGTGAGCGTTGCCGAAACGCGATTTTCTTTTTGTTTATACGGTCCGTTTGATTTAGAGCAGACTACGTGCGCGTAAGTATACGTACACGATTTATATACGAAACGTTTGCCCGACCGGACAAAAAAAAGTTTGACGTAGTTTCATAAAAACAGAGCAATAATATAATGGAATACACTCGAACATCGCGAATCGCGCGAATTCGACTGGCAATGGACGTCGTCGTCGGGTTTTAAAGTAATTGTGTTTTTGAAATGTTAAATACATTTTTCGTCAGATAAACATAAATGTATGACTCGTACGTAGAAGTATAGTGTTCGGATTTCGACGCATTTGCGCGTGTTTTTACTGAAACGCTCGACACGACCGCTTGTTTCCTAGATGCGATAATCGAAATTACGAGGTTTTTTACGTCTGATTGGTGGGGGAGGGGGAGGCATTTTCAAACGTTTTTAGGGTCGTTGTTAACCAGTTTCTAATAATTATTGTATTGCGAGAAAAAACGAAAATTATAAACACACACATTTCGTACTAAAACACGACATTAGGTAATCTAGTTTTGAAACGATCACGTTTACAACAACAATATAACATGTCGCGAGAGAATATTTTTTACGAGTTTTCGGGTCGCATGAAATCGAGTAGTTTTTCGATGTATTTTCGATGTGTTTTAAAATTAAAAACGAGCCAAATCGTGTGTTGTTCGTGCGCTCTAATTGTTTTTTTCGGGTGAAAAGTGCGCGAGATCGTGCCCCCATCCCCCTCGCTCGCCCCGAAAACAATATTATACGATACACACCTAGCAGAGGCGCCCCCGCTGCATCGCGGAATATTATTGTTGTTGTTGTTGTTGTTACAACGTGGACGGTCGGTCGTACGATTAATTATTTGCGATATCTCCTCCGGTGGCGGGCGGGCGCGCGCGCGCGACTGTATTATTATTATAATTACGAGGCGGGAAGCTATTTACGAGTGTAAACCTTTCGAGACTATAAATCTTCCCCCGCTCGCCGACGACGGGCTGTGCGCAAAAGTCCGTCTAAGACAACAACGTCGTCGGGGGGTTTTTGTTTACGATTCGAAACAACGCCGCGGCAAGGCGACGACTACGGCGGCGGAGCGGAGAAAAACTCCCCGAAAAAAAAGAAAAAGACAGCGGTGTACACGGCGCGCGCGTTTACGCCGTTTACGTCGCTAACATCCGAGAATGTTTTCAACGAGCGAGTGCGTACAACAAACACGCGTTCCGTCGGAATAAATATTTTCCGTATTAAAGGAGTCCGCGAGGACACCCCACTCGCAGGACGGTGAAAAAAAAAACCCTCGCACAAGACGATTCGAAATAAATACGCGATTGACTTTGAAAAAACACACATCGACCAAAACACTACTACTTCTTTGGACCGACCGCGACGTACAGCTCGCCCCGAAATACGTATCGTTTAATAACAATTAACGATAAAAAGTGAATTATTTTTTATTTGGACAGTTATCCGAGGAAGCGCAAGAGTCACTGAACAATGACTATATACGATTCCGATAACATCATTCAAGAAAATCATCACAAACACAGATTAGTGTAACTTTCTGTTGATAACATACTAGTTACATACATAACACAACTAGTGATTAGTCTTAATTTTAATGTTCATTAGTTATTACTTACTATAGTTAAAATAGAATATTAGTTTTATATTAAATAAAAATAATGTATTTTAGTGTATTTTAAAAAAATATAAATTAAATAGGCTAAATATCATTGTTTTATATTTTTGTCCGGCTAGAAGTGTGATTTCTCCCGCTGTGCGGCGTATTTAAACCCGCCTCGAGACGCGTTAAACTGTTGTTCGTCTTTAAAACAAATAAATACGGTATTCTATAGGAGAAAAACAACAACAACAACAGTCGGAAAACAACCGTACATTCTGCACGTGAAAAAATATCCCAAATACTTTCGGAATACTACGTATAGTATGTATCGCCGAGCATTCGAATCGACGACGTTTTCCGAACGCTTTTTCCGTACCGCCGAATACTTTTGAAAAGAATTTCGCCCGCCGCCGCCGCCGCCGCGTCCGTATCAGTTTCGGATTATTTTGAAAACGTCCGAATCGTATGCGGTTCGGACCGCGTTCGCCCCCAGTTTACCACCGACCAACTGCTATCGAGAAGAAGACCGTACCTTTTTATTTATTTATTTATTTTTTTTTTTTGTTTGCGATAAAACGTCATCGTCGCGAGCCGATATTCGTATGAAAATAATTATCATTATCTCTTCCGAACGGGGGAGGCAATTCTAACTGTTCGGACCTCTCCGACCGCGAGTATATACGAGTATATACACACAGCGGCGTGTAAATTAATTGGAAAGTCAGTCGCCATAACTCACACGATCCAATGCGAACGTGTCCGAGTGAAGTTTTTTTTAATGTAATATATTAGTATTAGGGCTTTCTCGAGTAAAATACGAGTGTTTTCAAAAATCCCAAGGAAAAAATTTAAAATCGTTCAAAACAGCCGTTTTATAAAGTTACTTAAATAATGATATTGGGGGGGGGAATGAAATTTAATGTATTTTCAACGAATGAGAGAGCAATTATTTTAATATGGATAAAATGAAGAAGCGTTTTTAATTCAACAACGACCTACACGCTATTATATTTTTTAATTTGTTTTTACAAACGTTCAAAGTGGTAAACTGCAATAAAAACGATTCGATTCTATTATTTCAGAACCGAACCGAAATGAGAGAACACGTGCGAATTTTAGTAATATTTTTTTCAACTACGAATCGTCCATTGAAAACACGGTCGATTTCAAATAATTTTAAACTTTATAAAACGTATAAACGGCCGTTTCCGAAACGTTGCGAAATGTTCAAGTTTTTTAATTTTTTTTTTTTTTTGTCGTTAAAGGTCTAATCTATTATAATTACTAATATATTACATTCGCAACAAAAAAAAAAACCTTCGCTCAAACACTCGCGCGTTGGATCACGAGTTGTGGCGCCCGACTTTCCAATTAATTTACATAATACACAGTGGTGTTACAATGCAACGTCGACCGCGCACAACTCGCGCTCGCGATCAAAAACCCCTTCGGTACTATAATTAAAGCACCTTTTGTGTATCGCGTATCGAATCGCGTACTATATATACTACTCGGGCGACATACACGAATGACCGCGATACGTGTCCGTCCGCGCGCGCGGCAGTTATGCGAACAGCCAACGAAAACTCATTATGTAACAAACGTTTAAACAACAGTCGTCTGGAAAACCGCACGAATCCTCCCCTCGTCAGAGAAGAACTCGCGTCCGAAAACACAACGCGGTAGATTAAAAAAAAGACGGCGGCGGGGTCGCGACCTACAGGCACACGCGCCGCGTGTAATAATCGCGATGGCCTTTGAATTGTTTTTGATAATTGTAAATGTACGAGTACAAACTACGTCTCTCTCCCTGTGCGCCTCCGCTCCCCGATAGGATTTTCTATTCTCACCGTTTCGAGGGTAAATAATATATAACAGGGGTGGCCACTAACCTTAACACTTTGAGAGCCGCAAATTTATAAAGCTAATTCGAGGCGAACCACGTTGTAAAGCGATGTTTATAAAATGAATACACATTTTTCATTTGAAATCAAATTAAGTGCCAATCCAAACCTAATAACGACGACTGTGACGATAAAAACACCATCTAACGTTTCTAACGATTCTAACGAGTCGACGCGCGATCTATATAACGTCGTCGGGAACATTTGACTTGTCCGGGACTTTTTATCGCGATGAAATGTAAAACGAAACCATTCGCTCGTTACGACGTCTCAATGGTACAGCAGCAGCACTAGTCGGCACTCGACAATTCGAAATTCAGGAAACCGGGCTAAAAATTCGATTTTTAAACGCGTTCGATTCGCCTAGCGTCCGGATAATCGAGGGGGGCGGGAGATACGTAAATAATTCGAATTAAAGAGAGGTGAAAAATTGTATTACATTTATATTGGTAAAATGATACGATTCGAGTCTGGATTAAGTAGTAATAATATAAACTACGTTAATCGCCGTCGTTATTAGTTTGATTACGAGTACGTCGAGTAGATTGTCATACAATATAATCTTTATATAATCGCGTTTAAAGAATTCCGAATTGTAGAGTGTCTCGGCGCCGACAGAATTATCGAGGGGACCGAAATACATGTATTTTCTTCTAATTATAGAGGTTTTCTCTCGGGGGACCACCGAGCGTTTAGTTCGATTTATGGAGAGTTTTTCCAATTATATCGAGCGACTACTGTATTGTTTTAGAAATAATAGTTTGACTGCTGAGTTCGATAGAAATATCGTACCGCCGAACGCGTCGCGTTTTTTTTTTCACCGTCGGGCACAAGTTTTTCGGAGGTCACGTTGCGCTCTTGATCGCCGAGGTAAAAGTGTTGGGAAATTCGAAAAAAAAAAACTCTCAAAAGTACGCGGAAACAACAACACGCTGCACTGGGCGTCTCTTCAGGTCGAAAAGTCTCGCGCGGAGGGAAAAAATCGCGAACGTAAGACTCTCTCGCTCAAGGTGGTCGGAATCGAAATTTCGAAAAAAAAAACAAATCGTTTGTCAAACGACGCGATTCGACGTATTATTATACGCGTTTCAAGAGACGATTTATCGAATTATTGTAATTATTATTATTTTACGCGGGTCGTTTTTCGTACAGACGCCGATTTTCAATATCGCAAAAACGATTATTAAAAACGTCCGCTCTAGAAACCGCATAATAAGCTTAACACTTGTTACGCGCGCGCCGTGGTAAACCGATTTGCCGTACGCGCGCGCGCACCTGTCGGTAATCTTAGTTTTCGCAAACCAAAAGTATATTACGCGGTGTATTCGAGAGACGAATTTCGTTTGAATAAAACATAGCACGCGCGTTCTAAAAAAAATAAACACGGCCGACGTTTTCGAAATAATTTTGTTTTTCCCGTTTGCCACGTGCCGCGCCGCCGCGCGCCGGTGAAAAAATACGTCGTTTGATGTTTTAGTTTAGTAATCGATTCGGTCAATACGTCAAAAACTCTAGTCTTACTCGCAAGGGCGGATTTAAGGCACTGCGAACTATGCGGCCGCATAGGGCGGCAAATTTTGAAGGGCGGCAAAATTATGTTGAATATTTATTTTAATTTTGTAAAATCAGACTTAGAAACAAATGAATTTATCAATGAACTAGTACATTTTCGTTCTCATCAAATTACAAGTTTTAATGAAAAGAAAATTACACCATTTTTACTAATGCTCGTAATATATGAACGTAATATGAAGGATCTATATCCAAATATTGAAATTGCCCTTCGAATATTTGTCTCAACACCTGCTACTAATTGTACTGCCGAACGTTCGTTTTCGGTGTTAAAAAGAATGAAAAATTATTTACGGTCAACTATGTCACAAGAAATGTTAAATTCCTTGGCCATACTAACTATAGAAAGTGATTTAACATCATCATTAGAGTATGAAGACATTATTGATGACTTCTCAAGAATTAAATCTAGAAAAAAAGCTATTTAAACTACAAAAATTAACTATTAATTCTAAATTTAAATATTAAAATTAAATTAAATGTATCAAATTATTTAATTTGTTTTGTTATATTCGTTACATTATGTTTTTCTTATAAACGTTGTTACTAAGAAAAAATAGAATTTGAATCGGATTTTTTTTTAGTTATCTTAAATGAAAAAATTAATTGATAAATAGATTTTGACAGGGGCGGCAAATTTAACTTGGCATAGGGGCGGCAAATTGTTAAATCCGCCCCTGCAGTTACTCGATCGAACCGTACGTGTAAACATTAGCGTCAATCGTGTATCGGTCGCATAATAATGTCGGAAAACTCGTCTGCTCGTCACAACATTTGTAATTAACACGCGGATTAAAAAAAAAACATAATTGATCGGACGTAGAAAATTCCGATTTCGATTTTTTTTTTTTACGCGCGTTCATTTTAAAAAAAAAAACTGATAACGCGCGTTCGCCTTTGAAATCGAATCGCGTAACGACTCCACAAGGATCATTAAGTCGCAAACATTATACTATTTTACGAGTCCTTTGTTTTGGTTACATTTTTCGGACTCTTTTAAAAAAAAAAATCGCACCCGAATTGAAAAGGGTTTTCGGTGCGCGTTTTCCCGAGGTTTCGACGGCGGCGTTTTTTTTTTTACGTCGACAGTGCGCGTTCGATTTTCGCCGCGTTATACCGATCAGACCCGCGCCGCGCAGTAGTGTTTATCGGATAATAAAACAATACGCGCGTTCCGTAATCCGCCCAATCGTAATTCTCTAGCGCACGACGACGTTAGAATATTAAAAATTTGACGCGACATCACCGAGACGTCTATAATATTATAGTATATACCAGGGTTCTCCAAACTACGGCCCGCGGGCCGAATACGGTCCGCGAACAAGTTTTAACCGGCCCGCAGCACCCATAAGGACGGTATATAAAATATAGATATCTAAAGATATATTGTGTAATTTAAAAATTATATTGTAGACAATATTTTATAAAAAGATTTAAAGTAAACTTATATTTGTATACCTATACAGTAGAACCTCATTAATCCGGACCTCATTAGTCCGGACTTCGCTTAATCCGGACAACCGTTTATAATACGTAAATAAGAAATTACGCTAGTTTTCCCCGTAGATTAAAATAAACATGAAAACGAGTTCTACAAATTTCCCATAAATGCGGGTTATCGCGATACAATTATGTATGTATCTACTATTTTTTTAGGTTTATATGGTTTAATAAAATATGCAATAAAATTTTTATAAGTTTATAATTTACGATTTTTGGTTATTTTGTTTAATCCGGACTTTCATTAATTCGGACAACCTAGAGCCCCAATTAGTCCGGATTAATGAGGTTCTACTGTATTTTCATAAAATTAAAAATTATATGTGTTAACAAACTTTTGGCCCGTTAAGAGCATTTGATATATTTTTTGGCTACTATTGTAGCGCACTCGATTGTACCACCCGCTAGACGTTCGACGGAGAGAATACAACGAGTCTTGTCGATTTAGCGTGAGAAAACAAAAAACCCCCGTGAATCCTATTGTACGAGATATTGATTCGTTTTTCCTTTATATCCGACGAGAGGGGGGGCCCCATTCGACGCGAACATTTCGAGAATTTAAAAAACCGTAAAAATTAATTAATAAAATACGAGTTAAAAAAAAAAAAAAATCTGGTTCTTTATTTTTGTCTCGCAGGTTCAAGAATCCGACGAAAACATGGTAACCATAGTGAACGTCAAGAGGGACTTGACGGGATTTTATAAATGCGAGGTGTCGGCGGACGCGCCGCTCTTTCACACCGGCATCAAGACGAAACTCACATACGTCACAGGCAAGTATAGAGAGAAATCGACGAAAACGCGTACTTAACCGCTCGATAAACGCGAAACTCGACGCCGAGGTTCTAGGTTATGGTAAAAAAAAAAAAAAACGCCTGCGCCAATTATTTATAGGACGCGAACGTGGGTTCGCGAAAAAAAATGATAGTTTCGAGAAACAAAAACCCCCGCCACGTCTGTAAAGTTAGCCCCCTCCCCCGTCGCTACGGCCGCCGAAACGAAAAACAAAACGTTTACTTATAATATTTTGTCAAGTGTTCTTAAAAGTTACGTATATCGTTGCCGAGTGCGGGCGGCTACGAGCACTCTTCGGCACCACCCCCATTCTCCCCGACGATCAAATTTAAACTGTTCTCCTCGCGGGGACGTCGAATACGTGCGAAATATACTTCCGAATAACGATAGTAAAACAATGCTTGTTCCCGAAACGATCGATCGATCGATTGGGAATAAACGTTTATAATAACATTTTAAAAACCTACGATTCGGCGGTTGCGTCAGAGTTTTTTTTTATCGGTGAACTCTCTCGGTCGAGGGACAATAGTCAAAAACGACCCATGTTACAAAATCTAAAAGTGGTCGAAAACCGCCTTGAAAACATATTAAAAAAAAAACCCAATAATACGAAAAATAAGTCGTTTAAAAAGATTAAGGGGCTTTCGAAAGGCGTCACAATTATTATTATTATTAAACTCTCTTGCAGTCAATCGCGCGTATACACAGTCCGCGACAAGAAAATATTTGATTTCATCGTAGATTCGATAGAGTCCTGCGCAGGAAAAAAAAACCCGATACCTCCAGGACCACCGCCACCACCGGCGAGTTTGATATCTATACTCGGGGGGGCAAATCTCTCGTCTTCACCACAGACGCGTCTCGCCGCCGCCGCCGTCGCCCGCCACTCGCGCACGATTCAAACGTAATATTCTCCTCCAGTCTCCAGGCTCGGCGCGCGTTCGCTTAATGGCGCGCACACGTAATATCCTTATTACCATTAAAATCGCGCGGCAACTATTATCATAATATGAAAGGAAATTCCGTATAGTTATTAATTCGCGTGCACACAGCCGCCGATCCACTGCAAAATGTTTAATTATTACATCGTCGCGTTCGACTACACACACGCGCGCACTATATTATAATATTCTATTTGTACGTTACATATATTATATATAATATGTACGTCTCGCGAATAGCTTTTGAACACACATATAAAGCACGAAAACGGGACGTGGCGATACCATTGTGTTACACGTGTGTGTGTGCGCGTGTACTGCTGTAGTTACCGTCATCACTTTACACTCGGACCGGGTAATAATAATAACAATAATAATGGCGGCGGTAGAAATGTCTCTATTGTCCCCGCCCGTCGTCCCATCGGAATATCGGTCTGCGCGAGAATCGCTTACAATTACGATATTGTTATTATTATTACTACTACTGCCGCCGCTGTTAATATTATTATATAATATACATATAAATCGTCTGATCCGAATGCGCCGCACTTACACCACACACACGGCGGCCGGCGTCCGACATCCCCGAACACGTCGACGCTAAATTGATAATTCGTAGACGCGGGATTACACTGTAGAGAGTAAATACTCGCGCGCGCGCTGT
Source organism: Drepanosiphum platanoidis (assembly GCA_948098885.1). Taxonomy (NCBI): domain Eukaryota; kingdom Metazoa; phylum Arthropoda; class Insecta; order Hemiptera; family Aphididae; genus Drepanosiphum; species Drepanosiphum platanoidis. The sequence goes on from OX402537.1 coordinate 8,354,377, forward strand.
CCGAAGAGAGAGACGAAAATTCCATCAATCATCGTCTAACCTCGCTCGCTCTCTCTCTCTCTCCGAGCCCAATCTGCCGAGCAAACCTCGGACGGGAAACTAAATAAAAAATTAAGTGCGATTCAACTCCGGGGCAGGACGAGGCAGGGCAGGCTAATACAGTGTGAAAACGCGCGCAAAAAAGTTTTCCCCGAGACGGAGCGCGAAACGACCGAAATACGTATATAATAATATATCGTTTCGGCGAAAGCGCGCGGTTCGTTACGATTTCCATTATCGAAATATAAAAGCGACTGACCGCGAAAAAGAACCGCTTCCGAAACGTTTTCACCCCCTCCGCGCCGGATTCCTTTTTCCCCGAAATTTTATTCGCTCGGCGATCGAAACCATAATAATATTATATACTAGCTGAATAACCCGTGTGCAGTATAACTTTTTATTTTATCAGTTTTTTTCATTTTTACCCCTTTTACCCCTTTTAACTCCGGTAGGTGTCGAATTTAGGAAAATCCTTTCCCACGGGGTCTCCACTATATAAAACGAAACTGCTGACCAAATTTCATACTCAAAGCAGTTCCGGCCAGGCGAATTTTTCTAGTTTCACCCTTTTTACCCCTTTTAACCCCCTTAGGGGTCGAATTTTGGAAAATCCTTTCTTTAGGTGCCTCTGCTATATTAAATGAAACTATTGACAAAATTTAATACCACAAAGCTCCAGTGACTCGGGATTTTTTCCATTTTTACCCCTTTTAACCCTCTTAGGGTTCTTTATTTCTTAATAATTCTCTCCGTAAAAACCATCCTCGTACTTCAAGGAATATTATAAAAAAAAGAATTAGCGAAATCGGTACAGGGGTTGTTGAGTTATGCGCTTACAACACATTTTGCGATTCATTTTTATATAATATATAAGATACGTAATTCTGAGCAAGCGGGCGCCGTTCAAACCTACTCCCATTCCCCACGTAAAAAAAAAAAAACTACGGTTTTTCAACAGTCTGCCGAGATACCGTTCGAGTACCCATGTCCACGACGACGCACGAATATTGTACGACGACGTTGAAACGGAAATGACAGTTTTTCGTTCGATTAAAAACGTTTATCTATACGTCGTCGCTGCGAATAAGCATCCCCCGTCAGCAGAGACATCGGAAATCTCGAGCGACGCTAATTTTCGAACGTACGTTCGCGCGCGTCTGATTTTTATTTCAAAGCGCTGCCCATTATAATGTGTCGGATTATCAACACTGTATGCGCATGCGCGTCAGCGTATATAAATAATCTAATCCGATGCATCGAACAAACCGCACGTTCCGGCGAAACGATCAATCGTTCTTATTGTGTGCACTATGGAAATGTATCACGACGCGATCACGTCGGAATTGATAATAATTAATAAAAGAACCAACAACAGAAGAACGGTCGACTCCGTGAGTTCGAGGTTCGTCGAGGAGGGAAAGCGGCCCGATTCGGTTAACGGCGCGGCGGCGCGGTTATAATAAGTTTAGAAAACAAAATATTAATTTTTAACTCGACTCGGTCGAGGAGTATAATCATTGCGACGACAATGGATCGGTTATTATCGTAACGTTTGCGCGAAAAGAAAACCCGGGCGAAAAAAACTCGTAGTTTGCGTCGCGATTTCACGATGAGTAATATGACGTCACACCGAGACAACACGCCGTATATAACACGATAAAACAATTAAAACCACCGTAAACTGTTCAAACGGTTTGAAAGTCGATTCGCGAGTCAAAAGACAAAAGGATCAAAGGACGAGTCTCGCGGGCGGCGAACGGGTGAAATAGAGACGCGCGACACGCGGAGACGGATCTCGCGACGACGACGACGACGACTTGACAACACAGACGGCAAACAACAAGTTTTACGAGCGCTTGTAAAAATAAAAACACGCGCGCGCGGTAGTAAAGGAAATCGATTTCCCGGCGGCCGCACACGGCAGAATAATCGACGCCGACTATTATTATTATTGTAACGGACCGGCCGCGTATTTTTCCCGTTATAATAATAATACATGAATAATGTATGAATATTAAAAAAAATATACAAGTCGTGATGAGAAAAAACCATCTGCGCGCAAACACTCTCGGACGCGCGCGCGCGTACACAACAAACACGCCGCTTTTGGCAACGCATTACTGTCAAAGAAATTCAAACTCTCCGCGGCGGCGTTTGCGTATGCATGAAAATGTTTCTCTCGGCCCTTTCGCGCGCCTAAGTCTGAGTTTCCTAGAATTTCGCGCGAAAATCTACGCGGCGGCGGCGGCGGCACACACGTCCAATATTCGCGTCCTGCCGCCTCGGCCTGCGTAATTTCGTTCGGAATCTTCGCGTTCGGCAAAAGACGGGAGAGAAAAAAAAATTTACAAAAAAAAATAAAAAAAACCGGGTCAGTAAAACAGCGATGCAGTGACATGATTAATGAAACGTATCGAGATAAGCCCCCCGCGAAAAGCCGTGCTAAATCGGTTAATGGATTGAATCATTTTTCTAGCGTACGTACCCGAAAACGGGGAAAAATACATTCTATCTCGCGTCGTCGTCGTCGTCGCGGCGCGTTAGTATTATTATTATTATTATTATTGCGTGCGTAATAATGCGAATAATTATGTAAACGTTTATAGAAATATCCGGTGCGAACGTATATTTACGACGAGTTTTGATTTTTTCAAACGATTAAAACACGCGGCGGCGACGATAGATAATACGTTCGATTGTCAATTGTTTTACAAAATATCGTACGTACGGGGGGGGGGGGGGGAGGGGGAATTTAATAATATTCGTTTTATTTAGACCAGGCTATCAATATTAATGTGCAAAAAAGAAAATATTAATGTCGTGTAATGACTATTTTAGATTCTTAGAGAACGGTTTATTTGGTATACATTATTAATACCGTCTTATCTTCTGATAATAACCGACACACGTCTAAATGCAGTATTAAAAGTGGCTTCGTCAAATAATATTTCTACCGAAATTGAAAAGTTGATGGGAGAAAAGAGATGTCAAATATCGTCTAAAAAGAATTATTATTAAAAGGTTTTTTTTGTAATTTATACAACACCTATATATTTTCATAAATAATTAGTATGATTTATATTTTATTTAAATGTTAATGTTCATTTGTTTTTTAATTTTTTAATTTAGTTGTAATTATTGCTGTGTTCGTGTAAACATAAATAATAAAATTGAAAAATGTATACAAAATATTTTTATTTTTTCGCTAAATTTTTATGTGCGGCCCAAATAGTAAACTTTTCAATATATTTATTGGCCCACCTGATACTTTGAGTTTGACATGCCTGATTTAGACGGGGAAAAAAAACATCGGGTTTTACGCGTACGAATTATTGCGTACGAATCGTTTGTTTGGTTTTTTTTTTTCGAGCGCGATATTATATCGTAGTAGGTAGGTAATGTTTTTTTTTTTTTTTTTTTTTATATTAATCCGTTTTGTAGTTTTATTCGTATTTATAATGTTCCAAAAATGCGTTGGAATAATCCCTATAGTTTGAAAATCTATTCGTCATTGCCCAACTCGTCGAGATTCTCGAAACAACTAAATCGGAAAAAAAATAAACGGTGAAATTTATCGCTCGTTCGTTTTCAACAGCGGCGCTGCGATTTCAACGACCGTTCCGAATCACTCGGGGGCTAAAATAAAACTATTCATTTCACTAGCATTTAATATGTCTGCACGTAATGTGACGCGCTGTAAAAAATTTGTTTTTTTTGCCAACGAGGCATTCCGGTTTTTATCGAATAAAATTTGTAGTGGGTTACGACAGTGCGTAAAACAACACAAGCTCGCGTGGAAGAATACATTCTCCGTATACAATTATCAAGGCCGTATCTGAGGGGGGGTCCAAGGGGTCCGGACCCCCCCCCCCGAAATTTCTATAGTATTTTACAAATGTTTAAAATAACTATTTATTTTTAATACAAACGTATAAATTTTCAGTTATAAATGGCTTAAACTCTAATTATATTAACTGTTGACTAATATGAATCATCGTATGCAAATACGATTATTACTTCGTCTAATAATATCGATTATTATCGATAGACGAAAGAAAAGACCGCTATCGTCGCCGGTTCGCGCGCGGCGGTCGGTGACAATAACAACAACGATAATAATCTTGTGTACATTAAAAATATTACTTTAACCGACATACCGTCGTCCGCCGTACTGTGACAAATACGTCGAAAAGTATTTAAATTCATCATAATGAGTAAACGTGAAAACAAAAATGTACTATTCAATTATTTTTCTAAACTTTCAAAGGTACGTTATATTGTTTTATGTATTATGTTTATAATATATAAATAATTTATTAACCGAAGCACAGGACGAGAAAGACTAACTGGCCTTGCTCTATCAAGTGCCCATAGCGATGTTACAGTCAATCCCGAAGAAGTGTTAAACCAGTTTGCTCTTCAAAGAAGCATTTTATTAATTTAAATTATATTGAATTTGTGTATGTTATCAATTAATTTTGTTTTTATGTTTTGTATAGTGTAAGGTGGGGCAAGATGTCAAAGTAATTTTGTTTATTTAATTATATATTTTATTAAAAGAAGATTAAAACTTTTTTGGTCTTATTTTTAATCAAATTTTAAAACCTTAATTCAGTAAAATTACAATAAACATATTTTGGACCCCCCCCCCCCGAAAAATATTTCTGGATACGGCCTTGATCGCAGTGTTAATTGTTTATTAGATAATTAGCTCAATTTTTTATTACATATTAAACGATTGTTAGAATAAAAAGAAAGCATTACGAAACTCGTCGGTCTGTTTTGTCGTAAACATTTAAACTCTAGGCGAAACCGAAACGAGCCAATGTGTATTCAATATCCATTACGAATATATATATAACGTCGGAAATATATCTGGACCAAATGATATGATAATTCTGATAGAAAAAAAGCAAAAAAAAAAAATTTCCCAGACGAAATATAATAGTAATTAGACGATAAGTAATTAAATTTGCACTTCCGGCAGTGGTTGAAAAATAAGCGCCCCGACTCAAAGAGTAGTGGTTGAACAAACAGCGTTCCAGAGCGCACAAATCTTAAAGTAACCACCCGCGGGGGACTTGGTCGTCCCACACACACCCCCCTCCCCCCAGTTGTATATACAATTTACATCATAAATATTCAACGGCCAACACAGATACGTACCTGGCTGATATAAATTTAATACGATAATGCAGGATAATTATTGTTGTTTACTTTTATCAACCAGCTATACCGACATGGCGACAGTGTGCCAAGTACAAAAACCAAAAAGCTATAAATATCAGTCACACAATCAATTTAAAACGAATCGATTACTTTACCGCAACTGAAAAATATTTTATTTAATATTTACAGATTCCAAAACGTTCGAAATTTTTTTTATCGATATTTGCATTTTCTATTTCAATAATTGGACTGTTTGAAATTTATTTATCCATATATTATATGTATTATTATAATAGTCTATTATGCGTTGTGCTATCTCGCCTGCGAGCCCGAGAATTTTCGTAAAATAAATTTCTAAAACTCTAACCGCGGATTCATAAACGGTCTAAACATATTATTTAATATTGCATTGTTGCTTTCGTAATATACGTGTCAACATGTAACGTAATATACTAATAAAGAACTCGATAATACCGAAAATTCAATTAATCCTAGTCAAATTTTTTTTTTCCTTTTTATCGTATTACTTTAATTTTTCCAAAAATAATATTGACGTTCGTAAAAATATCGACGGACGCTGCGCGTTGAAATAAAATAAAGTGGTACGATTTGTAAAAAAAATGAAAAGTAGCTCCCCCTGCGCGCTCCCCCCCCCCACCAATTCAACCGCTGACCTCCAGTACACCGTTTCGTCAATTTCTCGCTATACGTAAACTCGACAAACAATATAATATTATAACTTTGGCGTATACTAACAAAGATTTGTATCTGCGGTAACTTTTGAGATAAATTGCATTTTTAGTCGAAGTTAAATTTACACAATTTACTTTTTACGTTTACTACTATAAACTTTTGCGCACGCGCGTTTCACTATTAGTTCACACGTAACCCATTTCAAAGCCCTATTGACGAATGAAAAATATATCATTTCGCGATAAAAGCAATCGCTGTTTTCGGTGTGTCGCTCGTATTGTCGTCGCGGTTTTTACGTATTATTTTTTTACCGTCGCCATAATATTGTTTCGCGATCATGACCTAGACCCATTGTCACTTTACGAACAAACTTTTGATAAAAGAACAATATTGTATTCATACAAATCCAGACGGTAACTTCAACGAGCGACAGACACGCCGCCGCGCCGTATGAAAATCGTTTAATATCATGTTTATAGTCTCAGAAAACGATAGCAATAACCCAATTGATACACTACATTTTCATTTCCTGTACAATTGTTTGTATATAAAGTCGACGAAACGCAACGGAAAAAAAAACGAAATATTTCAAGACCCGGCGAGTTTGTAAATGTTTTTTCAACTCGTCAAGTTTAATTAATTTTCGAAAAAGTCAGTCAAGTTAAATTTAAAATAAACAAATAAATTTTTTTCCTACTCTTTCGAGTTAAAAACTCATTGTAATAGTGAAGAAAAAAAAAAACGGTCTTCTTCATCGAAATCAACCGAAAGATAAGATACAACACTTTCTAACGAATAAGACAGATACGGGTTAATCCTTCTTGATCGAGTTTAACGATTTTAGGATTCTTCTAACATCTCTTGAATAATATTATTATATAGCTACCGAACCGTTTGTCAAACAAATAAAAATCTCAACGAATGTTTTAAGTGAATTATTAATCGTATCAAAATTTAATCGGATTTTAATACTTTATATCGCATTCAAACAACCCAAAGTCGACGCATTTAATAGGCTTGCTTCTTTTTCTTAAAGTAACACAAGAAGGTTGAAAGTCGGTTCCGAAAAAGAGAAACAATACGAGTTGCTCGGTAACTTTAATACTTTTATGCAAAATAACAGCTCCAAGTCAACGCTTAAAATATGTTTTTAAAATAAAAGTAACGATTCGCTTTTGACTTAAAGTCAACTTAACGTTTAAACTCGGGTTTTTTCAACTTTTTTTCTCTCGTTCGACATTGTTATGCGCGCACATAATATATTGACCTGCGCGCGCGCGCGCGCGCGTCCGAAATACCATATACGAGTATAATATTATATATTTTAATATATACTCGTCTGTGCGCGTACACAGCGCGTATATATTATAATAATCATTTATCATTTGAATCGTCAAATGGCGACAAGTCCGCGCGCGTTCACAATCAATGATAACATTGCTTTTGTTGTGTTGTTTACTCAATTATTTTATCGTACCGTTGCAGATGAACCGTCGTCCCCGCCGACGTTGCAGTCGAACAAAATGAAGTACTCGGCGGGCGATCTAATTAACGTCAGTTGCGTCGCACGCGAGAGCTACCCGGCCGTCAACATCAGTTGGTTCTTAAACAATCAAACGGTATTTGTAGATTATTATTATTATTATTATTCATTACGCTGCCTGTCGTGTTTTTTTTTTTTTTTTACGCGTTTCGATTGCTCCGACAAAAAAAACCCGTTTGGCTTTTACAACACTCGCGTGTTTGCCGCCCACAAGGGCCGTCGTCCTCGAAACGGACGAGAGAGAGGTGAAAATCTACAGTTGCTGATTACTGGGGTTTCTATCGGGAAGGGGCAGATCTCCGTCGAAATTTCCAAAGTGTCCGTCTCAAGACAGTAGGACAATGACCACCAAACGTTAGAATTATATTTCGACCATAAGGACGGTTTGTGAATATCGTGGGCGACACGGAGAATTATAACATGTTTCGTGTTGTCGTAAAAATATCGTTCATTAAAACGAGAAAGCCCTCTAAACGTTACGTTCGTATTATATTATTATTATACTCGATATAAACACGTCATATTATTTAATTAAACGAATGAGCAAAATGAAATTATGAATGATCAAATTATCTTTAGTCGTCACTTCTAAAAACGTGTACACGACGAGTATATATTGAAATAAAGACCTTGTGTACCGACGACGATAGGAGGCGAGGCCCCCTTTCGCTCTCCCCCCCCCCCCGCCTCTAAATCCACCACTGCTCGAAAGTAGAAAACTTACAATAAGAGTTTATATGACTTTTTCACCCCCTTTTTTCACTCTCTCAAACTTCTTCTTATCGTTTTACAATGTTATAATCGAACGTTTTTAATAACTACATAAAATACATACGGCGACTATTACACATCCTCCAGTGCGAGTCGATCGATTTTCAAACGATTATCAAGTACAGTAGAAACCTCCCCCCACCCCCACCCCACCCCCGTTATTTTAACGACACTCGGCAAACGGAAATATCGTCGTCGTTAAGGGTATGCTCTCTGTCGCCGGTGTTTTCGCCTCGCGGGGCGGGGGACGGGCCTCGAAAATCCCAAACGCGTCGTCGTCTCGGTCGAAAATTATTACAGTTTTTATTACGATATTGATTACGCGCGCGGTGTATCATCGTGTGCTACAACAGTGTGTTCAAACGCGTTCTGACAAAAGTCGAAAGCATAAAAAATACGGTTTTTTCATTATTTCAAATTACAATTGAAACCGCGCGTAAATGGATCAAATCGATTCTCCGCGACTCTATAATATAATATGGAGAGAGCCCGACATAAACGCGTTGAGAGTTAAACCACGAATCACGCGTGTAGATATATTATCGCAGAGAGAGAAAATAATCATCGAATCGCGGTAATTTATCGAAAGTCGAACGCACCTAACCGCGGTCGTTTAAATTACACCGCTCGAGTAAATAATTATTGTGACGTTCGTTTGAGCCAAACACGATGCGTTTTTCAACATTAAAACGAGTCTACATAACGATGATATTACGAGTGTAACGCGCTAGTGGAAATTTTAAAAGTTCGCGATTTCGACGTTTCGAGTTGCCATCAATAAAAACACAATCACGCGCCTATAAATACCGGGTAAACCAGTGGTTCTCGACCCTTTTTAAATATGACGACATCCTAATTCGAATCCATAAAAATGGTTAAATTTACGCGAACAATTTATCGTCTTTAACGAGCAAGTATAACGGCAAGTATTATTATTATTCATTCGAAAAAGACTACTGTGCGCGCATCGAAGAGATTCATAAAAGTTTAGGTATATTTAAAAAAAAAGAAAGCAAATATCGTTTCGCGCAAACGAAAAGTACAACTGAATTTTATTTGATCGTGCGTATAATTCGAAGGATGATTTTCAATTTGAAAATTGACCCGTCAAATATGTATTTTTAAAGCGTAAATAATCGTAAATATAGCTCGTTTTAATTTTGAATCTTTCGATACATTTTAAGTCATTTTTTGCAACGTATTTATTATTATTGTACACCTAATCGAAAGGAAAACCACGAGCTGAATAAAAAATATATAAATAAAAATAATAATATATTTAAAATTCGTTGATTTCACGCTGTAATAAATTTGGGAAAACGTGTTTCAAAGGGTTTTGCGTATTCTAAAGTTGATAAAATGTTTAGTAGTTTATTTATATTTAGGGTAATTATTATTATCAATCGGGGTTTTTTTAGGCTATCGACATCCGATCCTTGCCGTAAACGTCGGGTTTTTCGTCGGTTAGCAGAATTGAAAACTTAAATCCTACCCGGACCAACGGTATTCGGAATATAACAATAACCGTTACGCCGCGAGAATATTATGGTTACACAAAAGCGCGGGGGGGAAGTTTAATTTTGCACATTTTCAACACGTATATACTACTTTCCGTCTCAACGACGAGATCAAATGACGCGACAGCATACGTATATTATATACGCGACAGTACGTATAAAGAGACTTTTTCTTTTTTTTTTTACCGGCTCTTTGAACGTATAGTTTTTAATTAGCACCCCTCGAAAACGGTCGAGTTCAAAATGAAAATCTAACGGCGGCGTATAGTTACCCTGTTTATTGTGTATATTACACAGAATCATCCACTCACCGTGAGCATTATTACTTACTCAGAAGTAGAGTCTCGCGCTAATTTGCGTATTTATAATATACATTCCTCCTTTCGCGTCACATTATGAACGCGCGCACGCGATTAATAATAATCATATATAGTTATAGCTACTTAAAAAATTCAAAATTTTCAGTCGGCGCGCACGACGGATCCGTCCGCCCTAGTCCTTACGTTTCACAAACGGATAGGGAAAAATAAAAAACGACCAAACGATTTCGCGAGGTGGAAACACGGCAGCAGCAGCAGCAGCAGCAGCCTATTATATAGCTTCAAACCTATCAGTTTCGTTCCGCGAAAATAAATGAAAACGCGATGGTATAAGTGTGAGACGAATCGAGGACGTACTCAAAGAAGGGGTGGTTCGTCGCTTGGGGTTTCATTCATAGAAAAACCAAAATACGTACAATTCTCGTTTTTTGTTTTTGAGAGGTGGGAGGGGGAAAGATGGGGGAAAAAAAAACATTTCCTCTTAATTTTATATATGAAATTTTCCGATTTCGGCAATATTGATTAAAAACTAGGGCCGAATACCACTTGTATATTATATATAAAGTACTTGAAAACTTCAAAACGTGTACGCACTCGCGTACTTAAGTACAAGAAATAATATTATACACTCGAGAATATGCTCTGCAGAAATGTAGATTACACGATTGCATTATTATATGGTAGAAAAAAAAAAAAAAGGTAAACGAGATAATATTTTTTTTTAAAACGTAATCGATAGCTAAATATTTGAAAATTAATTACTTTCTTCTCGTTTTTAAACATTTTACATTACACTATAAAAATGTAATGACTCGTTTATTAGAAGGAAACGAGTTGCTTTCACCACCGAATTCAGGATCGGACATAATAATAATAAAAGTCTTATTTTTTATAGACTACCGGGAAAACCGAAGGTACGGCAATGAATGTTATATAGATCGTATATAATTAGGAATTGCAAACCTAACCGGAATTCCAATACACTCGGCATTGTTTTAAAACACTATAGCAGCGACGCGACGACAATCGTTTTATAACGGCAAATCCGTTTCACGTGATGTATGAATTTAATCGTCGACAGAGAATACAAAAATCATTTTAAAGAGAATTGAAATTTCAAGGCGGCCCCTTGGATTTATTAGGGTATTTCCTGGTTTTAGGGACATTTAAAAATGCTATTCGAGATTTTTTTTTATTTTTTTTTTTATACGAAACCCGTCATACGCACTTTGAAAAACGTTCACTCGCAGACGGTTATTAAAATAACAGAGAGCAATCCGAAGAAATCCTTTTCAAATATCACACACGCCGCGTGCTCGACCGATAAAATCATGTGCATCGACCACCACAGAGTGGTTCCCACGAAAATAGTTTTGTTCGTATACGATATTGATTGTTACGCGAAAAAACAAAACCGCAGCACATTTCATAGAGGGTAGTTTTTTAATTTTTCGGACGATTCTCAGAGAGACACTCTATATAGAGCGTTTTCGGAAATAAATATCTTATATATAAAAATGAATCGCAAAATGTGTTGTAAGCGCATAACTCAACAACCCCTGAACCGATTTCGCTAATTCTTTTTTTATAATATTCCTTAAAGTACGAGGATGGTTTTTACGGAGAGAATTATTAAGAAATAAAGAACCCTAAGAGGGTTAAAAGGGGTAAAAATGGAAAAAATCCCGAGTCACTGGGGAGCTTTGTGGTATTAAATTTTGTCAATAGTTTCATTTAATATAGCAGAGGCCCCTAAAGAAAGGATTTCCTAAATTCGACACCTACCGGAGTTAAATGGGGTAAAAGGGGTAAAAATGAAAAAAACTGATAAAATAAAAAGTTATACTGCACACGGGCGAAGCCGGGTTATTCAGCTAGTAATATTAATAAAACACGCGCATACAACAATAGTGTAAACGTATAAAACGTATCGAAAACGACGACGGGCGACGGCGATGGCGGGGGTCGGCGGAAAACGCTCAGAGTGTGAACGTTACGCGTAAAATATATATATTATATAAATATATGTTCGACGGTCGCGCAAAAACCCTCTCTCCGTCCGTCCGTCCGTTCATTTCGCCGCTGTTTTATAAACGTTCAAACACGACTTCGAACAAACACAATTATATTATATATATATATATATATATTATCCAGTTACGCGCCCGTTTCGCGTATACCGCTGTAATTGCTTGTAAAATAAATATTTTTCAATCGTCCGCGCGCCGCAGCGCTCCCCCACGATAAACATCTACCCCGGGGGGCAAATAATACAAAAATCACGGGCGTCGAAAAGCGCTCGCGCGTCCGTCCGATATTTCTACCTGTTACCCGCGCGGCATACGATAATATACATATATATTATATAGTGTTGTGTAATAATGTACGTTATATACTGTGAAACGCGCCCGACGACCTCATCTCGTAAATCAACAAGAGGCCGTTCAAAACACGGTTTTCGCACGCGCACAAATCCGATGTCACACACAACTCTGCGCGTTCGGCGGGGTCGCGCAGCGTAGAACAGAGCACCTAAGGGGGCGGCGGCACGTTTTCCCCCGTCAAAATAAATAACACGTCATACAAAACCATTGTCATCGATTATTCTATTATTATCGTGTATAGATTGTACACTACAGTAGACGGATAGTTTGTGTTTATTTAATTTTTTTTTTTTTTTCCGGACGCCCTGCTGCGTTTTTTATATTGCGATGACATATAAGTACTTTTTTACACAACTAGAGAGTTTGTGCGTTTTTACCGAGTATGCCGAAAAATCGCCTGGATAAACTACGAATTCGAATCGCAACCGAACGAGTTCGAAATTTCATTTCGCATATTTCGAGGGTTTTTTACAAATTTTAAAACAAGACTGTATTGTAAATAGGTTTTTAATTTTTTTTTAACGGTCCAGTGATAAATAACATTCGAAAAACGTACTTAGGCGCGTTAAATTTCATTTGTTGAAAAATTTGTCTGCATGAAAATAAATAGTAAAAATGTTATACATTAATAGAAATACGCGCCGATTTCATAATTGAACACATGACTTTTTACTTAAAAAAATATATCGCCCGATAAACGTAGTTTGTTTTTATTTGAAAATCACAAATTTCAATTAGTTTTAAATTTAATTTAATAGCTTTCAAACCGTAATATTTCTTAAGATAAATAAAAAAACAAATTTATTTTACATTTCGTTAATCGTATTTTATCTATTTTTCCCATGATTTTAATTATTATCAACATTTATTATTATAAACATTTTTTCGAAATTATCATCAAAACTAATTGCATAATTTAGTGATTTTAAACGCATATTTTGATAGTTTTTAGTGCATGAACTTCCGGGCCCTAGCCATATTAACGATGTCGAAAAAAAGTCGTAAAATAGTTTTAGATCAAACCGTGAGAGGTGACGAGTTGGCAAAAATAATGATGAATACGCACGCGTCACTATTATGTAAAACTCTAATCGTATTCGTACTATGTGTAGAGAATATAAATTATCGTCTATTCGTTAATGAATGTAGTTTGGGTGAAATTCGATAATTTCCGTAGCGCAAAAGGGTTGAAAAAATCGTCAAAGAAAGTATAGTCTCGCAGTTTTTCGAATTTATTTCAAAAACCATAACATCGAAATAAACGGGGGACATTGTTCGCAAAACTTTATACTTATTTGGAAATATTATATTTTACAGTTTTTAAATATATTTCACGGACGATCGGAGAATGTAATTATAATAACTAAGGTTCGGATTTAAATACCCGAAAAATATCGAAAATCACCCTTACAAAAAAATGCATTTATCACCTAAAATCTGTACTAAAAAGTTTTCCTTACGACTCATTAAAAATTATAATTGAACGAAAAAAAAAAAATGAAAATTTATAATTTACATTATTTCGGTATATTACTAGAAATAGGATAAAAATGATCTAAAAAAATAAATAATTAATAATGCCCATAAACGTAAAAAAAAACCTCGAAATATGCAAAAAATATCCTCTAAAAACAGTCAGATTCGCGAAAATATTGGATAAAAAATTTTTTTCGCCAGTCTCAATTAGTCTCGAAAATATTTTCGCGCAAAGTAAAAATCGTCCGTCAAAAAAATCAACTACTACCCGGGGACGGACTGCAATATAATTATATACGAGTGTATATCATAGATACATGACGGTATAATATATACGTTTTTACCGGCACTATAACCATAGAATATAATTGTAACGTTTCGTCCAGACAGAAATGATAATAAAATATTATAAACTGATCGAAAATTTTCAAACTCGTGTTTTACGCGTGCACGACAATGCACGACGTTTAATTTCTAATGAAACCGGTCCCTAATTTATGACTCGCCAATTTCGATCGCGCGTTAAACTGAATTACACGTGTAATCGTCAGGAATTAAAAAATATGGGCGCCACTGATTTTACGACAAAATCAAGTTTAAAAAAAATAAAATAATATAATAATAATATATACGTTTTTACCGGCACTATAACCATAGAATATAATTGTAACGTTTCGTCCAGACAGAAATGATAGTAAATAAACTGATCGAAAATGTTGAAACTCGTGTTTAACGCACGTATAATCTCTAATGAAACCGGTCCCTAATTTAAGGCTCGCCAATTTCGATCGCGCATTAAACTACACGCGTACACGTATCTAAAACTTCAATACGTCAAAACGTCAATACCCGTGTACTGAATTACACGTGTAATCGTCCGGAATTAAAAAATATGGGCGCCACGACAAAATAAAGTTTAAAAAAAAAAAATAATATAATAATATATCCGTTTTTACCGGCACTATAACCATAGAATATAATTGTAACGTTACGTCCAGACAGAAATGATAATAAATATACCGACTAAAAATATTCAAACTCGTGTTTAACGCACGTATAATCTCTAATGAAACCGGTCCCTAATTTAAGGCTCGCCAATTTCGATCGCGCATTAAACTACACGCGTACACGTATCCAAAACGTATTGATACCCGTGTAATCGTCCGGAATTAAAAAATATGGGCGCGCCACTGGTTTTACGACAAAATCAAATTTAAAAAAAAAAATAATATAATAATATATACGTTTTTACCGGCACTATAAACCATATTGTAATGTAATTGTGACGTTTCGTCCAGACAGAAATGATAGTAAATAGACTGACTAAAAATGTTCAAACTCGTGTTTAACGCACGTATAATCTCTAATGAGTCTAATGAAACCGGTCCCTAATTTAAGGCTCGCGGTTTTGATCGCGCATTAAACTACAACGCGCGCGTACGCGATTCTAATAAAATGTATTAATTTACTAATATTATATAATACCCGTGTGCTACACGTATCCGGAATTAAAAAATGTGGGCGCCGCCACTGATTTTACGACAAAATGAAGTTTGAAAAAAAATAAAAAATATTTATCTATCGACCACCACCGTGATATTAAGTAGTCCTAACGTACACTAAAAAAGGGTACACGTACTCTAAGTAAATATTATTCGACTTACCTTATAATGGCGACGGCAGTGATGGCGGCGACAGCGATGGCGATGGCGACGGCGACGGCGACGGCGACGACGACGACGACGCATTGAAGAACGATTACGGCGGTGACGCGCGAGATCTGCTAGGCGGACGGAAAGAAGCGTGCGAGAGAAAGACCGGCGAACAACTGATTCGTTCTGCCGTCGGGAGGCCACCACGGGGAGTCGAGGACGACGAGCGTTTTGTCGCGGCGTAACCGCTCGACCAATCGGGACGCGACGTGTGGGCGCGCAGACCGTTCATTGGCTCGCGATTCACGTGACCCGGTCACGTTGTTTTGCGCGTGACAATTTCGTTCTAAAGCGGCGGCGGCGGCGGCGGCGGCCGCTTCGCGATCTATATCGTTACGAAATAATAGTAATTATCGATATTAAATAACATCGATATCGCACGATTATAATTAATATCGCGCGATTATAATTAATATCGCGCGATTATAATTAATATCGCGCGATGTCTCGCAATCGATTGAATAGAATAAAATATAATATTAAAATATATTAGTCAACGAATATTATAATATCGTGCCGTTCGGACATGATTACAGGGGCGTATGGAGGGGGGGGGGGGGCTGAGAGGGCTTTTACATTTGAAATGAAAGACGAACATACAGAATTCGTGTTGTATACACACGCGCAGGGGGGTGTAAGAGGTTTCCACCCCTCCCGGATATTTATTTATTTTTTAAAGATATTTAATTTTGACGTACCTACACATTATTATAGTACAATTATTATATTTTCATTATAAATATAAAATATACATAACAATAATTTAAATACAAATTAAAATTAATAAAATAACTTATTTAAATCAACCTGTGATTATGAATTGACTCTTAAACACCTCCCCAGAAAAACATTCTGTCCACACCACTGCACACACACACACACACACACACATAATATCTTATATATAAAAATGAATCGCAAAATGTGTTGTAAGCGCATAACTCAACAACCCCTGAACCGATTTCGCTAATTCTTTTTTTATAATATTCCTTAAAATACGAGGATAGTTTTTACGGAGAGAATTATTAAGAAAATTAACCCTGAGAGGGTTAAAAGGGGTAAAAATAGAAAAAATCCTGAGTCACTGGAGCTTTGTGGTATTAAATTTTGTCAATAGTTTCATTTAATATAGCAGAGGCCCCTAGAGAAAGGATTTTCCAAAATTCGACACCTACCGGAGTTAAAAGGGGTAAAAAGGGTGAAACTAGAAAAATTCGCCTGGCTGAAACTACTGGAGCTTTGAGTATGAAATTTGGTCAGCAGTTTCGTTTTATATAGTGGAGACCCCGTGGGAAAGGATTTTCCTAAATTCGACACCTACCGGAGTTAAAAGGGGTAAAAATGAAAAAAACTGATAAAATAAAAAGTTATACTGTACACGGGCGAAGCCGGGTTATTCAGCTATAGTATATTATAAAATCAATCGAGTGTATAAAGTGTTCGTTGTGTCGATCGAAATATAATAGAATAACGTTCGTTTTTATAATCTAATGCGATTAATTTTATCGCGTTGATCAACATGAGATCTACCGGCGCTTGAAATAAGTAATAAATATAGCATAACAACTGACGGTAAATAAAAAATAATACCTACGGAACGCGTTTGACACTTCCAACGAATGTTCTCGACTGAATATTGAGAGGTTTTCGGGGAATATGTCGATCGCACAAAAAAATATCGATGCAATTTTATGGCGAAAATCACAATGATCGCCGAAAAAGAGACTTAATATGAACTGCCTTTGTATCGCATACATCTGCAGACTGTATGACTTCCGAACGACAGACAATTTACTGGACAATTTATTTTTAGTACTCAAATCGAATTTCGAAAAAGTTTTATTCCGAACAATTTATCATCGTGTCTCCAAATGTAATCCAACCTTATATACGTCTTTTGCCACGTCCACTCCGCGCTGTGCGTCCAATAATTTCCGAATACATTGCAACTTCCACACACACACACGCACACGCCACCCAGAGCGTATTGTTTTCGATTTAAATCACAATTCGTAAACAAATATCGCAATAACTGCGTCGGAGACGGAACCAACTGTTTGGAAAGTTTCGAACCCAAACGAGAATTTCAAATAAAATTTAAACAAAAAAAAAAAAGTCATAGAAATGTTTATATTTTACTATTTGCCTAATAAAACATCGACACAACGACTGGGTTCGCCGTGTGTAAAATAACTAATAGTTATTAACTATTAGTTTTAGTTTTTTTCGACGTCGTAAATTTGAGAATTCGACTCGCATTGTTTAATGACCATAATACTGGGTTTCCTATTTATTTTTTTTCTTTTTCAATAATTGAACAACATACAATCTATACGAACCCAATATGACGAACATAAACGATATTATTAGCATATTATATAGGTGACACTTGGACTTCGAGGAGTCGATCGCGACACCGTTTTCTTTTTAGTCTTTCGCGAGGGTTTCCTGGCCGGTCGTGATTTTTTCTAAAACGTCTGGACGATTCGAAAATGAGTTGTGCTAAAATCTTCTGTAGGTGGCGGTTTCTATACGTATATTATATACTAGCTGAATAACCCGGCTTCGCTCGTGTGCGATAGTGAAATCAAATTTTTTAAAAAACAATATGAATTTCACAATCGAACGTTTTAAAATATGACGAAAAAAACACACCCAAATTTTATTTCACTGTAAAGAAAGAAAAAATTAAATTTTACATATTGTACGTAATTTTACGTAAAACTTAACTTTTGATACCATAGACGCGCGTGCCACGGAAACAAATAATAAAAAATAACCACATAGAGTGTATATATATCTCCATGGCAAAACAATAATTGTTGAATATCGTGCGTGCGTGCGTGATTAATATTGTACACTTAAGAGGCCATAACTCCGGAACCACATATCGCACAGCGTACAAACTTCACAGAAACCATCTACATATCAATCTTAATATGCACTAAAATTTTTATCGAAATCGGTTCGGTGGATCTTGAGCTATAAAATGTATTAAAATGTACATCGATTTTTATATGTATATAGATTGTAGTAGTACTGTTCGTATGATTTTTGTTATGCGTTACTCGAACTTTATTTATTTACTTATTCGTTGAACGTATAAACCGCGTAACGATATATAACACGTGTAATTACACGAAAGTCACACGATACTATTGTTACAGTGCGATACAGACGGTTATATAACATTTCAGCCGTTCCTTATCTCGCGAACGTATTCCTGGCAGACGAGTATAATAATAATATAGAATCTATATGCGTACGTCGAATAACTATTCGCTTCTCGGCCGTTATTGTTTGCTCAAACCGTTCAAATAATTTCGTAATTTTCTTTCTTTCTTTTTTCTCCACCCCCTCGATCCGCAACAATGTATCGTTCGTCCGTATAGTGTCTTGTGTACTCTTATTATTATTTGCGCGCAAAGCGCCGAGTTTTCTTCTGCGTTTTCAACGCGAATCGCGAACGGTTAAATACTATTACACGCGTACAGTCTTACTTTCTTCTCGGTAAATATTAAACGCGCGCGTGGAGAGGTACGTACGTTTTTTCCTCTTTTTTAATTAAAAACGTATAACTGCGTGTAAATACACGTTTATGTTTTGTTATACGTACAAGTATATTATAAAAAAGATTTACGCGAAGGTTATTATTATTAATATTATTATTTATCCTCGCGAATGATTATTTCGGTCTCGTGACGATTCGCTATTGATTTAACGCGTACGACGAGCGTTGATAAGCGCCCACACGAATACTTTTTAGTCGAGGCCCGCTCGATCGAAAACCGAAATGACGTCGCCGCGTCGAATTCCCGACGAAATTGCGTATTGGCTTTAGAACGCGGCCGGAGTATAATCAAGGGCCCGGAAGTTGGTGCACTATAAAAACTATCGAAAAATGCGTTGAATTTTTGTTTTTAAATAATAATTCCAAAAAAATATTCGGTATAAAATTAAAATTAATATATACACGCGATTTGACGAAATTTGAAATACATTTGTGTTTTATTCATCTCGAGGATATTATTATGGTTTTAAATTTTTGATTAGGTTTTCGAACAAATAAAAACGACGACGTTTACGGGGCGATATATTTTTTTAAACGAAGCGGCTTCGTTCAACGTCCACTTATGAAATCGGCGCGTACTTCAATTATTAATTGTATAAAAATATGTTTACTATTTATTTTCATGCCGACATATTTTTCAACGAATTACATTTTTTTAACACGTCTACTTAAAATACATTTATTGAATTGTTATTTATCACTGGACCGTTGGAAAAAAACCAACATATTTATGCCGGTAAAATTCAATTTTATTTTAAAAAAAAAACGTACACATACTCGTATATTATGCGTAAAAAACCTCGTCGAAATATGCACGATGAAATTCCGTTTTTGAACTCGTCGGGTGGCGATTCGAATTTGTAGCTCATCCGGCGACTTTTCGACGACGCACTCGGTAGAAAAACATGCGAATTCGCGAATTTCCAGCCGTTACTTTTCTTCAAAACAAGACCGTGCGAGCGCATGCGATCCGACGACGCGCGCGTGGCAAACAAAGCAATACTATATCGTTGAGCCAATAATAATATCACGCGACACTGTTACGTATTATTATCGCGTCGTGGAAAATAACGTGCGAAACATTTTGTCACCGTCGCGCGAAACGTTTTGAATCCAATACGCTCGCATTAGCATATTAACGCGAGTCGCGCGTTTTACATATTATAGCTCGACACGAGTTGCACTTTTAGATTATAATATACGGAATGGAAATCGCTGTGAAATAGTATTACGCGTCGAACAATTTTCCGATTTATATGCCGCTCAAGTAAATATATATATATATTATTATTTATGCGAGAACGGAAATGCATCGGGTGCAAGCGCACAACTCGGCCGAATGCACATGTGCGCACACCGCGCGTGTTCGGTGGCCGTGAATAGAGTCCTTCGTAGAATCGGCTCGTTTGTCAACGGGGATTCGCCGCGGATTAAAAATCCGAAAATATATTCTCGAATCTCGCGGAGACGTAACAATCATAATATTAGGAATATATAAATATTATTTTTATTATAAATATGAAAAGAGACCCCTCTCTCTCTCTCGCGCGCGCGTTTCGGACGTGTAAATAACCTCCCCAGTGCCGCAATTATGAATTCTGAGGCCCGTGTGCAAGGATTTATTTAGAGGCCCCAAATTAATAATAATATCATCAATATCCGTTTACTATAAAACCGAATTATTTACAGATCCAATGAAGCTTGGTATGATATTGAATTGCATGATATTAATTATCATCTACTTATGCTAAATTCATTGAAAACGATTACAAAAAAATCAAAAAACTTTCGAGGTACGAGACACGAGGAAGTAAAGAATACCAATATAGGCTAAATTCATTTTGAAACGGACAATCTTCAATTTTTAGCTTATGGTTTGGAAGGCCCCTAAGAACCGGAGGCCCGTGTGCATCGCACACCTTGCACACCCAATTGTTGCGGCACTGAACCTCCCACTCCCCCCCTCGATAAATTTATCGTCGATCGAAGTTAGGCACTCGCGGAATTCAATCCGCGTGTGTCGTGTGACTATTTACCTTTTTACTATTTGATTTCGTCCTCCAGGCCGCGAACGTCAAGTCGGCGCGGATCCACTACTGGATCGAGCACCGGATGGCCGAGCTGGTGGTGACGAAATCCACTCTGACGACCACGGCCAGCCCGCTGTTGTTCCCCACGGGCCGCATCAGGATCAGGTGCGAGATTTCGCAGTTCCACCTGTACAAGTCGTGGTCCGAGATCGAGCTGGTCGACAACGCGCCGCCGAAACTGGCACAAGTCATCGGGCCGAGTCTGTCGCCGCGCTCCGCGGGTATAGTATAATATAGTAATCATTACTCTGCCACGGTATAATAATATGGTGACGGCAGAGTTTCTAGATTCGAAATAATTCAATGAAATCGCGCGAGACTGTGAGAAATACGAGCGTACTCTTTTTCGTCCTGAAATTTCATTTTTCATACATTACGGCCGTCGATCTGTTAGCGAAAAAATCGAAGTTTACCAAACGACCGGCTCGGCTTGTTTTCCAATTTAAAAAACGAAATCCTACGAGATATTTTTTTCGGTGCGATTTAATGGCATGTGGATTTAACGGAACTTGAAAAATCATTTTTTCAGGTCATTTTTACGCCCTCGGCGTCCGTTCTGCACACGCGGATATGAATTATTATTATTGAAATATATTTTCTTCGTCGTCGTTCGCGATTATAATTTAAAAATTACATTGATTTTTTCGATCATTTCACACTCGTTCTCCGTTCCGTCTACGCGACCGACGACGAACGCGATAACGACTATTATTACTATCACACAAAAGTCACAGATATTCGAAAAAACAATATTTATCACCTAAACTCACGTATTATAAGTACCATCGTCGGTAGAAATAAAACCTTTGAAATTTAAATTTTTTGACACCCAATTTTTTTTAAAAAAACATCCAACTTTGACGGATTGTTTATCATTTTTTTTTTCATCTAATACGGTCGGCCGATCGGTGTGAAATAAGATTTTTCCGTCTTCTGCGCGTTTTCGAAAAAAAAAAATTTGACGTTGTCGGGGGCGACCGTACCACGGGTTCGGGCGGACAGATCCTGAAAATCGGCCCAGAGTCTGATTTATCTGGAAACAATATTTTCAACTCTTAAACTATACGTAGGTACGCTTCTCTTTTCGATTTCTCGATTTTCATCGTGCTGCCGAAACCGCGGCGGCACCTTTGTTTCGTCGCAGTGATGTTTCGTGTGGCCCGGTTCTCTGCAGTTACCGAATTTTCGCACTCGAAAACCGATTTTTTTGTCCTCCGACTATATTCGATATTCCTCTCCGGCGCTGCCGGTCGCCCGCGTCCGCTGCGCGTTATCGACTAATGTGCGACGTGTGTTTGAATTTTAGGCACCGCTCCGAGGCAACAGAACTGGGCGTCGACCACGTTCGTGTCACTATTGTTCGTCGTCAACGCCAAACTACTGCTGTAATCGTAACGTCCGCGTGCAATGATATTTGGAATCAATAGAACCGACCCGGGGCCGCGTTACGGACGGCGTATACGTATCGAACGTCCAACGCACTGCAACTATACGAGACGTCATATAACGATATAATAATAGAAAGTCAACATAGGAGTATTATAAATTGCATACCTATAAGCCGATAAATATATAAATATAATAAAATACATTATTATGAATAAATAAATGTTAATGTTAACGTGTCACAGTTTGTTTGGTCGATCTGTGTGGGTTGTGAGCGCTAGAATTTTTTCAACGTGTACTAATAATTTGTTGATTATGTGTAATTATTATTATTATTATTATTATTATTATTATAATTTTGTTAAGACGGTGAGAGAAAAAAAACCAAATGAAAATTATACTAAATTTCGTAACGACGATATTATAATATTGTTATATTGATTTTCGTGTTGTAGTTATATTATTATTATTATTATTACATACCTATTATTATTATTATTATTATTATTAAATGTATTTATTAATTTTCGTTTCGTTTGTAATATATATAAAATAAAAAACATGTCCTGCCGAATGTGGTTCGTCGCGTGGAAAATCACGTAAAACCGAACGAAATTACATACGAGTGTGTATACGGTTTTTGTGTTGCATAACTGACGAGTCGGCGGCGCTGCGTAAAAACACGCGATAGATTTCGATTGCGCGCGACGCGGAACGAGAGAACGAGTAAGTATACGACTGCGGGTTCAGATGTCGCTTCGAATTTTGACGGGGGAAAAAACCCCTGGAGATAATTTTGAAATCGACCCTGCCCAAAAAATACCGACCGGTCAATGTTTGCCACGAGAAACCTGAAGTGGTAAAGAGTATACTGGTTTTAGTCGAAAAAGTGATGACGGACGCGAGAAGCAAAACTCCGATTAGAAAATTGTGTTCAAACACATCTCGATTCGCTCAAAAACAAAAAATACAACGACGACGTGCCGGACATTGCATATAATCTATTACTGATAACGGTGAGGAGAGAGAAAATACCGCGAACGATTTATACCTGTCGGGTGTTGCACGCGCAATAGTAGAATGAGGAATATCGTTCCATTAAAATGTTAATAACGGAAACGTGAAAAAATAAATAAAAATAAAAAATCAATAAATGAAACGTCTCGCGGCGGCGGCGGAACTAGTGGAGCCGAAAAAATATGTTTATTTATTGTTCCTTCTTTGCCTACCCTCGAAAGACCATAAATTTGTCGCGCGCGCGCGCGCGCGCGGAGACAAAGTTCTAACAATTTACATAATTCAATTCGCTTTCGTCTACTACCTGCCTACCCTCAAATACATACATATATACGTATATATAGTCTTCTTCGATAAAGTGTAGTCCGTTTGCTCGTTATTTCTTACAAGAGAACACGACATCAATAATAATGCCGTTTGACGATGAATAAATTGCCAATAAAAGACTTATTCTCATTTCTTTCTAAATAATTATTATAATGCGAATAATACAAACGGAGCCGCCGCGTTTAACGGGGAACGACGGGGGACCGATATCAGCCTCGGGGCGGTGGCGAATCGTTCTAAAAAATAACGAATTCGCCCGTAATTATTATAAAAACTGTTAAGCATAATATACGCATAGTTATATTATTGCGAATCGTAATGGAATCTAAAGCGACGACGGTCCTCGTTCGACGGCGGATCGACATTTCGCTGTTGCGATTATTTCACCGACGACGGTTTTAATTATATCATAATATTATCACGCGCTTTTTCGTTCGTCACTACATCGCGCATCGTGGCGACACATAAAACACCGAAGACGACACGAAAAAACCTTTTGATAAACACGGTTGTACTTAACGCTCTCGGAAAAAAAAAAAATCTGACTAGTAAAATTTTCCAACAACATTTTTAAAACCGTAAACGTTTTGGCAGGAGCTAAAACTCTACGTGTGAAGGAGCCGACGACGGACGGTAAGTATAATATCCTGTCGTCGCGAGAGCAGAAGGATAAAATACACGTCGCGACGTCGTCGTATATGCGCGTTCGACGGCATAATAATAGTAAACGTAAAACAACGCGCGCTGGTCGCCAACAAAGGGGGTGTTCTTGAGATCGGAATATGACATTTCAGATATTTTCCGCGCGAAATCGCAATTTCGAATTTGCATATAAACGTGTCGGCGGCGGCGACGACGACAAAGTCATCGATCGAATAAACGCGTCGTCGAGAAACGGCCGTTACGGACACCTGCACTACGTACATAAGACGTGTCTGCAGCAGTAGGTACAACACTGCACGTCATAACGCGGTTCTCGACCGCGGTGTGTGGCTCAGGGTCGCCGTAACGGTCCAAGCATAATATACCGACCGGGACATTTATCGACAGTAATAATTCAATATTGGACGACCTTTTTTTTTTCTACGATAAAAAAAAAAAAACCGACTTTTACATTATTAAACTAGAGATTAACAACAGACAGGACGTAGGTGTAAACCGGGAGGAAGCGAAAGGAAACCCAACTCTGGCCTACCGTTGAAAAGTTTAATAGGCAAAAAAAGGAGCCCCGATTTCTTTTCGAAACGACAAATCGACGTGTCATCGATACCAGACCACTATATAGGTCCGGTATATATTGTTTGACGCGTTTTGTAAAAAGCAGCGTATTGCACGGGAAAATATTATAACGTCATCGCCTATATTATCGTGACTGAGGCGCGGGCTGAAACGCATTGAAAAAACAAAAAACTACTTCATTAAAAATATACGAGCATTATTTTGTGGAAACAAAATAAAATTTTAATTTTCGTCGTTCTAGGTATGATATTATTATAATATACGTATTATGCGAAACGAATTTCGTGCTCGAAAAGCATTGTTTAAGAGTTCGTGGAAAAAAAATCAATTTCCATTTCAATCAGTAGAGCTGTTAGTTATGATTCGCGAACTCGTATCGAAACGATTTAAATATACAATTCAAATCGATAATTTTGTATGGAAAAAAAAAACAATTAATTTTTATTCTACAATATTCAATCGTACCTGACTATAACATATAGTATTATAACATCATAATAATTAGTAACGGTTCCTAATTTTGGGTTAAGTGACTAATATTTTTAGTAAAAATCGCACGTGAAAACACAATGGAGTTGAAAAAAATTTAAATAAACCGTCGTCTGTTCCCGATGACTGTAATAGTTGTACAACTTTAGCCAAGGCCGGCGCTAGCTTTTGCGAGGCCCTGGGCAAAACTTATTTAACCAATAACCAGTCGCCTATAGGTGTGATTAAAGGTGAACAATTATTATCAAAAATGAATGTCCCGAATTTTAAGCGAGAGGCCCTGGACAAATGCCCCGTTTTGTCCCCTAACGCCGGCCCCGACTTTAGCATGGTAGAACGACGAAATAAGAAAATAGGTTTACCTTCGTTTCTATCGACGTCGAAATGGCGTTTGCTCGTTTCAATCGTCCTCTATTGCGGGTAATATAATCTCAGACGTAGTCAATTTAATTTGCATGTCTCTGTTTGTGTATGATTATTGCATATTTCGGTCTATTTCCTACTGTTCGTTTGACGGTTTTCGATACAAAATACCAATGAACACCCCTCGTTTTTTACAATACATAGTTAAATCTGAAACGGAATAAAAACTGTCTTTCATACAGATTATAATATGCTAATCGTCGTCGTTTATTTACCAACCGACTTTTTTTTACTACCTACCTATTACGAGTAGTTTAAGAAGTATAAGAATAGTTAAGAACAGTTGCGAATTCAACGCGGGACTCGGCGGTCGACAATGTGCGGTCTGCATCTATGTATATAGATCGGCACATTTCGAGGGGCGGCAAATGTTATCAATTACTTTTTTATTCTGTTCTGTGTAAGAACAACATAATGGAGTAAAAGTGCTGAAACTACGTTATGATATTACATCGAGATGGTATATATAATATTTCGTTTGTAAATTGTCATTACTTAGCTAGGGCCCGGAAGTTGGTGCATTTGCGTGTTTTTACCGAGTCGCTAGATAAGCTACGAATTCGAATCGCGACCTAACGAGTTCAAAAATGGAATTTCATTTCGCATACTTGTAATTTGAGGTTTTTTCCATAGACGCGGGTGTGCATATTTCAAAATGAAACTTCATTTTACCGCATAAATATAGTAAAGCATAAATAGTAAAAATGTTATACATTAATCGAAGTACGGGCCTATTTCATAGACGGATGTGGCGAACGAATAGCTTTTTGTTTGAAAAAAACTAATCGCCCGACAAACGTGGTCGTTTGTTTTTATTCGAAAACCTATCCGAATCACATGCCGAAAGTCGTCGTAATGTTCTCAAAGCAAATACAAAACGCGCGAATGTATTTCACATTTAGTTGAATCGTATGAAATCTATTTTTCCCGTCGTCGTTTTAATCGACATTTTACGCCGAACGTTTATTTAAAAAAAAAAAAAAGAAGAAATCAAATGCATATTTTAGTGATTTTAAAGGCATATTTCGTTAGTTTTTAGTGCGCGAACTTCCGAGGAGCGCACTGCTAGTAATATTATTACAGTCGCGTAATATTGCATATTCTGTCGCAGTATTATATACTCGTACTTTCAAGGAGGTAAACGTTAAAGTTTCTACGTTGAACTCGACGGAAAATATAGTTTAAACGGGGGGGAGGAAAAAAAAAACGTGAAGGCTGGAGCACCTGTAGTCTCCCTCCCCTCGCGCCCACCTGGCTACGGCCTTGTATTATGTTATAATATTAACTAACGGAATCGTCGGGCGCGCGCGCGGAAATGATATTTTCGAGAGCGTCTCGCGTTCGACGACGACACGCGTGTACTATATACGCGGCGGCGGCTACTTATATATTATATAAAGTCGGTCGGGAAACGAATTTATTCGAATAGCCGAGCCGGAGCGACGACGACGGACGCGCGTTTTCATCACAATATTATACACGATATTATTTTATATACATGTATACACGCGCGCCGCAGTCGTTTTCGGGTTTATCAGATTTTTACTGCCCGCCCGGTTTATTCGGGCTTCTTTATTTTTATCTCTTTTCCGATCCGCCCGCGATACGGATTTATCGTTTTTCTCCCCTCCTCTTCCTCCTCCTTTTTCGTCTTCCGTTTTTGTTTTTACACGAGACGCGCGTGTCCTTTTATATATACGTATACGCCGTCCTGCGAGATGCTGGCGTTTACACTACGACGACGACGAGAGACCGCGTAGTATTATATTATTATAAACCGCAGGCCAACCGAGGGCGGAGGGGCACCACAACGGATCGAACTACTTCGCAGGACGAACGCGCGAGAGAGCGAAAATAAAATTATCTCGCGCGCCCCCTCCGGAGGATAGCTGATATACACGCGGTCTTTGTCCGCGCCGAATCGTTTACCCGGCGATTTACGACGATTGTATTTTATATTACATAACATGTTATAACGCGTTTCGCGACGAGATAAAATTTCGAAAACTGACCGCTAAACACGAACGCGCGCGCTCGTCTCATGACGTTTTACGACGCTCGAATAAGCCGCGACCATATTATATATAGGACGTGTGACGTGCGTGCGTTTTATAATATTACTGTCGCCCGAGTTGTGTGAGGGGAAGGATCGATTTTTTTGCTGTTCTTCTTTTTTTTACTCCAACTCGCACGACAATACACAATTGTTGTCTCGGTGGATTCGAAAAAAGATAAATATGGAATATGATTTCAAAACGAAAACGAATCCTAATTAAAAAAAAAATTGTCTACTCTGCCGTCGTCGTCATGAATAGTTTTAACGTCGTCGTTTCGTTGAGAAAAATCGGGTCTGCGAATCGGCGAAAACAATGGGAAAACGTGGTTTTTGAAACGAATATTTCGAATTCAAGTACACTACGAGTATATACGTCAAATATGTAAATCGTGTATAGTCCTGCCGCAACGTAATAAGTTGGAAAAGTAAGACGACAAAACCGTAGAATCATACGTGGGGGAAAGATTTAATCCGTGAAGGCGTCCTTTACTATATAATATTTATATTTTACGGTAAATCGCCAATGCTTTAATTGTATAATATGCAAACGTTTTGTTTATTTATAATTTACAAAACGGGCACGGGCCCAAGACTACGAGGTCCAGTAGTACAGTAGGTACCATTGTGTTCGTGTCATTTTACAGATGGATTATGATAAATTAACCAAAGGTCGATTTTAATGCGATTCGATTCGTTTCGAACTTTGTAGGAGTTTTATCGACGTATATTATTTCGTTCGAACGCTATCGATTTATCGTCTGTGTCGAGGTAATTAAAATTGTGAAACGCGACGGTTAAAAGCTAATTACAATGACTGTATTTTCTCTTCTTCGAATAATTATTATTCGTTAATAATATTTGTTTTGGTCGTGTGCCGCGCGATAACATTTCGTAATAACACTCGTGACTCATAACCAGAGCTCGGAAATTGTATGGAAACATTCGCGACGATATGAAATCGAATATATTATAAGTTTTAATGGTTTTAAAAAAATGAACCCCCCCCCCCTCTACCAATTGGCTGCAGAATGAAAACAAATTCAATACTTTAAAAATATTTTACACCTTTAATCTAGTTGTTTGTATAATGCATTTTATTACGAGGTGTATACTTTAATATTTCTTTATTTTAAACATCGTCAACAGCTGTGGCATTAAACGTATGTAATAATTAAAATATCGTACGAACCTGTCCAGTGGGGCTCGTCATCTATTCGGAAAAGTAAACTAATAGTAATAATATGTTCAATGTGAATTTGAGTGAGCTGCTATGAATTCGTTTTTGTATATCTAATAAAGAAAAATAAAAAATGTAATCTCGTATATTTCGCGTGTCTCGGACACTTTCATAAAACTACCGTGTATATATTTAATCATTCATCGCGTTTTCAAGCATTTTCAAGACATTTTAATCCGTTTACACCGATTTCGAATGGTTTCTTTTTTTGTGTGTGTGTGTGTTTAGTATTAACTCGACATACGTATTAAATTGACCATTTTAACTAATACAAATAATAATACAGTATATATGAAAAAAACCGAACCGACATCGATAGTTCTCATTATGAAACACTGTTGTTTTGTCGATAAATCTAATTGCCATTGGTGATAATTTATTTACGTACGACTATATTTAAAATCATTATTTTAGAAATCGAAAAGACAACGATCATACTAAACACGTTATTTTAGATTTTCATACGCGTTTTGAATCGCGTCGAAAATTACACCATTTTTTATTGTTTTCTACGTACCTGTTTCGGTTATTTTTTTAAGTACATTTGTGTTTGCGTGCGTGTAATCGAAACAGAACAAATGACTACCCGAATCGATCGAATTGAACTTTTCAATTATGACGTCTGAAAATCGCACGTTATGTGTGCACTGACACCGTGCACTCTCACTACGTCGCGTTATTGTTAAAGATTACTCGAAATAGTTCGACGACGACGAGTTATAGTGAGGAACAATGAATCGAGTGGATTTTCGTTTACTGAAATAAATTTAATGTCAATTCGTCGGGGTACTTGTCGACGAGAAAAAAATAATAATAATAATAATAATATCAAAACGTATTAAAGAAAAATATTTTCAATCATAGTCGTATTCAAAGCGTCTCGTGAAATACCCGTGTAGATGGCCGAGACTCGTATAATAATAATCGGTTGTATTATGCGCACGACGACGCTCCCTATCAGAACCATTCTACTCGATTTGTTTGTATGCATTATAAACACACACCTAAACCGATACAGAATTGCAAATCATAATAAATAAAAAAACGAATCGCAATAATAATAACAATTCATGAATAATACATTTGCAGCGCAGCAGCCGATCGATCGTTTTATCACTTCGATTAGCCATTAACACGATATAATATACACTAGCTATAATCCGCGCCACGATCATATTATTAATAAATATTATTATGGTCGTGAAATTAATTTCTTACACATTTTACGTACCGTACGGACATTAAATTCGTATTAAAACCGGACCATGTTTTCTTTCGACTACAGGATGTCACAACTGACCACCGCGCCGTCGTCGCGTTTAGTATGTAACGACTATTCGTTCGATTGTTTCCATTTTGTTCGATTGTTCGTGCGCGCGATTAAAGCTACGGACGACGTAATATAAAATGAGATAGAGGAAGTATTATATTATGGTATACACCTGGACGGTCTCGAACGACCCGATGATCGACATAGTTACGAGTGAAATTAAACGATCCGCGGAGACTTTTAAGCTGTAAGATTTTTCGTTTTTAGTCTGTTTTCGGCTGTGGGAAAATCTCTCGGCGGGAATGATGCCCTGTATTTTTGTACAAACATAAAATACGAATTAAAAAATCATCGAGCTAATCGCGGCGAGCTGTAATAATAACGCGGCGTTGGTTTCAACGTACGTCGTCGTCGGTGTTAAATAGTATTTATTATAAATTAAAAACAATTGATTTTGTACATTGATTGTGTTTGCCATCTCTCGACGACGTTTAATGAACCTATAACATTTACTTGTAAAATAACTAATACGTAATATAATATAATAAAATATTCTCGATCGGTCGAACGATAGAGTATGCGCGAAAATAATATTGAACACGATTATTATTTTTAAACTCTAGATCTACTTGATCGATTGGTCCTATTTTCCAAACACGCCAATGTTCTTTATGTCGTCTTCTTTGCCCTCGGCATACTTTTGATGCCATTCCAAATTCCTTTGCATAATCGTTTCTCCGCGGTCGCGTGCTCTCTTGCCCGTCACAACCATTACGACACAACCCACGAGAATTGTGACCATCGTGATGTTGGCCAGTTTGATACGAATAATGGATCGCACTTTGCTCCACACTTCAGGACTGCAATACAAATTAAAAATACATGTTTTAATCGAATCGAGTATGTAATGTCATAGTTCACGGGTTCTATTAAATATACATATATAAATAAAATCGTAAAATAAAAAAAAACGGAAAGTGAGGTCCAAGGGTCATATGTTTTTCAACTAATACTCTGATAGATTTCTGTTTTTATTCTGTTTCTGTTCAATTAACTTAATCACAATTGTTGGATGGACTTTCCGTCGATCTATCGTCAATCTATTATAATAGGTTCTATATAAATAACTTGACTTTGTCACGTAAACAATTCAAATTGTATGGTTTCAATGTCATGATAATATAAGAAAAGAAAAACAAGACATAAAAAAGCATGATTTGAATACAGCCACAGACAACAGGACGTGTTCGTTCCAAAAGAACCTTTGTATCTGATAGTGTTTGTACGACTTTTACCCCATCAACCATATCGTCTCCTTAATCGATCTCATGATCAAATGGTACCAACGTTGTAAGCGAAATAAAGAAAATTACTTTGAACACGATTCATAAATCCAATGATTTGTAATTAAACAACGCGTTATAATCATTCGAAATAAAAATTATGTTAAATTATTCAGATTTCCCGTTCGAACGGATCGAATTGAATTTCTAAAAAAATACGCTGTTGTTCGGCGTCCAATCTAATATAAAACATAAAATATATTATTCGTTTTGTATAGAGCCCGAGTGTATTGAAAGCACTGAGCAATCCCTTTTTTTTTTCGCACAAAAAGACCCGTTTTCGTTATACAACTCGATCGGACGATATGATAAGAATTCTGAAAACCCAGACGGATTCGACACACAAGGTTTTACTAGCGATAGATTTTTTTCATATTTTTTGAGTTTCGATTTCTTTAGTCTTAGATAAACAAAAAAACAAACATTTAAGTAATTGAAAATCAAATATAAGTAGACAATGTCTAAAACAAATATATAATTAATAGTGCGAGAATCGTTTTCAAACAGACATCGCGTCGGATTAGAATAATATGGTCGCAGAGTGTAATGGTATTCTTATCGGCCGAACCGTCAGGTCGATTTTTCGATAATTTTTTACAGCTCTAGTCTAACGCGATTGCGACACAGAAACACCCATCACTACACACGTCTTCACACACCTTTCGCGCGTCGTTTCTACTAACACTCGGTGTCGGTCCGTGGCTATGGCCACAATCATGGCCAAGTAGGCCCTATTTTTTAGTCGTCTAATGCAGTGCTCCTCAACCTGGGGGCCGTGGCTATATGACTGGGGGGCCTTGAAATATGTATTTAATTTAAAATATTTCCGATTATTTAGTTAATTTTTTTTAATAATTTATTTGTGTGAAATAGTGCATGTAAATTTAGTATATTATTAAGAAAAAATAATTAATGATTCTGATTGAGGGGGGCCTTGACAGTTTTACATTAAATTTAGGGGAGCCCTATAACAAAAAAGGTTGAGAAGCACTGGTCTAATGTATAAGTAACGTTGCCCGCAACTAAAATACAAAAAAGTAAAGTATAAAAAAAGTAAAAATCGTATTTAAAATGTTTATGATTTTTTTTTCCCGAATACAAGGTAATAATAATAACTGAACTATGCTGCACACGAGTATATTATGTCACACAAGCGTTACTTTTTAACTAGACCGATTCTAAGAGATTTATAATTTTCAATAAATCGCACACTTCACACAACACGCCTCGTCAAACTAATAGAATAATAAGTATAATAAACGAATTTTATTTATTCTGTAAATGCACAAACCGCCGACGTGGGTCGGGATAGATATTTTCGAGGGGAGATTTGGGTCGCGGTTCTAAAAACGATTGAGAACCACCGTGTAACACGATATAAACACGTCATATCACTCGCATAAACTTTGTTATAACATATTTCCATGAAATTTGCGAGCTATGTAAATTATAATGCAATAAAACGGGGCTTTTATATTATAATATACGTACTTTATTACGGGACAACGCGCGCGCGCCCCCCCCCCCCCATCCCACATTGTATACGACACTGCGGCTCATATTACTAATAATAATCGTTTACTTCTCACAAAAGCACACCGCTGCACACGATTACACGAGTTTGCCCGTAGTATCGGTCCCATATAGCGACCGTTTTTTAATAAAACGACCGCTTCCAGAATAATTGGTCGACCGATTCTATCGAATAGACGCGGAGACCGGGGAGCCAATGAAAATCCCATCAAACTCGTTAATAACAATGCACACAACAATATTATATTTTATACGCGTATATGATTAAAATTAATGCGTACGCTACTTGATCTGGAACTTCGTCGAACGACGGAAATCGTTTGGCCCAGACGCACATGTATTTCTGACTCTTGGTCAATGAAAGTTTATGATCTGAAACAAAACAACGATTACAATTAAAATCAAATATATCATATATATATACATATAATATGTGTATACATGTATTTTTTATTAAAACAGACTCCGCGCGTTCATCTTCGTTGACTTAATAAATATCATAAATAGACGGCGTGACGTGGCAAGTTCATATTTCACAATGACATCGTTACGATATTTTCGAATTACAGTACACCGCTCTACACACGTTCACGTCCGATCAAATTTAAAGACACCGGCATTAACATTTTATTTGTTCTCTTTCGGGGGACTTTTCGATACGTTTGAATTATTGTAATAGACGTACGCGTTTACGACGTTGTTGTACACGTTACGAGTAGATACGAGTTTACGACATTTACATGCCGTCCTCACTTACTGCGACACTCGCGAAACATTAAAGATTTCAAACTCGTAATATATTATTCCAAAACAGAATACGCTCTTTGTTTCATAATAGACATTAAATGAGCATTTAAAAGAAAATCAACGGTTTTTATAGAAACAAATTCGAGAGTACGTCGTACCTACGGGCAATATTCGTATAAACTGTTTACATTTGAAACGTTGATTTCGATGCTGCGATCCGTTTGTTGCGCTAGCAATATTATTTATACGGACAGACATTAATAATTGTGAGTACACTGAAAACGATGATCTAAACGTTTTAAGTTGATTATTCCGACGTAATAATAGCCTAAAAACTGGAAAGTGCCAAATTGTTTTTCTACAATCGCGAACAAAACTGTTGGACAACTGCTCGACGACAACGTGTCACTGACGACTTGAATTATTATATTACATCACTTACAATAAAAACGGTTCAGATTGAACGAAACAAATTATCTCGTATTCAGAGTTTAATCCGATTAAACGTATGGACGATATAGGATTCGCACGGTCGAGTTCGCGGAGATCCAGTATTATGTCAATCAGTCCAGTTCGTCCAGTAGGTCATTCGTCAACCCAGACGGTACGAAAACTATGTTTACTTTCTCCAGACGGGTTAGGTTGGTCGAGACAAGTTCTTGGTTGGCGATTTTCTCTATCCGGAACGTTTACAAGAACCTACGGCAGACACGATTACAATAGGAGTCAGCATACGTTTTAAAGTCTATATGCACGGCGAATTATCCGATCATTTTCAGCGTCGAAAATTAAAAACACGAAGATAATAAACGGTCAGCTATACCGAAGACGAGACTAAAATTAGCATAATATCCATATGTCTTACACGAATATAAAACGCAAGTGACGCTCGATATGACGAGACGATTAATTAAAAATAACCTTTCGATCGAAACATGAAAAAAAAAAATCATAATAAAGCTCGAGACAGCCGAGCAGCGTGTTTATTCGACTTTCGTTTTTTTTTTTTTCCCCTTTGTACGTACATAATTTAATAACAATATAGCATATGGACATCGTTTTCGTTTTAATCGGCGATGATTTCTTCTCAAATAAAAACGAGATTACGGATGAAATTAATTAAATACGGTTGTATAATGTAATATAAGAACGTTGTGACGATTAAAAACACCAATTTGATTTTATTTATTCTGTTGTTTTTCTCATTTACGTACGTTTTAGGACGCCCATAAAACGGTGTCGAAATCGTTTTAAACGATGTAAATTTCTTCCTACACACAAAGACAACTCGTAGACACGAATAATCGCGCGATAAAGTAATTGGCGATGAAATTGGATTATTAGCGATGATTAAAATAAAAAGAAAAAAAAACACTTGTTATGAGGAAAAAAAACAAATCGACACGGCGAGATATTAGTAATTGTAATAATTACGATATCGTTTAGAATATTATAACGTTTCGTTTTCGAGGACTAATAGTATTGTCGGTTTTAAACTCGATCGTTAAACTAGATAGTTTTGATTGTTTCGAGAGGTGGTGAAACGTGAATACGCCGTCGTAGTCACGTATTCATTTCCACGAGAATCCGGTTAAAAATTACGCTCGGCGACGAATGAATCGCTCGACCGGAGGTGTTTCGAGTCCTCGGGTGACCGTGCTCGTTAAAAAACAATTAAATTCGATACACGCGATCCTCGGTCTAAACGAAAACAAGTGTTTCGACAGGGTCCGCGTTTCGCGAGGCCCGCGCGTAAACACGTACGACGAAAAATAAATAAACGTCGAGTGCGATTCGGGACGAACGTCCGTTGGGAAAAAAAAAAACAAACAAACAATAATCGTGTGGAAAAAACGACCGACAGACTGCGTCCGAGAAATCGAGTTTTGAAAAAACCACGCGCGACAGATGGTTTGTAACCGAACCGTTTAGAACAGCTCTAGAGCGACACGGAGCGAACTCCGATACATAGTGATGATAATCATTTTCTCTTCTCGTATTATCTTCGCGAAAATTCTAAGTGAAAAAAAAAAGTTATCGATCTCGAAATCAATGAACGCGCGGGTTATAATTCGGACACGGTCAAATGCAGGCGGTAGATCGCTCCGTTTCGGACGTTCGTATACGAGTCGATCGGCGAGACGCGGTACGCCGGCCGAATAGTTTACAACCTAGACATATTTGAATACATACATGCGCGAACGGAGTTCGAAAAAGGAAAAGGACGACAATATTAATGGACTTTTGGCGATTAATGTATATAGATAACGTGAACACTCACTCGACTCGAACGAAGCTCTCGGAGTGACCGGCGGCGGCGGCGACGGCGGCGCGGGGCTCGACGCCGGAGCCGCGGCGTTCGGCACGGTGTACCTCCTCTTGGTCAAGTTCAACAGCCCGGACCTGAGGTTTCGGCCGAACCTCGGCACGATGTTGTTCATGTCGGCGGGATTTCTTCGCGGACGCGTCGTCGTCGACTCCGGTCGATCCGGGGATTGAGAGCGCGTGAAAAACGAGCGGCGGCGCAGAGGACGGACGGACGGACGGAATCGAATGGAATATTTGCGCGAAGGTAAAACGTCGTCGGGAGAGCCGAGAGAGAAATTAATATAAAATATTGAAACGCTTCGCAGATAACGCGTCGTTATATCATTCCCGTCGCTGTGATAACGAACGGCTGACCGATCGAGATTGATAACGCGCTATCGGTGATAGCCTATCACGTTTCGCCGTTGCCGTTATCAAAAACGATCGGGCGAACGTGCGCCTCGTGTGGACGTACTACGGTGGCGGTGTCGCGGTCCCGACGACGTCTATTAATATTTTACCATAATCAATTTGCAATTTGCTCGCCGCGCGAGCCGACCGTTACACTGCGCAAACATCCCCGACAACTCGTTCGTACCGCTCGTCGTCCGAGACGAGGACAGCAGCAGCAGCAGCAGCCGACTACCATCGCAGACCGCGTACACCATGTCGGCGTCAATGGCGAACCGTACGTGCGAGACGGCCGGCTGCAACGCTCCGGCAAACTTGCAGTGTCCCACGTGCATCAAGCTCGAGATTCCCGGCTCGTATTTCTGCTCTCAGGTACGTGGTGTGACGACCCAGTCGATTACGATCGCTCCGGGCGGTTTCCTCGCACCAGCTCTCCGGCCTGTGTAGTGTGACACGTCTCTGCACTCTGCACTGCCGGTGGTGTTTTCATTCGGCAAACTCGAGCCTTTGCACCCGACGACGCGAACAGTGTCCTCCCATTCGAGGTCCAGAATCACCCAAACGAGTCGTCCTCCCCCCCCCCCTGCTATTCCGAGACAATCTCGGTAATCCGATGTTTACAATCGAAATTTCACTTGATTTCTGCTCGCCAATACATACGTACATTTCTTGCGTTGATAATCCAGTGGTTGCCTGTTCTCGTCGATCCGACAACTTTTGTACCCGTTTTTGTTGGACTAGCAATGTTCCGCTGTACTTGCCCGTCAGAATTTGCTCCGTCCGCCGTAAATATGAGCACAGTGTTCTCTTGATCGAATATAATATGCCACTATAATAACATTAATTCACTTAATTCTAGTTCGACGGTATCGTGCAGTTCACTAGCCACCTATAATTAAGTTTTTTTTCATATTTTATTCCTCTTAACACAATGTGTTATTACATATCGCATTATTTTCAAATCCTGTTGAATGTTTTGAATGAAATGTTTTTTTATTTTGATTTTAGGAATGTTTTAAAGGAAACTGGGCTGTTCATAAAGCTCTTCATAAAATTAATCGTAAGTTTAATTTCTCAATATATTTTATATAGTTTTTTTTGTTAATAGGTACAAATTGGATGAATTCAATCAAAGATTAATTTAATATTTATTAGTGATTTTGTATTTCAATTGAAAAATCTATTGACTTAAGTTTTAAATACTAGTTAGATTTTTTAAATGTAAGTGAGAATAAAAAACTTTTCAAATTATACCTGAAAGTTTCATTGAAAGTAATTATCTAAAATAAAAAATATCAGTTGAAGAATTTATTCAAAGCAAAACTCAAAAATGGATTACTGAAAATATTTATACATTTGAGGTTTAACTATTTTAATATTCAATTGATGTGATGAAACTCATAATTAGACGAATGGCTCTTTTAATAAAAGTTTATGATTTAACATAATAATTCTCTTAATAGTTATAAAGTCTTAAATATTTATAAATTATGATAATAAACTGACTAAATATCTCAAATGAAAGAGTCTTACAATGGAGTAGTTATACTGATACTGTTAAAAATAGTTTACAATTTAAAACATTTTGAAATAACGAAATAAACAATTATTGTTCCGATTTAAAATGTCCATTAAGTACTCCTACCCGTTATAAATTATCATTAAAATATAAACTATGATATTTTGAAATTTTGTTTCAGAAAATGTGTCCAACGGTATCGTCGAACGATATAATCCATGGCCGGACTATGCATTTACAGGTTGAATAATTAATTTTTGATTTATAGAACGATAAATTTTGTTTTATAATAGTTATGTAATGAGATGTTTTTTTTTATTAGGACTGTTGCGACCTCATAAGACATCTCCCGCACGTACTGTTCCTGGACATATACCAAGACCTGATTATGCGGATCATCCTGAGGGCGTACCTTTAGGTGAACAGTCAGTGAAGTTATCGTCACACATCAAAGTATTAGGTGATGAAGAAATAGAACAAATGAGAACTGCTTGCAAGGTATTAATAATACAACAATAAAAAGCTATGCCAATAATTTTCCACTTAACAATTTGTATTATTCCGATTATTTAGTAACTTGTTTAAGATTCTAATTCAGAATAAATTGTTAAGTGTAAAATATTATCATTCAATAGACATTCAAGATCAGAATTAAAAAATTGTTTATAATAATATTCAAAACTTGGATAGCTTTATAATTTTATATATTATAAATGTATTTTTTTTAAGCTCGGTCGAGAAGTGTTGGACGAAGTGTCAAAAATGATTGATGTTGGAGTAACATCGGATGAAATCGATAGAGTTGTGCATGAAGCATGCGTTGAAAGAGAATGTTACCCGTCTCCATTAAATTATTACAAATACCCAAAATCGTGTTGTACTTCTATAAATGAAGTTATATGCCATGGAATACCCGACATGAGAGCTCTTGTGGATGGAGATATTTGCAACGGTTAGATAAATGAAAATTTTTAATTACCTTCTATGTTTAATCGGCAGTTTTATTAAATAATTTGTGTGTGTTTGCGTGTAATGATTTTACAGTTGACGTTACTGTGTATCATCGGGGATATCATGGTGACTTGAACGATACTTTTTTTGTTGGAAATGTATCTAAAATTGCAAAGAAACTGGTTAATGTAACATGGGAATGTTTAGACAAGTCTATAAACGCAGGTAAAATATATTATTATTTTTATAAACTATAATCTGGCTGTGAATTCAGACGTGTAAAAAAACTTAGAAAATGTCCCATAAATCATGAAGAAAAAAAAACCATACCCTTTTGTTTCAATCAAGATAACTAGAATTCACAACTGCAATGGTTTGTGATGATCTCAATCGCTTTTTCCAATGTGATTGCAACAAATTTTAGTACTCTGAAATAATTTTATTAATAATGATTATTGTTTAGTGCAACCTGGTGAGAAATATCGTGAACTCGGTAATATCATACAAAAACATGCTCAATCCAATGGATTTTCCGTTGTAAGAAGCTATTGCGGTCATGGTATTCATAAATTATTCCATACGGCTCCCGGAGTTCCACATTACGCTAGTAAGTATAATAATTTATCTGTAAAATCATTTTTTCAATACATGTTTACCACATTAATATTACAATCAGTGATGGCTATTGGATTGGATTTCGGAAGGGATAAAAACTACTCATTTTTGTTTAAATAATTTTTTTGGGATTAAGACATATGATGTATATGTAACTCATACTTTATTAATTAAAATTTAACGTTTAAGAAACGGAACTTATTTTCAAACACATTTAAACATAGCTTTATCAGCCTTAAAAGTTAATAATTTTTATGAAAAATTAAAACCTTAAAATAAAGTAGGTATGGAGTAAATAGATTAATAATTGTAATGCAGAAAGAGAAAACTAAACATAATATACGTTTCAACATACTTGTGCGTTATTTGCTCGTACAGATTATTATTAACTCGATGAAATTATAAAATATAATGTATGACTACGTTGATGCGATAGTGTCGTTTTTTGTGGAAAATAATAAAGTACACCATTCAGCATGAATTAAGAATCTAGAAAATTGAAATCGTTTTTAAAAAAATACATATTACATAGTGTACAAAAATATTGCAATAATGTTCAATTTAATACGCGAGAAATGATCGCAATAAGAAAAATTTTAAAATCCTAAATAATTGTTACAGATAGGTACAATGTCCTTTTTTCCAAAACAGATGATTATGGTCCCCTAGGTCCTCCCCTTAAGCCATCACCGATTATAATTATTATTGAAATGAAAAAAAAAAAAAATGATTTAATGTTTTAATATCCTTTGAAGTTTTTAACATTGATTTAAAATTTTAATGCTACAGAAAACAAAGCTGTCGGAGTAATGAAACCCGGACACACGTTTACTATCGAGCCTATGATATCACAAGGTGAGTCAATATTGTAAAAACACAACAGACATGATTGGTTATACTTTTTAAATTATGTAAATAGATAAATCGCCAGATTGAATTTAATATTGTTTAAATTTAAACCTTGATTCCGTACAGGTTTTGTGTGAAATTATTTGGTACTTGTTTATTG
This sequence comes from Drepanosiphum platanoidis, assembly GCA_948098885.1. NCBI lineage: Eukaryota > Metazoa > Arthropoda > Insecta > Hemiptera > Aphididae > Drepanosiphum > Drepanosiphum platanoidis. The sequence goes on from OX402537.1 coordinate 8,395,541, forward strand.
TCGCCCTGACTCCGAGCTCTAATAAATTTAGCGCCCCTCACCAGTGTTTGCTATTGCCTTATCGCGCGATACCCAGCTGGCTAAAATTAAAAATATTCCTCGATTCGTTTTGAAAAACCACCCGTGGATAGATTGACGAAATCAAATTGAAATTGTTAGTTTTAAAAACTATGAATCTCTGCCTCGTTCAATATTCTTATTTAAAATCGTAGTTATAGATATCGCGGAGAGGCATTGGTATAATAATTTACCGTGTATTTACAGATTTGTTTAGGACGGTGAGAAACAAGTACCATTAGTTTTCTCGAATCAATTTTTTTATTGTTTTAAATTAAAAGTGAGGAATGTATTTTATTGTCCGTACGCTTAAGTATTTAAATGTATCATATCAATTTAAATTTAAAATACATTTGCTTTCAATTATTAATTTATAATTCTTTTGGAACAAAATCGATTGAAGGATTAAAATTGTTTTTGTGTTCTACAAACTTTATTTATTAATATTAATGATAAAACTTGTTCCTCATTGGTAAAAATACCTTCCTTGCAGAAACTTAATTGAACAATCATGTCCGATAATAATCTAACTAACTACTCAAATGTAATTTTCATATCGATACAAATATGTAAAAACGTTTTTTTTTTTTTTTTTTTAATCTGATTACAGGTAGTTGGCGAGATAAGTGTTGGCCAGATAATTGGACAGCTGTAACCATAGATGGAATGCTGTCAGCTCAATTTGAACAAACATTATTAGTCACTGATACTGGTGTTGAAATTTTGACCAAACGTTTGGCCAACAACGGATTACCATACTTTATGGACAAAACGTCATAACACATATTTCTTTAATGCATTACAAACGAAATGAATTTATAAACGAGTGTGAAATTGTACTTTTTAATTTGGAATTAAAAACTACTGTTACTTAATAAGTTGTTTATTTAGTTTATTTATTTTTTCAATACCCATTTCGTTTTTATCGAGCCAACTATTTACCAATCGTAATAGACATGAATCAAATTAAAAAAAAATTGAACACTAATGTTTCTATCCCAAAATTAATTTTTATTTATTCAATTCATAATAAATCATCGATTTTCATAAAAAAAAAATTAATACCAGAATATCTGGCAGACCAGAGAATTAATGTTGAAAAACCTGTTGCATGACTGGCAGCCTCGAGAAAAAAAACTTTTATTTGCAATTCTATGATTAATGTACGTACGATTTATTCAAAGTTAATATGATTAACTATATTATATTATATTTTAATATTTAATAAAAAATGGAAAAAATAACCCAAAAAGAGGAACAGTAAATTTTACTTAACATTACCTGCCGGTGTTTCCCAACATTTTCATGTTCATGACGACCCACAGATTTACTCTGGGTTGGGTATGGGGGCGACCTCCACAAAAAAATTCGATTTTACTTGAACGTCATCGCATTAATAGATGACCATTTTTTTCCTGCAAGCAAAAAATCATATAAAAGATTAATACAAATTATAACAGATACATAGGTAGGGGAGGGTGGCTATAGCTCAACTCCCCCCCCCCCCGAGAATTCGTATTAGCCCCCAGTGTAAGATTGATCATTTTCTACTGTAAACCGAAAAGGTTGAATTTTATTTTTGTTTTCATATAAATGTAAGTTTTCATTATGTTCCCTAAATTTATTTTATAATTTAAAATACGATAAGTTATGTTGAAAGTGTAAAATCGTAAACGCATAAATGTATTTTATCATTAAGAATAAATTCAGTGCCGCAACAATTGGGTGTGCAAGGTGTCCGATGCACACGGGCCTCCGGTTCTAAGGGGCCTCCCAAACCATAAGCTAAAAATTGAAGATTGTCCGTTTCAAAATGAATTTAGCCTATTACTTCCTCGTGGCTCGTACCTCGAGAGTTTTTTGATTTTTTGTAATTGTTTTCAATGAATTTATTATTAGCATAAGTAGATGATAATTAATATCATGCATAAGCTTCATTGGATCTGTAAATAATTCGGTTTTATAGTAAAACGTACAAATTATTATAGGAATAAAATGACGAAAATGATATTATAAAGTATGACATAATTTGTAGAATAATAGTCATTATCGCAGGGGCCCCTCTCTGTTATTGCGAAATATTTCTCAAATAATTATTGTATGGATACTAGACTTGGATCACTGAATATTAAGTTGTTCATTATTTTTTTGTTTATTCGTTATACTAATTTATAGAGGATGTATTTAGAAGCTCAAATTTTTATAAATTTACATAATTTATTCTTCTGATCGGTTCCGCGAATCCGTCAAATATTTAAGTTATGGTACTAAAAAATTTCTGTAGTAATACAAAGATCAAGTAATAAATATATTATTAATTTGGGGCCTCTAAATAAATCCTTGCACACGGGCCTCAGAATTCATAATTGCGGCACTGTAAGAATTACTCGTTCTCTCATCAGTCCATCTGTTAGAGATCGCATTAGTTTTTCGTGCTATTATTTCATATGATGAATATTTGGAAATGATTTTTTTTTTCTTTCCGTATAAAATGTCTCGATAAAATGATTTTCATTTGGGTGAAAAAATGTCGAAAATTAAATACGAAAAAAAATTACCGCGATTGATACGCATATTATTACGTACGTACGTCTTCCGGTCGAAAAGTTTTGCACTCGAAAAATAAATAAACATCATTATGAAACGCGCCCGGCTCTCTCGCTCCATTAAGAATCTGGAATAGAATTACACGCGTTTAATATATTCCAAAGCAGACTTTTCTTTATTTTCTCTCTCTCGACAATGTGTTATTGTTGTAACGCAATGACACAATGTAGTATTTTATACTCGGCAGGACATTATTCTCGAGCAGCGAGGGATGACGGGTAGATTATACATAACTTTATTTCGGGAAAACTCTATTATCGCGTGTCCCTATAATATAGTGACTATTTTCAAATTCTTTCTTTTTTTTTTTTCACTAACCGTCATAACGTTTCTACTGGTTTAATAAATGGTAATGTTGTCCCGGAGCGTTAAATGACTTAGAACGGGACCGATAATTTTATTTCAAACGACGCGCGACGTTCTGTTAACCAACGATTAATAATTTTAATTAACTAATAATATTGTTATTATTAAATAAAACCAATAATGTGTTGACGAGAATAATTCAAACAATAATTCTGTTTGTTTGGAATTTTATTTGCATTATCCGTTTATGATTTATGTTTTAGAATTAATATTCTTTAAGTTTTTATATTGATTGGCCAAAGTGTGCCACTCGTACAAAACCGGTTATAATAAAGCAAGTATTCATATTTGTGTAGCAATTTAAAAAAAAAACAAACAATTTGGTCTAAAAAGCTCTACGTCGACCGTATGTAGCTACTGAAAAATGTAGATGCGACTCGGTATTAATATTTGTAAAATTTTAAAAATGTAGATAATATATTTGAATCATTTATAAAAACTTTAGATCTTTCGATTATAGATTTTATGTAGGAATCGACGAATGTATGAAAAATATTGATAAAAATCGACTTTTCATAATATTATATTTAGTTCTCGTACACGCGCGCGCACGTAAACATTAATCATAAGTTAAATTAAACCGATAGCAAAAAAGAAACTTTTCTACGGAAGTCTATGCTCAAAGGGGAAGTATATTTTTTAGTAGATCGCGGCCAAAATACGAGTTTGGCCGCTCCTGTAGTTTACCGGGTATAAGCGTGGAATACATAATATGGGTACACAAGCCTGGAAGCGTGTCAAAATGTACAGATATAATAATATTAAATTCTCGTTTATGACGTAAGATACGTGTCGATAGGAAAAAAAAACCGTGAAAAATGACCTCATAATATAGGTGTATTATTTTATTTTATCTACACGACAATCTAGATAAAGTGCATAAACGAATCGAACATGCGAATAACATTTAAACAACTGCCAATATCGCGGCTCTGGTTTATGTTTATTCTGTTATTATGCGAGCTATATATTGAGCGCGTTTTGCGACTCGCGGAAGAATGTAACAAAACGATAAAAAACGGCGCTTAGAAAAAACACTACCTGAAATTTCCATTCGCGGAATGAAAAAAATTAAAACGAAAACCGCGTTTATATTATTACGGTTTGTCGGGTACGAGTAGATACGATTTTTAGTTACCCGTCTATTAAACGGACTGCGTGTAAATACGGTATATCTTATATTATATAAAAATGAATCGCAAAATGTGTTGTAAGCGCATAACTCAACAACCCCTGAACCGATTTCGCTAATTCTTTTTTTATAATATTCCTTGAAGTACGAGGATGGTTTTTACGGATTATTAAGAAATAAAGAACCCTAAGGTAAAAATGGAAAAAATCCTGAGTCACTGGAGCTTTGTGGTATTAAATTTTGTCAATAGTTTCATTTAATATAGCAGAGGCCCCTAAAGAAAGGATTTTCCAAAATTCGACCCCTAAGGGGGTTGAAAGGGGTTAAAGGGGTAAAAATGAAAAAAACTGATTAAAAAGTTATACTGCACACGGGCGAAGCCGGGTTATTCAGCTAGTTATATAAATAATCGGTACTACTTACGAACTGTCGGCGGCGGTGGGTCGACGACGAGCTGTTGAGGGGTTCGGTGTTGGCTTGCGAGTAGTAGAACAGAGTGAACGAAAATCACTCGACAAGAACACAATATTAAAATCAAAAGCGGCGGGTTAAAAGTTTGAGATCAGTCGTCGACGAGATATACATAGATAAACACTGTTGACGGTGAAAAAAAAATAAAAACTGCAAGCGTTAAAACCGAGAAGAACTTTCCGAAACCGCTGTCGACACCAGACTGGTCGTCTAGTGTTTGAGAGCTGCTGAAATTTCGCTCGTTCGGTTTTTTCGTTGCGCGCGCAGTTCGACTGTCGTTGGTCCGGTGGCGCGAACAGCGAACAGCTGGCTCTCGTTGGCCGCGTCGATGTTGGACCGAAGTGAACTTTCCTGATTTCGATTTCACGCAAACACACTGATAATTATTACTATTACTATTGTTACATAATTATGTATTCAAAACAAAACCATATATATAATCATAAATACCTAATAATAACTGATCCGATCGATTGTTACGTATACGTTTCTGGTGCGGAAATCACGATTTTTCCACGGGGTGGCAAAAACATAATTTTGCTGAAAAAAGGTGGGGTAGCGGTCACTACCCTTCGCTACCCCCTGTAGGCGCCTGCGTTTATCTGGTTATTATTATATACTATTACAGTGCATAACATGCAATATATACCTTTTACTTTCGTACACATTTTAACGTCATATATGTTTATGAAAAACAGTCGGATTTTATTACACCTTTCGTTTGATAAAAAAAAATCTTACATCACAATACGTAACGCGTAATTACGAAATTTAATATTTCAATAATCGTAATATTACCGAGAGCAATGTTTTTATTGACTAATTAAAATTATTATAGACCTTATAATATGGACGATATTTTAGATAATTATTATGTTGAACTTTTAGCGATATTACGTATTAATAACGACGACGTCCTTTTATCAACAATAAAATCTCTTTCGATGGATATTTCCGTGATATCTTGTGAGATTAACCATTTTAATTAGGTTTTAAATCGGGAGAATGTGCGTTCGTATTAGTGATCATCTGCCAAACTATAGTTTTCTCGTGCCGTTTGCTCGATTGTAGCCGAGATCACACGCCGCCGCGCCGCCGCCGCCACACCCGCGTGTTTTATTATACCTACATTATTGCATTAATAAAATAATATGTAATACAATAATTTCATTGCTTTTTACTAATTTTGTAAATAAAATTACCTGAACTCAACGTTAAACGATTACAATAATAATTATTATTGTCTATGATCTTTTCACTAAGGTTATATTTTATTTTGCGCTTGTTTTCAACGAAAATTACAACGTCACTATTTTGGTTCAAATTATTGTTTTCCTTTGTTCTGTATGAAGTAAATGTCCGTTGATTTCATAACGAATAACGTAATTCCCAAGTCGACATTCAGTGAGTAGAACAATACAATCGATAAACTGTAAATTATTATTTAACACAATACCAACAGTCGCGTGAGAAATCGTTGAAAAACAATAAAACCGTTTTTATTTACAAAATTTGATCTTAAACCATCAACATCGGTTAATACTTGTGTTTTTATTTCGTATAAACTATCTGACAAATTTATATTATCGTTAATTATAAAAATATCATAAAATTATAACAATTATGCAATTGTAATTATAATTATGTAATTATAATAAAACATATACAATTTAAGCAATTGCGATTATTAACTCTGTGAAATCGTTAATTTGGTGCTGGTTATTTACAAAGACAACTACGCCGCTATTTTAATTAAATGAATTATCATTTGTTTTAATAACACTAAAATTATCAATATCATCCATTAATCGCAACACTTGTGAGCCGAGCTCGGTCAATACTATACAATCCGACGGAGTGCAGATTAAATTTTTCATTATTCAAAATTCCGAAACATTTTCGTTGAAATGTGCAACGAATCGTCGTCAACGGTATTATGAAAATCAAATAAATCTTGTAAAACAATCGATGAGATATTTGTAAAACTATCGAGATTTTTTTTCCGAATCTTTAATTTCAATTGATTTCTACCTCTATATCGACAGATTTGTATTGACTTCGATGATAATAATAATTACTGTCCGGTTTTCTTCTCCTTCGTTTAATAGTTTTGACACCGTACCGTTGAAGTCACATCAAATCTATTGCTCGTGAAATCGACAGACTCGGCTAAACTTTGCGTTGTGACACGATATTTTTGATCAGATGAAAAATACTCGATTCAAAACCGAGTTTACACGTCAACCAGACTAAATACTTTAGGTTTGTCGTTTTCTGTAATTTTATTAAATACTGCAGTTTCGTTGTACTACCCGTCAGTAGATTTTTTACGCATCGAACAATGTAGACGGTCGTCTGTTATTACGTTTTCTAAACATTCATTATCGCTATGAGTTCACAAATACGACGAGAAAATACATAATATTATGATCCGAGTTGTCGAATGCGAAAAGGAAAAACGACCGATTATTAATGGACGAGCGATTCACCTTTCGCGATCGACCGAACAGTACGACGGTCGGTCGAAGACTGCGGGTATCCGAGCGGGGGGATGTTATACCGAAAAATACAATCTGTAAACGATCGAACGTTCGTTTTGGAAAAGAAACCGGGTCAGAGTTTATTATTATTTACCTAATGGATTCCGGAAACCGAACGAACGAGTTGGCCGCTCTTGACGTATGTATAATAATAAACAACGTCGACAACACTATGGAAACTATTGTTTATTGTTCAGAAGAGCGGGGGAGTTTATAATTTAGAACACAAACTTGTAAACTTATCGATCGCTACATGTACACACTAGCGTACATGGACGAGACGGCGAAAAATATATTCCGTTCGCTAAACGGGTTGGACAGAACAAGTCCGCCGTGTTTGTCGGGAAATGGTTTGCTCGAAAACGATCTCGCCGCGCGCTAATAATAATACGAGTCGCGTAAATAATACTATAACGAGAAGGTTTTTTATTTCACTAGCTGAATAACCCGGCTTCGCCCGTGTGCAGTATAACTTTTAATTTTATCAGTTTTTTTCATTTTTACCCCTTTTAACCCCCTTAGGGGTCGAATTTTGAAAATCGGGCGACGTGGTGACACTCACGAAGGTATTTGGAACAACTTTGTGAAAAAAAGTTAAATGGCGTCGTCACAAAATTGGTACATAAAAAAGGCCTGTTCTTTTATATATACAGGGTGTTCCAAAATGATTCATCCGATTTCAAAAAATCATATTTATTGCAAAATTCGATTAATCATGTTAAAATAAATTTTACATTTTAATGGATTATTTGAAGTTTTAGGTACAATGCTTATAAATGTTCAATATGACCCTCCTTACTTGCACGACACACGTCTAAGTGATATTCGAATTCCTCATAAACCTGTTGAAGCATGTCGACTTTAACCAAGTCGATGGCGTCTGTAATGCGACTTTTCAATTCGTCAAGATCTTTTGGATCGGCAGGTACATAAACAATGCTTTTTATGTAACCCTAGAGAAAAAAATCACAGTTTGTAAGATCCGGCGATGGACAAAATGTAGCGTTATTAGCACTACAGCGACCGCCGATCCATTGCTCGGTGGTCGACATTTCGATAACAACTAATTAAATTACGCCACATGACTAAACTGCACATTATCGCGACTCGATCAGCAATCGATAAAAACTCGATAACCTTACCTTTCAGACGGTTGGTGCTTCGTTTACCTCAAATTACAGGAACAATATTTATAGTCTACTAAAATCGGATGAATCATTTTCAAACACCCTGTATTGTAAGGATTATTCGTGGACAATTGCAAAAGGTTTCCGCGCGCCGAATTCTCCGCGCGTTATCGAGTAGTCGGACGGCGCGGCGGTACCGTATAACTTTCACCATAACAATCGGCCGGTATCTCCGGCTATACGAGAGTACTTGCTCGCGACGACTTTGTACGGCGGCCATTATGACTTTATAATAACACCGCGCAATATTATGTGTGTGTGTTTGATGTTTCGCAATACCGCACCGGAAACTTTTGTCCGGACCGCGGCAACGTCGTGCTGCTCGGAGTATATGTAATTTTCTTAAATATTTCACGCGCGCGCTCAGAACAATCAGGCACTCGTTCTTATAATATAGTGCCCGACTATTATTATTATCGTTATTAAAATAGGAAACTAAAATATTAGGTAAAACGGGACGGAATATGCGTGAAAATATGGAAAGTTTAAGATAGGTATTGCGTATTTAAAAACGTCGAACGAAACAAAGTGGACGGATGTTATTTATTTATTTATTTTTTGTTTTTTTTTACATAAATTATTTACCTCGTCGTTGAAAAAACGGATCGTCTTGGACGTAGAAAAAACGAACAAATGCGAAAGTCGTCGAGGGCCCCCCCCCTACTCTCCACCGCGACGTGTATTTAAAACGAAAAAGAAAAGTCCAACTCGCAAAAAAACGTTGCATAAAATAACATATTGTGTTATTATTATAATGTAAATATTGCACTCGGATAATTAATTCTACGTAACACTCGGCACGATAATTTTTTACGAGGCGGTTTTTTTTTCGTTGTTGTTTGCGTTTCCGGTTTAATTGTTTTTTAAGTATTTATTTTTACTTTATTTTAATCAGACGACACGTAATTCGCAGTCGACCGTGGGAAAACGTGTTACCAGATCGGCGAAGAACATAATAATATAGACTACTCGACGTGCCCTTCCGATTTTCCAAATGGTTTCCTGCCCAAGTTTTTCCGTCCATTATTTATACCTAAAAGAAAATAATGTATCAAACTAAAGTATTTTAGTAATTTTTATCAACCAAATAAATTACGTACACACAATTTTGTCGTTGTAATTAATCAATACAATATTATGACGATAGATTAACGATATACAAGATGAAATATCGTATGTTTTTCATCTCATATCGTTGCATACGAGTATATCACATTTATACCCACTCAAAACGTTTTAAAGTTCAAAATATAATAGCAACAGCTGGCCCGAAATATATATATTCTGGCGTGCCCGGCGGTGGTAGATTTGAGAGGAGGCCACCCATAACGGCGTGCAGGGCCCGTGGAAATTTGTCTCTTCCGTTACTGCGGCCTCGTCGTCGCTGGTGTCTGCGATATCGCATTCTCGTCCCCTCCTCGAACGAGCTTCAGCGGATCAAAAAACATATAAAAGACAGTAATTATAATATAATCGTGTGTTCGACGACGGCGTGGGTATTATTTTTCACTCGGCGCGCCGCGACCGTCGACTTTTCCGGGGGAATAGACTATAATATTACGTGACGCGTGTTCATCGCGAAACATCTCGAACGATGTTCTCGTGATTTTTCTATTATTATCCGCGGATTACCGTTTATTCCCGTCGCGTTTGTCCAAATCCGACGTTTTGCGTACGATATCATCGCCATCGCAAGTAATACAATATTACCATAATATGGTAACATTATAATATAATAGAATAAAATAGTGTGTAATACTCATTTACCTTACAAAAAACGAAATTATTAAAAATACTACAATCTTTTACAATCTAATTACTTTAGTTCAACATTAAAGAAATAACTATAAAAACCAAAAAGTTATCAATTTAATACCTAACCATTTTGTGTATCAATTTCCGATTGATTACTGCTACTAAGACATAGTTCAGTATTATTCCAAATTTCTTTAATCAAATTCCTTTTATTTTCTGTACATTCGCCTTCTAATGTACTTAATATTGTTCTTCTTCAGCAGATGGAGTTATACAGAGCTTGGAGTTTTAACTTTACCTTTCCTAAAATCATAACATAAAATGTATAAATAGATGAAACAAACACAAACCAAAAAATATGTACCTATTTTCTGGAGAACTAGATTTATTTTTATTTTTATGTCCATTGATTTTAACATTTTGAGATTCACTTTTTTCTAAAGTTTTATCAGAGTGTGAATTGTGATTTGTTTTGAATTAAATTCAACTTCATAGAGTCTATCATCGTCTTCAACTAAACACAATAAAAATAAATAATTAGTGCTCGAAAAAAACAAAACAAACATAATTACTAACATGTAAGTTAGGAATGTTATACGTACCTATATACGATAATTTTTGTATACAGTTTGTTCTATTATTGTATAACGCGCGCGCGAAAAGTCGGACATTCGTACGACGTCCGGTGGGGTAGAGATCGTGCTATATTTCATACGTACGGCGCGGCGGCGCGGCGTTCCGTACGCGTATCGTGATGAATTCGGTAGCGATCGTTCGCACTCGTCTAAAAAAAGATCCTAGTGGTTATTTTAGCGTCCGTTCTCGGATTGCGAGGAGGAGAAAAAAATATATCGTTAATTAATTACTCCGTACGCGCATATCCGTGAGCCTGTTGTCAGCACGGCGTCATTGCCAATAATATTATTACGGTCAACTCGCGCGGCCTCCTCCGCCCTCGACGATATTATAAATATTATTAATATCTTACTACACGCTCGCTCGAGACATTGAAACGCCGCGAGCCCGACCGACGAGAAACGCGCGGACAGATAACGTTCACAGTTTGATAATAGGTCGTTTCGCCGAGCTCGACGTCATCATTTCGAAATCGGTTTCAGCTGCTACTGTCGTGTCAACAAAGACGTTTCGCGAAACTTTCCGAGTCCAGAACCGTTTTCGTTGCGATTTTAAACTTTTGAAAGACAGTCGAAAAGAATAATTAAAAAAAAAGAAGAATACCGGCGGCGGGACTACACGTAGAGAACAATGAACACTACTCTCTGTAGTGTGGTTTTACAGAAAAGAAGCGTATCGTTTTCCCGACTTTCGAAATGCCGCGTTAAGTATACAGTAAGTATACCCGCGTGTCATTATTCATTATCATTGTCGTGCGCGCGGCTCTACGATTTCGGTGTGTACTCGATGAAGATTATTCCCATGTTATAATAATAAGCCACTCGCGCGATTCGTAATGCTCGTACGTACGTAAGTACACAGTAAAGTAGTAGTACGCGTACAGCAACAGTTTGGGTTTTAAACGGCCGAATTTATGCGCGCCCGCTTAAGCGATTAGTGTATTATTATAAAGTTTCCGTGGATTTAATTTAAAGACTATTATACGGCGTACCCGAATGTTCCGAAAAGTGAAAACACAAGCTCGCCGCGATGAAATTATTAATATTTCGATCGGCTGTCGCACGACGGGCTCAGGTTTCGCTATTGTCCCGCGGTTCTTTGCTGCACTACGTTTGAGCAAAAGGATTATGTTTTTTTTTTCCAATATATTTACAACAGTGTTTTTTAAAATAAAATAAATATTTCAAACAACCGCGCGTATTTTTTTTAATTTCACCTCTCGCTTTGGAGTAGAACCTTTTTTCCCGACAGTTTTAATGTTTACGTACGTGAATAATAATAATCGGTATTCCGATTCTCGTACAAAACGGTCACGGGAATAATAATTAACGTAGTCTCCTTCGGAATTTTATACTTGATAAATAAAAAATACGTATAACGTGTGGCCTAACGGCCGTGTCGCTAAAATGTGTTTCGTGTACCCAAACACATCTAAAGTGAATAAACAGCTATTCATGTGTACACAACTACCGGCTATATTCATAATAATATTGAAGGTCGAGAGTGTTGTGGTGTGTTTGGATATTATTACTTTCTATTTTCGAAATAAATTAAAATGAAATCGAACGAAAACAAGCGATAAAGCGTGCGATTCGAAGGTTTTTTTTTTGTTCTGCTGGCCAACTGCGAGCGTCTTGGCGTAAAAATATATATAGCTAAATAAGAATAATTCTATACTCGCGCATTAATATCAGTTCTCGAACAGGGCGACCCGGGGGGGGGGGGGCATCGTCTAAACCCCCCCTCCCACCCATAAATACTACACCGACCGCCGTTACGCGTGCGCTCGGAATATAATATACCCGGTGCTCGAAATTTCAAAAATCCGAAGGCCTTGGATGTTGACGGCGTGAATTCGTGCATGTTCGCCGCTGCAGCTCGCGTCTGTATCCGTTTCGTTTCGTCGTCCGTTGTGCAGACAATGTGTCCGGGGACCTGTGGCAACGGTCCCGACGCAATTGCGTTATTTCGTGTAATAATACGGTCGCGTACGACATCGTAATAATAACGCGGCAATGCTTACGTAGCAATCAGTCGCACTCGGGCATTCCTTCTGTTGCAGGCGTTTAAATCTATAACTCTGCGCTGCGCCGTCGTCCATTCTCCACCGGATTTCGAGCGACGATTGTGTCCGCCGCCGCCGCCGCCGGTTCAAGGCGAGAGCTGTAGTAACGTTTCGAACGTACGGCGTGCCCCGTAGTGCTGCTATTGGCCGACCCGTGTGCGGTCGACTGTTAGGGACACAAAAAAGTATATAATATATAAACCGAGAAAACGCGTACAGGCCATGGGCGTAAATTTCGAGGAGTGGGGGGGGGGCTTGCCGGGTCCCCTCCCCCCCGGCCCAAATTAAGTATGAGTTATACGCTATAATATCGTTACGAAATTTGAATTTAAATCGTTTCGTTGTGTATTAAGTTCAACGCGTGCAGAACGATACAATGATAATATAATAAATCAATTTGGACCGATACAAAGTGATGGTGTGTGATTAAGTCGATCGATGACAAAACTTTATATTTATTTATTTTCGTTTTTATCGACTTTTCTTCGATAATCAAAAGAAAACAAACAATAAAAATCCAAATTTTTTTTTTCGTATTTTTTAATCCGAGGCTAAACTGATATTATTATGTAATAGTTTTCTAGTTACCATCAATCGTTGTCATTGGATCGTGCCTTAAACATTAACATCCCGTTGAAATGGCAATCGGGCGTCGTGTATTTCTTATCAATATTGCACTTGTACGCCATGCAATTTGTTCATCGTTTCTTTTTCGCACACGCTTTTCGTGACCGAATATTATATCGTTTCGATTTTCTTCGACGCTATTTCATACACTCGAATGTATTTTGTTATTTTTATTATTTATATAATGTAACTAAACAATCTCATTCCTATGTGATAAATATTATAAATGATTTAATGATAAAAAAAAAAGAAATAGATACTAAAAAGATTTGATTCGTTGTCGTTTCGTCCACGTCATCCGATTGCCATCCTAACTGCACGAGAAGAACACGCCCTTTGATGCCCAATCGCCATCGCCAAAACGGCACGTCTCAATAACTCGAGACTTGGCGATATAAAAAAAAATCTGATCGGTCTAATCATTATTGTAGCGATAGAAGATGACGAAAATAACATTATTTTTTTTGAATTTAAACGTGGTACCGTATAAGGGACACGTTTCTTACACCTCCGGCGCCCCCGGGTAATATCATTGTAGTAACTGCACGTCGCGAGATAAGTAACGTTTTAAATCCAAGTATCATAACCGAGCTTATGATATTCAAGAAGACTACACAAAAAAAAATATTGGTAAACATTTTCTTGATTATTTAGGTCCGTCATATTTTAATGAGATGCCATTACTTTTAAAAAAAGAAATACATCAAAATGATTATGTAAAAATTCTAATTATATAATTTATAAACAATCTATTGTTAACCGGTTGTTAAGTGAACTCTAATTTAATTTTAAGTTTGTATACATATTTTGGATGTGTATTATATTATATTATATTTTGTAATAATTTAAGATTTTTATTTGTATTGATATAAAGTTTAAGAAATCTCAATAACTCATTCGTCCCAACACAAGCATACGAGCTTAAAGGGATGAATTACATTTGACTATATATTATTTTCTGTAATATATAAGAAATTTCTTTTCAATAAAATAAAAAAATAAAATCGATCCGCACAGGTGGTCGACTCGCACACGATCCGGGAGGATTACGAGTAAAAAAAGTACACAGTAGTAAAAAACTACGATATCGTAAAACGTAATATTTTCTTCTTTTTTTCCCGCTATTCTCCTATCAGCAGCGAAACTATATAACACTATACCGATACGTAGGCACGCGATACAAGGCAATCGAGTTTGTATGAAAACTAATCGAGCGCGTACGGTCGACTGCAACGATGAGGTAGTATAGTATTACACCACTTTGTCGGTTCGAAATCGTTTATTTAATTTCATAATTACGTCTGAAAAAGAAAAAAAAAAACAAACGGATCTGGATTGTAGAAACACACGCGCGAGTGGTATAATTCAAACGTTTAAATAGTATAATAGAATTCGATTACGTAATGTACTGTTAAAAAAAATAATTGCGACGAGTTCGAATTTCGATCGAAAGAACGTCATTCCGATTTGTTTTATTTATATTATTATATTGTGTTGATCGTACGACACAAATTATTACATAATATTATTACGAGTGAAATTTCAAAATACAATTATAAAATATTAAATCATGTTTTTTTTTTTATTATACATATTTCACCCCGACCGAGTGAAGTTTAACGTTGTGGCGACGTCAAAGTAATAGAATAAAACGTAATATTTAAATTAGAAACGTCTACTGCGACGCGGTCGGTCGTCTGTAAATAATTTTTTTCAACGATAAAAACCGACCGATCGTCTTAGTCGTTAGATTAGATTTATTTTTAATAATATTTAACAGTAGTCTGCTATCGCGATGCTCGTTTTATAATGTTTAATCTTCGGAAATATTGTTTTTTTTTTATTTATAAAACCGAGTATTGCACGACGATCGATGGTAATAACTACTGTTGTCTCTCCGTGTTGACGTTCTGTAGAGTCACTTGGTTTGCTTTGTTTGGAAGACACGATCACGACGCGACGACGGTCTGGTATAGTAATAATCAGGATTTGGGACTTTCAGCATTTTTTTATTTTTTTTTTTGGATTAAAACTATCAGAGTGAAAACTCATGTCATGTTCTCAAATGATCTCAAATATGAATTTTGAAAGTCTTTTATTTTGCTTTTTTTTGATTATTTTTGCTTTCGATTAACTAATCGCATGTAACGCTGTAATATCATTGTTAATTCGATTCAATTTACAGTAAAAAATAACATATTTTATTCGAAAAAATCGTGTTTATTGTTTTCGTTGGGATTTTTAAAATCTTTAGTGCTTATAATGAAGTATTTCAGTGCTTTTTTTTCAAGTGCTACAAGTGAAAATTCGCCGGGCTCAAAACGGTCCCGCTGAAACCTTTTGATTTACAACGATCGGTTGTATTTATATAAAATAATATAAAACGTCGAACGCGACGGCACGTTATGTTGGGTAGGGGTGTGGTATACGATTCGCAGGGCCGATAATGTCATTGCGGATAAGACGCGCGCGAGACTCGCCGAGTTCGGTCGTCGATATGATTTCGTCATAGGAAAATACTGTAGGTTTTTAATAGAGAAGCCGAGGAAAATAATATTTTATCGACTTTTTCCTCCTCCGCCAGCGCGGCGATTTCAAAAATTACGTTTCGATGTTGCGCAAAGAAACGAATTCGAATGAAAACCTCTCCGCTTTGTATCTGTGTACCCACGCGTTTAGTACAATACACTCGCGACGACGACGACGACGTCGAGTTTTTTCGTGTTTCGAATTAATTGGTAAAAAGTTTCAATTTTTTCTGCAATAAATCGTGTCGATCGTCGCTATTGTTTTTCGTTTTCGTCTCGTACATTATGACGGCGGCGGCGTGCTTTCTGTAACAAACGAATCGTGTTTCGGTAACGATCACCTCGTTTCTTGCGCAATTCCGCGTGAATTCCCGAGTACGACGATCGCCGTATTTATAACGTTGTTACCGTACGACGACGGCGCGCAGGAATAATAATTTACAATTAATTTTCGCATTATATACGAGGTGCCCGTAAAAATATACATTACACGTTTGACTCTGCTTTGATACGAGTTCGGTTCACGGTCGCGCGCTAATTATATGGCGGCTTAATAATTATTTAAATATGAATAATTCGTGAGAAACACCCAATTCAAAATGTCGTGTACTATAAATAAACCGTTATGACATTACATAGCCCTATGTTACCTCTCCGTGTTTAAGTGCGTTACGCTAACCATTAAAACGTGTCTGCCATTCGTGGGAAACCACTTGTGCAAAAAAAAAAAGTACAATTTGTCCTTAAATATTTAAGGACGAATCATATATATATATATATATGTGATGAGGGGATCGCGAGAACCAACTCGTAACGGGGGAAATTTTTAAGGATTTATCCCACGCCGAATTATTTTAGCACCGAAAAGCGTCCTGGAGGTCGGTCGCGTCGCGTTGGCGCGCGGTCGAATAGTTAAAAGACGTACCTCTCATTTCTCCTTCGACGAACTCCCGTTTT
>OX402537.1:8412668-8567014 GCA_948098885.1 Drepanosiphum platanoidis
TTTAGTGCAGGGGTCTCCAACCTTTATTTACTGCGGGCCAAAGTCGAGACGCGCTTTGCCATCGCGGGCCAAAATTGTTTAGAGAAAAATAGAGAAATTTAAGACGGACATATTTACCTTGGCGAATAATGCCACGGCACAACGAAACGCTATATCGAACGTTAATGTATAACTAAAATATGTTTCCATAACGTCGGTTAGCTCGGCGGGCTGGTTCGAAAAGCTCAACGGACCGGATCGGGCGGATTGGAGACCCCTGATTTAGTGTACACGATATTTTGTTTCTATCGGATCCGATAGTGCGAGCGTACTGAGTGTAATGCCGCGTTATCGTCACTCCATTCGTTTTCGTTAACTTTTATTTATTTATTTATTAGTATAAACGCCGTTAGGCTCAAGTACAGAATTCACATTTTAATTATTTAATATTTACCCCTTTATATGACAATTAATATAAACAAAATTAAAACATATACTTAAAAAATACAATACGAATGACAAATAATTACAGAGACTTGGCTTACTATTACTTCCAGGCAGCAAACAAATCAACATTTCCCAGTTCATTACACACCCGAGCAATTCCGTCCCGAGCAAACTTATCAGGCTTTTTTTCACGAGAGCACTACACAACGATATACTATACTATATAAAGTAACACTTACTATAACCATTCCCCATGGGCACGTTCGCCAGGACCCGATGAATCGCTGTCGAACGCCGAGAGTCGGATACGACTCGTTTTTCGCGCCCAGTGTGACAGCCAGGAGTCATAATTCTTTCGAAAACACGCTCTGCCCGTCCGCTCCGGCCGGCATTGTCGAGTAAACTAACAATTCGAATTCGTACTTTTCCATCGCGCGTGTCCAATGATTATAACGATTTTTGATCCGTACACGATATATTAGGTTTAACCGAGTGATCTCAATGTAAATTTATGCCCGCGTGTACAAAGTAACATTTCAATATTAATACCAAAAGCATAGGAAATACAAATAATGTTTTCAAGGGAATCTATATATATAAAAATCGATGTACATTTTAATAAATTTTATAGCTCAAGATCCACCGAACCGATTTGGATAAAAATTTTAGGGCATATTAGGATTGATATGTAGATGGTTTCTGTGAAGTTTGTACGCTGTGCGATATGTGGTTCCGGAGTTATGGCCTCTTAAGTGTACAATATTAATCACGCGCGCACGCACGATATTCAACAATTATTGTTTTGCCATGGAGATATATATACACTCTATGTGGTTATTTTTTATTATTTGTTTCCGTGGCACGCGCGTCTATGGTATCAAAAGTTAAGTTTTACGTAAAATTACGTACATGTAAAATTTAATTTTTTCTTTCTTTACAGTGAAATAAAATTTGGGTGTGTTTTTTTCGTCATATTTTAAAACGTTCGATTGTGAAATTCATATTGTTTTTTAAAAAATTCGATTTCACACGAGCGAAGCCGGGTTATTCAGCTAGTTATGTATAAAAAGGTTAAGAAAATAATAAGAATGGCTCTTTGACGGTGATCGTGTGACTCGATCGTTGTTGAAGGAGTTTTCCGATTGAATAAAGTGTTAATTCATTTTGTGCGTTTGTGTCTGTATACGTTCGATTTGATCGGCGTATACGACAACCACTAACTAAATTTAGTTTAGTACCACTTAGTGGTAAGAAAACAGAAAAAATAATCGACACCCCGATTCATCACACGTTTCATACACGATTTTAAAAAAGGTAAATACGTTCAATTACTCACCGAGATGTAAAGCCATATTGTTCGAGCGGTGTTTTTTTTTGTCTCCGGTCGATTAGAAATGTCTGACTGATTGGAAATATATCAAGTCGTCCGGCACTCCCGTAGATTTTTAAAAAAACGCCAACGAATCGTAACTATACGAACATACGTAATCGGTCACGTGATCGTGCGACGCTATACACGGCCGACGACGACGGTATTACCACGATGACGCGTCGTCGTCGCTTTGAAAAAAGGAATAACAAATAATTATGTCTGTATAATATTATATCGAAATAATCGATAAAACAAATTTTTTTTTTTTTTTATTCGTAATACGCGAGTCCATAAAATATTTACACGAAAATGAATAAAAAAATATAACAAGTATACATTTAAAAACAAAATAAACAATAATCGGTTGACAAAATAAACGACGCGGTCGTTTCGGCGGATACATAATGTAATAATTCGACGCGGAGACGTTTTCAATATATTTGATCGAAAACGAATAAAACGCTCGTATAAAGAATTATCGACGACTCGATATTATAATATTTATAGTAGAGAGACGCGCATATGTAACGCCACAGAGTAAAAAAAATTACTCTCGACGATAACGAAAACGATCGCGAAATAAAATATACATATTATGATATTCGTCGGTCAGTAATAGGTTATTTTATTATAAAATCACTGGTATTAATAAATCGTATGTTAAAATAACGGCGGCGGGTCGATAAAAATCGTCTTGGATCACTCATCAATTTACTATCCTTATTGCCGTGATCATATGCCCGATGTGTATTCGATATTTCTTTGGAAAGGAAAAAATATCCGACGGCTATTGCTGAAATCGATAAATCCGACGGAGATAAAATAAAAAGCCCCGGTTAGGTTGTTAATGATTGCAGGTTTGATGTTTGAAAAACATGGGGGGGGGGAAAACCGCGCCGAAACGTCCCCGATCCCGTAAATGCCTGTTTATAATTATTACGTTTAAAGGAACCGAAAACGATTGTTCGGCTGGAAATTTGTTCTAACAATTTGTTTCGAGATAAAGGACAATGATGTTATTTCGATACGTACCGAAACGATGATAGCTGTGATGCCTATGATATGGAGAGAGAGAAAATCACCTTAAAATACTTCGAGACCGAACGAAATGCCGTCGTCGCCAACGGATAGAAAACAAAAAAATAAAAATAAAATATCCAACACGATAATATTCACGTATTTTACAATAGTTCCGAGCGTCCAACGCGTCGCGTCGTCGTCGCGATAATAATAATATATTTTAATTCAATAATATAAAATTTCATTTGCGCGAGTATTGGATATCTGCGGGGAGATCGCACGCGTATTTCGTATGACACGACCGGTAAAGTTGTAACGAGTATACACGGTACGGGAGTAACCGAATTGGTTGCCGTGTGAAAAAGTTATTTTATTAGGTTGAGCCGAATTGGTTCCCGTTTGTGTACAGGTAATTTTTAATTTGGTACAAAATATAAATTAGACAGTATAAAATATAAATGTACCTACACGGCTACACTCTATAATCTATAGTATAATATACAATAAGATGGCAATATATTTAAATATTGGAAGTTAAGCAAATTATCGGTGATATCTATGGGCGCCCGCAGGAAATTTATCAGGGGGGGCATAATGAAATCACACTAAAAAATACATTAAAAAAAGTTTATTCCTAGTAAAATATAAAATGTAAAACAAAATTTATTCGTTATTAAATAAAAACTATCGATGAAATGTTTATAAATCAAAATAAAAGTTAAAATGTTCAACATTCTATTTGAATTCCAGGGGGGGGGCAGATGCCCCGTCTTGCCCCCCCTCCGGGCGCCCATGGTGATATCCCGATCAATTAAGATAACGATTGAGATATATGTACTTTTATAGCCGTATGGTATATCGTCTATATTATCCCATGTACGAATGACAATAATGTTGGTGAGCAGTGAGCACTGTACAGTCTTGAATAACACATCGTGTAAATTTGTAACTTGTGTTTCGTATTTTAATTTATATGTTTTGTTGAATTATTAACATATATTTATATGTTTAGTTGACAGTCCTGAGCCTGTAGAATTGGGAAGGAAAATGTGCGTAAATAAACGGGAACCAATTCAGCTCAACTTGATAAAATACCTTTTTTAAACGGGAACCAATTCAGCTTACCTTAATAAAAAACCTTTTTCAAACGGGAACCAATTCGGTACCAGCCTACGGTACAATATTATAAAGGGTGGTACCGTGAGTATACAATCTTAGTCTTACAAAAGGTTTCGACGGTAAATAATAATATTGTCGATCGACGTCGTCGTCGGTCTGTGCGCGCGTTGTACGTTTAACCGTAACGAATGCAATACACTTATAGTATTATAACATTATGATATCGGCGTAGAGTTTTATTATTTTTCTTCGTAAAAGGAATTAAAAAAAAATTTTTTATTTCATACTTTTCAATATGCGCGCAACGTAGTAATATACTCGGAAGGTGAAAAAGAATTATCGAGCAAACGCGATTAGTTTACGACACGAACTTTGGATAATTTTTTTTATTCCGCCAAGTGTGTGTGTGTGGGGGGGGGATGACGGTAAAACTTTTAAGACGACCGGATCGAAATGTAATGAGAAAAAAAAATATCGAAACTCGACGTAATACTTTCCGACCGGCGGCGGCGGCGGAGAAACATACTATTACGTATACACCGTCGAAACGACCGTAACGAGGGAGTTGTACACCGCGGAAAAACCAAAAAAGGTTTCCCCTAGAGAGGCGACGAAATGTCCGCATTACGTCGAGGGGGAAACATTTTATTCGCCTACAGCCGGCGGCGCTCGAACCGCGGTAGTGGTCGTCGCGAGGAGTTACGTATATGTAGTATGTACCGATTCTGAATGAAAAAAAAAAATTTACCACAATCCTTTTAAACTGTACGACACAGACTACTTTTTGATCCTGTAAAAATGTATTCGTCCGTCAGGCGACAGATTTTCGGGGTGAAATTTTGAGGGGGTCGTCGCGGAGAACCGCGCGAGTCGTACACGCTGGCAGTTTGACGGGGGGTAAACGAGCGTCGACGATATGATTACGATTGAACGAGAAAACGAGTCGTCGTCGCGACCTACGTCTCGCGCGTTCACTTACTACTGCTGGACGAGTTGATGAATATTATAATACCGATCGAACGAAAGACGGATTCGTAGTTTTGAACGGCGTCTAGTTGAACTTGTGACGTGGAATAATAAATCTTGAAATAATGGATTGGCTTCGAAAATCGCGTGACACACACACACACACAAAAGAAAAACGGGCTATAGTGAAAAACCGAAAGTTAGACATGAGCAATAATCGCGGCGCAATAATGAGATGTGAAAATGTGATATGAAAGAAGACCGCTCGTATATCGTACACGTCGCGCAGTATTTATCGATATTAATTCGGTAAAATACGAGGAGAGCGTGGAAAAAGGGGGAAAAAAAAACCGACGGCATTGCCCGCTCTCCGAAAACACAATGTCAAAAAGTATATTTTCTATTCACGTCAGCCTGACGTTAACGTGGGTCCCTCCCCCCGTCCGTCCGTCTTTGGTTTTATTATCTTCGTGAAACATCGTCAAAAGACGCGCTCGAACGTACACTTTCTGCGCGACAACGATGTTTTCGCGGCGCATAATACGTCGTGTTCGTTCGTTCGTCTGAAAAACGCAAACCGTACGCGGACTTTCGATGAGAAATTTTTGAATTTATTTCAATGAAATAAAAATTATCCATTTCCACTGCACTTACGAGTACTAAAAACTATGCGCACGACCAAACACCAAAGTCGAATGTAAAAACGAAAATTTAGTATATATTTCCGTGGGATTTATACGGGAATTAGTCGGGATTTTTGAAATAATAATACCGTTTTTTTTTTTCTTCTTTTCCTCTCGTCGCATTCGAATAGCTCGATAGACCGGACATCGCATCGCGTACGCCGGGGAGAAAGTATAATAATTAATAATACGCAAGGATACGATAATAATGACGTGGTCGAGAATTTACGCGAATACGAGGAATAATAATACACAATGCATCACGATTGGATCGAATAAAGGGAAGAGAGAGAGATTGAAAATTAACCGCACAACGCGCGTGTTTCGACGACGTTTTTGTATGGTACCGGCGGCGAAATGAATCGAGCCGAAAGCATTTCTCGACTCTCTACAGTATACGTCCGGAGGATAATAGTCGTACGGCGGCGGCGGACACGGTTAAAAATACACTTTCGAGTACTACCGAAACTACTCGCGTAACGAGAATTATAATATATATCAAGCGCATGACGTGTAGGTGTTGTACGCGTTATGGAATGACGGCGACGCATCGTAACGTCCGCGTGACCGTGTAAAAAAATTGCGAAAATAAACAAGTGATTTGCCACGTAATTGCGCGTGTTGACGACAAAGCGATCGCGGACGACGACGACGGGTCGAACGTGTATTGCGCGCGGGGACAAGGAGAACGACGACGACGACGGCACAAAAATCATTGCTCGCAATATTGTTTCGTGGAAAAATAATTAATTTACTACGTTTATATCACAATATACATACAACATATATATATATGAATATATACATGCCGTTTATGTATATGGTCGTTGGTCACACATTATTAACACGTTGGTATACACATAATATACGTTTGAGAATAAATAAAAAAACAAATACAATTAAAAATAAGTAGTTAAACCTAATTAAAAAAAAAATAATAATAATAATAATAAAATACAGTTTACACGAAACATCAGATCTCGCGCCGGGCTCGGTTAGAAATACGTGGTAACTTGAAGAACTGTTGAGAAATTCTAATGTTCGTTCGCGTGATGATCGTGAGACGAATGATCGTGATGATGATGGTGGTGGTGATCGCTGTCGACGGAGCCGTGACTGTGGTGGTGAGCTGGAAAAACAAAATAAAGTGTTCGTGTCATAATAATGTATCGAATCGAAAATGTTCGAAAGTAGTAAAAAGTAAAATTATACAATAATAATATAAGCCGACGACGACGGACGGCCTGCAGTCGTCTGTGTGTGTGATTGGCCCCGCGCCGAGAAAATAACAAAATAATACGACTCATAGAAATCACGGAAAAACGATAATCCGAAACGTTTCTTTTTTAATATGTACATAGTAATATTATGATCTCGAAACACCTGCAGCGGTATGAATTTTAATCGTATACTATCGTTCAAATATTGAAAAACAATAACTCGTAATATATTATTATAGTTTATTACGATGCGATGGGTATTTTAAAAAACGGAGAGTATTATTTGAAAAACACGCGAACGAAACGCGGTTTGCATCGTCAATAAGCTAAATGCATCGAGCTCACTGCGATTTTTCGCGGAAACGCTAAACCGGTCGATTATACATAAATTTATCGCGATAAAAAAAATTATTTATTTTTATTGTGATTTCTTATCATTAGCGCGGGGGAGGGAGGGGGGAAACTCTTTTTAGAAGTGAATGTAAATAGAAAACGCGCACGTTTACGGTACACACGTCAACGACGTTAGCGAATCGAGATAAAAAGCGAGGAGTGGACAAAACGCGAGTTGTTTATTAACATTCCTCCTGATTTTCAACTTTATCGCATTGGCCGACAAACCTATTTAGCACTTTCGTGGGAAAAAACACACGTTAATATTTTTTTATTCGATTCGTTAAAACTCGCGTGGCCCCCCGCGGTACACGGAAGTAAAAGCACGAGGTCCCCTCGTGTGCTGTTGCACTTTCTGCACACACACACACGCACCTCTCGCGCCGTTCCTACAACTGTAGTTTAACGATGGCAAACAGTAATAATAATAATAATACATTTATCGCGATTATCGTTCCGACCGTCCGCGCGTGGCAGATTTAATTGAAATATTAAAAAAAAAAACCAATTCCTCGTGCGGTAGGTATGGCGATTAAATCAAACGCATAATTACAGCGGCCATACACAAACGGTACGAACCGAATACGATGATAATATTATGGTGAATGACAAATAAAAAAACCAGTCGCTCTCCGCGCGTCGAATACTCAATTCGATTGGATAACTATTATTATCAAATAATAACTATAAAAGGTAAGCGTTGCGAGTAAGTATATATGATATGATATTATTATATTACATACGAGTCGAGCCATAACAACGCGGATATCGTACGGCGGAGAAGAAAAAACAGACAACTACGTAGGACAAAACAATGATAATGTCGAAGAGAAAAAGAACAAAGGAATAGAAAATTATGTATACGTCATCCGTTACGGGACGTTAACATTGAAATGTCGTTACAAGAACGGCGAAACGATCATCGGTGTACTTTGTAGTTTATTTTCGAAATATATTTTTATAATATCTATTCGATTTCGTTTTCCGAAGGAGACTGCCAACTTTTACGACGTACGAGCGGCGCCGCGTTGGTCGGGTATTATCTATAGACGCGCTGCGATGTAATTCACTGTGCACAAACGCGATTTGTCACGCGCAGTGACTAAAACGGTCGGGTTTTTGTTTTCGAATGAACCGACGCGACACTGACAATAGGTGGTGGGATGGTTCCAAGGTGAAAATATGTATTCGCCGCCGGCGATTCCGGTATAGTAGTAGTAGTAGATTTCGACGAAAAACAAAAATCGGAAAATAATAATAATATCACGTGATCTGCTCATACTCGGTCCGCTTTTTCACTACTTCTCTTTACGCGCATTACGATTAACGCGTCCGATGCGTTTTTATTTCTTCGACGTTATTATTGGTGTTATCGACGGATTCGCGTCTCAGACGAGACTTTATATCCGGCGAGACGGGCGAATAAATTCTTCGAAACGGTCGAAATACCGTCAAATCGAACGCTCGTGTTTCGCTATTTTCTTTCCGACACGATCATAATAATAACAAAAAAAATACACCGGTCGTTTTCTTCGACCGAATAATAACAACCGAACGATTATTGTTATCATGAACGAGTCACAACGTTTCGACATTCGGAAAGAGACGATGGAAATGACGTATCGGTCACACGAAACGTGAACGAATCATACGGTGATATTCAATATAGTCGGTATCAAAAATAAACGCGCCGCCGTTGAGAAATCACGACGAACGCGATCGGTGGCGAATTTGTAGGGACGACGAGGACTAACCAAAGGATCCTCGACGATACAACGTCGCGTTGCCCCGACCATCCGGATTTGGGATTTGTTGAATTAAAAAATAAATAAACAATAGACTCGTATAGCAGCTACCCGTTTCGTCCGACGATGATAATCAACGATAATTAATATTATGTGTTTTGTACGACGACTATTGTTCGTTTTGAAACAGAATAAAGTTTTAATCTGTCGTCGAA
Source organism: Drepanosiphum platanoidis (assembly GCA_948098885.1). Taxonomy (NCBI): domain Eukaryota; kingdom Metazoa; phylum Arthropoda; class Insecta; order Hemiptera; family Aphididae; genus Drepanosiphum; species Drepanosiphum platanoidis. The sequence goes on from OX402537.1 coordinate 8,421,828, forward strand.
ATCCGATGACTATAATATGGTTATTATTCGTTTTCTGTTTCGTCGTATGTATGTAAAATCAGTATTCTAGTTTTCAATCGGCGTGTGTTCGATAGTGTTACGATGTTTCGTCTACCTGCGTCTAGTATTTCTAGCTATACCGCGTGGACTGTAATCATTTATAATTAAAAGAATTTCAAAAACGCTGCACATTAAATCGATGACAATCGATAAATCGACCGCCGCGAGTAATGGATAAATAACAATTATTATTATCGGTCGGATATTTCACATAATTGCGTGATCGAATGAAATCGAATTTCTCAGTTCACAAAACGTATTTAAAACCGATTTTTGTTGTTTTTTCTTTTCAATTGAATTATTTAAAACCGATGTGTTTTGCTCGGCTCGAACGTTTGGATTTTGGCGATATAAACATTCTTTCGTCAGATCAACAAGACTGGTATTTCATTGAACTTTGTTTTCTGAATCATCTGTATAGATGCTAGACGATGTTCGTTTTGTTACAAATCCGCGTCGCGCTTATCGCTGACCGAAGATTCTATTTTAGCGTTTTTTTTAGTTACTTTCGGGTTGTTTGGACATCTTACATTGTCTAACTTACTATTGTCTTTGCCCCATTTCGATTTATTTACGAGACTGTAAAATAATTGTTATTACAGATTCCGAGAAATACGTTCTTTATAATATTGTTTTTGTTTTTCAAATTTCACGACAACATTGAAGTACATTTCATAAATCGTTCATTGCCAATCACTCAGGAGGTATATTTACTTCCAATTATTAGTTTTTTTTCTTTCTAAAAATCATTAAAAGTAAAAAAAAAATGATTCGAATTTTGAAAAGCGTTTTCTTCGAGGCATTCGATTGGGTTTTGAATAGGCGTTCAATTCCTGCAAGCCCTATTCAATACAGAGAGAGGCGCGTGCGTTTTTTAAATGTTTCGTAACGTTGAATCGTATCCAAATGAAACGGTTTAACTCGAATATTTCCATAGTCGTATTACGGTAATGTTTGATGACGTGGTAAACGGCGAACGCTGATCGGTTGATAATTTAAAATTATATTTAAAAAAATACTTTTCGAACGCGGTCGGCTTTACCGCCGACTTGAATGCGTAGAGAGATATTACGACTTACGGTTTCCCTGGAAGACGGTTTTATATAATAATAATACACACAGTTTCAAGATATCACATGGGAATAAATAATTACGAGCGTACGAGTTAATACTTGCGAATTAAATGAAATATGCCACTGTAATCCGATAATCGGATGTAACGGTATGAAAGAGCGTAGATATGTATTCAAACGCGAATCGTATAATAATAATTAATCATCGTTCTGCAACGCGCGCATCTATGTACCTACGAGTTAACGGTGGTACGCGTTTTGGAAACTTTCAGTTTTACATCGCTATAACGTATCATATTATTATTACTACGCGTTAGTATAGAGAGAGAGAAAATAAAGAAAATATAACAATTCGACTACAGAATGTGATGCACGTAACTTTTGAATTTTTTAGTGTCTTTCGCGGCCGATGCGTTTTGAAAACACATAAATCGAATTCGTTACGACGACGACGAAAGCCATTGTTTTTTTCGAGCCAAACGACGACGTATCGGAAGAACATTCTTCCGCATCCGGTAAAAAGGATCTAAGGCCTCGTCGAGAGTCGTTTTTCTAAGGGCTTGATTTCATTCCGCTCGCGGTTTCGGAAAGGCGTTTCGAGAGAGTGGATTTTCACTAAACCCAGGCCCGTAATAATATTGTTTTGCTCGTTACCCAATCGCCGCCGATTATAGGATAAAACGGGATCGAACCGCAATCGAACCATAAACAGCGTATGCAATCGTCGATTTTCAAGTATAATGAGTGGTATTATATAGAGGTACGTTTCAAAATCATAGCTACTTGGTGATTATACCGTACGGGCGATAAACACGAACGACCAATATAATAACAACGGCGGCGCAAATTTCAGTTTGATCTCGACCCGGCGACGTACAGGACAGGTGCAACGCGAGTTTTTCCCATAAATCCGCATCGATATCGACGTGAACGCGACGCGATTATAATATTAAGTTATTACATGTCAAAATAAGACCAAGTACTACATACGAACGAAGTGGTATGTAACACGTCGACCGCCTCGTACGCGCGCTCGCGGTCGTTTAACAGCGTAAATATACCGAATGGTGATTATTATAATTAACGCAAATCAATATTATTATATTACATCATTATCATTGATCATTATTTACGGTCGACGGGCCGTTATATAGACAACGGTTATACAGTCGGATCCGAGTCGTACGACAATAATAATATTTATTACTCGTACGAAAATATGTAGGGTAATTAAATAAACCAAGCACCTCTATACATACTTAGTCGTAATAGTGTTTACAATCGTTTCGATAAAAATTTAACAACGCGCGACTCAATGGCGATTAATCAAACGGCCGGTTATTGTTGTCGTAGAACGGACGACTGATAAAACGTCAAAACATAATTCAATCCGAGACGAACGTAATTTTTCTCGACGATTTCGCGAGCCGAGTGAAGTGAAATTATAGTAAATTATATATAAATACCTCCTCTGGATCGACGTTTATTTCTCCATGGACTGGACAATAAAGCCGATCCGTCGAGACGGAGAGTCTCGCCAGTCGAGTTCCTGACCGCGAACTTTTTAACGACCTTTTCGAATACGTAAAAAAACATTTTCAATGATATTTCTGGTGGATGGGGGGGGGGGGAGTCGAACCAGGAACTCCCCCCTCCCCCCCCACCGAATACGGCCGCATGACGATGTACACATATTACATATCGAGACGATATCTCGAGATTTCAATTGGAAAAAATCGTACGTTTTATTTACAACGATCGTCGGTTCCGGCGCGCGTACACACGAGTGAATCGAAAACGAAAATAAATAACAATATGGAATATGTTCGATCGAAAACGTTCGTTCTCTCCGCCCATAATGTTTATTATATCGTGTTAGTTACGTAACTCGAGCGCTTATAATAATAGAATACGGCGCGCGTTTTTCTGATGAGCACAATGGGACAAACGATGGAGTGCACGAAGTGTTGCGAAACGAGACGCTGAAAATCGCGGATCTTTCTGTACACACACACACACATAACGAATCCCATTCAATCGTATACCGCGGACCAGACCTTTTGAAATACGTACTCGTAATAGTGTTGGAAAATCGCGGGCTCGGTTAAATTGAATAAATAACGCACAATATTATTATATCGTTACAACGGTCGGCGGCGGCAAACAACTCGATTGCGTCGTCGCGGCGGATATAATAATCGGCCGACGCGACCGACGACGTGATCGGCGCTTTAATGCGATTAGTTTTGGGCCTTCCTTATGAGGAGCGGGGGGGGGGGAGCTCTTCGGGACGGTTTCGATCACACCCTCGCCGGAGAAAACGTTTATTATTTTATCGTTTTTTAGGTATTTTCGTGTTTGTTTTTTTTTTTCTATAACGATCGATTTTCAACGGCTCGCGACAAACATAGGCTTTTTAAATAATAAATAAACGTAACATCGATTTTTAAAACTAGTCGAAAAACTAGTATAAACTAGTATAATAGTATGATTTATATGTATTTAGAGACGGTTTGGTGACCGGAAGGTCCGTCGAAAAGGGTAAAAACGCACGACCTGCGGGCTGACGATTGGACTACGGTAAATATAAACCGGTGAGAAATCGGCTGACGTAAAATAAACAAATCTTCGCACCACACACACGATAATTGATGATTAGTTAATTAAATGTACGTCGTGGAGACGTAATCGCGTAATATAATGTGTTAATTGTGAGAAGATTACCGACTGATTTTGAAAACGTTCACGTACCGCTCGAAAGAAAGACGTCCCTTTAAAACGCAACGATGACGACTTTAAAAGAAATGAGCTTTGATTAGAAATTAAAAAATCATGAGAGAGAAAAAAAGACGATGACGTATGTTTATCAAATGAATATTGATATCGATAGTTTATAATTAACTAAACACTCGTACAAACATATTTCCACGATCTTTAATTAGTATTTTCGTAAATTCCCGTAGTTATTTGAATTGATTTTTTTTTTTTTTTTTGTCAAAATGATTTGTTGTTTTTCGTTGTCGAGAACCGCTGTACACAGCGCGGTACGCGATTCGGAAAATATTTACCGACTTGGCTGCGCGGGACAAGGAATAATAGCCGAAATACGTTCGGAGTTCGCGACTTGGGTGTTATTGACGCTCGGAATTCTCACTTTCAATGCGTCGAAAACACGATATTATTATGGAACTAGGGTCGCTAAGGTTTATGATGAAATTCCCAGCGTACAATATTATTCCATTACATTGCGTCATAATATTAATATTATGTTCTAGTGTTAATGTTTTGTATGAGGTGTTTTTTTTTTTTTTTTTCATTCCGTCAAAACGTAATATATAAAAGGCGTATTGATGTCAGAGACTAATGACTGTAATATTATCGTCTGCACCGCGTCCAAACGAGAACGACAGCTATTCAGACGATGACAGGAATAGTGATGACTACATAGTGCGGCATACGACGAGTTGTTTACGACGGTCGATTCACGAAAGAGATTTCGAATTATTAGAAAATACTTTTGAAAACCATAAGAGAAAAATATTATAAGTATACCTATTCGAACTGGGCAAGCATACGTATATTATGTAGATACCTACAGAGACTGCTGAGATGTGATATATGCGAATTTATAAATATAACATAATATAATAGCCACCGAGTTATCGTTATGAACATTTTAAACTAATAATAATTTACAAAACAGATATGTGATATTATTGTGTGATGCGATGATCGATTTTTTCGAATATACGTGTTTGAAAAAATACGTTTGAGTATACGTTTGAAAAAAAGTAAATACTCGGACGCGACCTCTTCGCGAATAAACATTAATAAATCAGTGCCCATCGCCCACCTACGTTCGTTTCAGGCGTTCCCTCTCCCCAGATATTTGTACCTATTTCAGACGCGAAAAGATGGCACGCAATAATCGGCAAAACAAAAGCCGAACAACAGTCAGTTTTGATTAGACCGCTATTGTAAACAACGCCGCCTTTATAAATTCGTATCGCGTTTGCTTCGGTCAATCGACGAAACTGTGGTTTCCGTCTCCGGGCGCGGGACATGAAAACCGAGAGTTTTTGACTTCAATCACGTACCGTAGACGACGGGAGCTCGAACCCCTCGAACAATTTTGCACGTTTGATGATTTTAAATATTTCACAGCGCAATACGTGTAAATATTAAATTGTTGGATTATAAATGGCCGAAAATAAAAATCGCTATTTATATATAATCATTAATAACGATAAAACGTTATCGTTTCGAAACTGTTTATAAATCAGACTCTGTTCGGGTCTATGAATGTGTATTTCGATTTTGACTTTTGTTAAAAATATCTGATCGCCGCCGCCGCCGTCCGTGCGCGATGCGGACTGAAATCGTCGGACAAAGAATGCATTCGTACTTTACGATAATTTCAGGACAATAATATTATATTTATTACACAAGCGCACGTACTCGCAAACCCGCGTTCGGTCTTGGAGGACCGTGCCTATAATTACTGTCGAAAACCTTTCTAAATCTATTAGCCCGCGTAGAATGTAGGCGGCGTTTCGTCTATTAAAACCTATATCGTGTAGGTTGTATAGTTTTCAAAACGTTGCTCGCCCAAGCTCTCGCAGACGTGTCTTCGGCATTGAGCATTGTTCGTGCAGTAAACTGCGCGCGCGCGCGCGTTGTGGTCGGCACGGATCAAACGCGCGGCAAACTTTTGCGAATATCCGTCCCGAGGACAGACCGAAACGCGATCGAAGCGGAAGCGTAGGCGTAAATAATAAAGGGCTTCGGCCGAAAATCGAGAGAATTCCGAGGGAGCGGTTCCGCGGAGATGAAACGGGAAGAGATTACGGCCAAAGTCAGGATTGATTACGCTTCGTCGCGCCGTTCGGACGATTTATCTGTCGCTATTTTAGCGTAAACGATTGATTTCGGATTACTAACAAAAAAAAGATACCTGGTATAGTAGTCGTATTGCATTTTGCACGAATATTTATTGGCGCGCAATAATTATTATTATTATCCCGTGAATGGCGGCGAAAAATCATTCCGCGACGGATTCGAAATTGTTTTTTTACATTTCCAACGAAAGCGGTTTTTTTTTTCTTTTTCTAATAATACATGATATACGTCGGTTGTCGGAACCGGGTGTCAGCGTTCGCGTTATTGTTTCGACGAAAACTTCCAATATGATATTATTTTATCATTATACTCGTTGTGGCGCAAGGACGCGGCGGTCAAAACTGTCGTCGTTAAATTGCTCCGTCCGAGTAAAACGGTAAATCGATTGATGGATGGCCGGCCGTTTGGTCGATCGACGAAACGATAAAAATAAAAATTGTTATTATATCCCGCGGAGCAGAGTTTGTACGTCGAACCGAACGTCGGCGGCGGCGGTTTAATTAAAACGACGACTGAAAACTAAACGATCCGTCCACTTCGAACATAACGAATAGTTAATTAAAATTATTCAAATTTATCATTACAAAGCGCGAAAAATACGCGCGCGTATAATAATCATGGATTTTTTAGTGTTATTAATAGTATTCGGGACGACGAGAACACTGTTTTTAAATAAATAATAATTAATACAGTTTACTCTAATTGGAGAAAATTCGAAACTCCGACGAAAATCAAGAGAAGGAAAACAAATATCGTGTGTGTGGGGGGGGGGGGGAACAAATCAGTAGTTTTATAAAGCGAATAACAACAATATCTATCGGCGATGAACGATAAAAATACATAAAGGATAAAGTAAAACAACCGTATTTTGATGATTTTTTGCGAACAACACTCGTCGACGATTCGAAATCGTTTTCATCGTCAAGTACCGGCCGATTTTAATACGCGTACTATAGGTACTATGTAGGTTTTTCCTTTTTTTCAGATTTTATTTCGCGTTAATATTATGCGCGCGTCGTTCGCGAGGATTTTCACATTTTGCGCGTTCTATTGGTTTGAAAATATTATAGTTGGGTTTTTATTTTCGCAATAGTTTTTTAATTAAAACCGTATTATAAACACACCGCGCTGATCGATTCCACAATGAAAAAAATAGACGCGCGTGTAATACAAACGATATTATATTATAAATTAAATTTTAAACGATTGTCTTCGTTCACCTATATCTCTATTGGACGCGCATATATTAATCAAACGTGCGCTATTGCGTCGTCGTCGTTATTATACGCACAATAACGGTTGGAATTAAGAAATCTATTTACGGCGAGGCAGATAATAGTAGCTTTAACAGTAGGCGCCTTAAAAACACGACGATTTTAATACCGCGTTACAAACGACGGCATAAAAAAAAAAAAAAAAACAATAAATCAGAACACCAAGGCCACTCGCGCACTACACACGAGAGCTATGTTCGTTTGAAATATTTACTCGTTTTGTTATACGATGTATTTGATTCGTATTCATACGCTTTGTAGTTTATTCAAGAGTATATTATTATTATACGTCATAATCCCGCGGATGAAACGAAATATTGTTTTATGTCCGAAAAAAATTACGTTTTTTTTTTACTTTGTTTGTTTTTTTTTTTTTTCAAATTGTTATTCATCTCGCAAACGACGGAGAATTTAATAGGTATTACATTCAAATGTGCACACGTGTTGATGCATTGCGTATTCCGCACGGGACGTCGGTATACGCTGTGACGTGAAGTTAAATGTTAACGATCGCACGCACGACCATTACTGACCACGTTTAATGGCTTCATCCTTAACCGCACAGATCGATATAATAATATGACGCACTGCTCATCTTTATCGCAAACACGCGTCGTGATCTCGAATCCGATCGTTTTCGCCTCCGAGGTGACGATTCGATTAGATCGGAATTCGAGTAAAGATTCGAAATATCAAACGACTCGATCGCGATAAATTCGTTAGGATCTAATTTACGATCTAATCGTCCCGTCCACGCGCGATCGATCAAACGGTTAACGAACCGACACTCGTTGCGTTGTATTGTTTAGATTCTTCGCGGCGTTTTGTTTTTCGAATCTAGGAAGTGCAAATTTTCACTACAACAATGCCGTTTGAAAAAAAAATTGTAATTTATCAATTCCACGCGCTTGTGAATAAAACACGAATATTTCATATTCCGTCTGATGTTCATAACGCGCGATGAATTTTCATCAGGCGACCGCTGCGCAACGATATGGTCAATAACCCTTTCGTTTTATATAAAATAAATTAAAAGAAATACTCGTATACACGTTTACACGTGAAATAAAGCGAATCGTCGTTGCGGTTGGCGCAGTGGCGCTCGGTAGTTTTTATTACAGGTAATTAAAATCTTAAACAATTAACGACGACAACGAAAAAATTTCTCAGATTTCATGCATATATCTCGGTCGTTTTAAACGTTTATAACGACTTCAATTATACCAAACGTATATATATATATATAAATTTGTTTTTAATTATTCTGTTTTTACTTTTTAAAACGAAAATAATATTCCGGTCTATTGCGTAAAAGAGTACTTAAAAAATATTATAATTATTTATCATGTTCTCTATGAAAATCGGTTACAAATTGCCCCACGCGCATCATAACACACATATATATATATATAAATATAGCATAATATGCCCAGTGGTCACAAACATGCGACCCGCTTTATTACTTATAAAAATGTTCATTACCTTTTTCATCTTGAAAAAAAAAAATTATTAAATGACCATATAAAAAACGTGGGTATTTCATATAGTTTCATGGTGCTTTTACGAACGTCATCGCACGAATATTATTTTGTAACGTCGTAATGACATTTACACAAGGTTCGGTTTTTACTCCGATAATCCGAGTTTTTTTTCAACAGTATAGACTAATTATTATACCTAATAGAAATACATTTTACATTTTAATTTGTTTGATACGTTTTAACGTTTTTCACATAAATAAATTATTATGTAGGATCAATCGTTGGACGAAAAAGAAACAAAAAAAATGGGTCACATAAATTTTAAAGTCTATTATTATACGCACGGCCCGAGGGTAATTTGATTTTGACACAACCCGCGGTGCGTGCAATATAACCTATACCGAATATTCATTCGTGAAATGCGATTTTATCTAACAATCTCCCGAATAAAATAACATTTTCGAAACGTTTACGGCCTTATTTATTCCACCGCATATATCGTCGTCGTCGAAGAGTAAAGATTATGGAATACGTAAATACCATATTATACGATCGTACGATAATATTATATCGTGTATACGATCGTCGTAACGCGCGTCGAAGTAAATCGAATTCGAGAACAACGAACTGATCATCTATGCACATTGTTTATAATGTTACGTCTTATGTGGGATAAATTATATTTGCGAAGCGCACTGGGTAATGATTGATAATTAAAACGTTTGTCGACCGCACGTCATTACTCACATACTCGATACTCGCTCGCATAACTGCAACGTAATTAACGCACAAAAGAAATCGATAAGTGCGAATTTAAAATGTAATTTAAATACACATTACGCGCATACCAACGTTTAAATATATTACGCGACGCGAACACCGACAATTAGCGCGAAACACTGCGGGCTTACGAGACGCGCAATAAGGAAACGAGAAGAAGAAGAAGAAGAGAAAAAAAAACAGTTTTCTCTCCGAGCGACGGCTATAATAGTATATTTAATATATACTATATGTAAAATATATTATTCGAAATCAGCTGGTCGAGGACGCGTAAAAGATGTGCGCTCGCGATCGTAATATATTCTACGGTTGTAGGTGACGACGACGACGGGGGAAAGAAAAAAAAAATTAATAAAAAACCCGTCACGTTTGATCTAGAGGTACGCGGACGAATATACGCCGATTGCACTCGATCGCGCGCGGAGTAAAAATATAAACAAAAGAATTATGGAAATGTCATTCGGCAGTAGTACGTGTAACGTTTAAATTAAATCGTTGTTCCTGTTCTCGAATCGACGATCGCGCGGTGAGAATATTTGAAATAAAAATAAAACAAACGGCGCGAAAATCTAATAAAAACAATTGTCCGCGCGCGGTCGTACACGGTATATGTAAATACGCGACTATAATTGTTCTCCGAACGTTACTGTAATATTACGTGTTAATTACTCATTGATGAGCGTCGCGCCGAGAGTGCGCGTTTTAATTATAATAAATAATAATAAATGTTTATACGACGACGTAAATATTCGATCGAGCAATTTCAACTCGGATGACAACATGTCAGACTACAAAGAATTCAAAACGCCGCCGCCGTACGGTGATTTCAAAACGCTGCACAACGCTCGCGGGCGGCCCGCCGTTAAATACACACAGTATAAACGTTCGGAAAGGTCGACGATATTTTTTTGTTAGAAAAAAAACCGCACCGTACGACTTTAAAACGACTATATAATACATCAAATCGGTAAACGGCGGCGCGACGCGTATAGCGTTGGTTCTGGGTGATTTAATGTTCAAACGTTCAGATGCCGGGGTTTTTTTTTTTATTTTTTACGACGCCATAAATAATTTTCTTTTCTAGAAATATATTTCTATAATGGTAAAAATAAGCTGTGAATAAAAAACCGCGCGGTACGATCAAAACGTAGTTAAACTTTAATCTTATTATTATTTTTACTATGCGTTTCCGCATTAGTATCACGAGCGCGACAAGAGACCCGAATCGTCGATACCGCTAAAATAATTGTCGACGACTCACCAAAACAGGCATACATAATCAAATTCATTATTAGACTGTTAGATTCCAATATTTTATTATTATTATTGTTATTTTCTATTCACTACCTATCACATTTTTAAGTGTTTATATAATTGAATAAATGTCCGAATTGTCCGTTGATAATGAATTTATAATATTATTTAGTATTCACTATGACTTATAGTTGGATATCGTTCCCGATTGTCATAAATCATAATATATAATTCGACATTTGAAAACAAATACAAAAATCTAGAATGGCGATTTTCCTCCCACAATCGCGCTCGAGATTCGTTAAACGTGTCCGGTGAATTTTAATGTTTTCCACGGCTATAATATAATAATGTGGTATCGAAATGTCACTCGAGATCACGCGATAAGCTTGCGCGTGAAATAAATATATATTTCGTGTATTTATACAAGTGTGTGCACATAACGAGCGACCTACTGCGGCGCGCGCGCGAAACCGATAGTGTTATGAAATTAAACTTGGGAAAAAAAATAAAAAAAACTCCAATATGATTTACGAAAAAATGTGTTTTCACGGAACGCCGATTATCGCGTCACATTGTCTTTCCCGCAGTTCCTGTGTCCGTTGCGAATCGTTTTATTGTCAGTGCCCCGCCGCGAAACCCTGGACGACGTTGTGTGCGAACGGCCGTCGTGAAGTGTGCTGCGGTATTGCGTATACGTTTTGAAAAATAATAACAATCGTAATTTTCCACACACAGATCCGTTTATCGCGATATAATATATAGGTGCGCGCGCTATTTGTGGGCATTAAACCGCACGCGTGCGTAGTAAGTGAAAAAAAAATAAATAAGTATTTTTCTCCGTCGTCGTTCGGAACGACGACGATATTCGAAGAGGAAATTTTCGGTCGTTTTCACGCGTATTCGTCGGCGTCGTACCTGTGTAAACGGGGTACAAAGCGTTTTCGGGTTTTTTCTCCGTCCCGTTTCGACCTTTTTTTTTTTTTAACACCCCGTTTCGGTCTTTTGGACGAATGTCTTCGAGTGCTCGGTATAAAAACTACACGCGATCCGTTCACATTATATACATATATATTTATATACCTCGAATTTATACTGCTACGAATGTAACTCGAATCTGAATGCAACAACACAATGGGAACCCGTTTAGGGAGGGCGAGACGTGGCCTCCGGCCGGAAAATATTAAAAAACGGCAAAAAATTGTTTTTATAATACTACACGCTAGTTTCATACCTTAGTAAAGCCCGCGAGTGCGTCCGTCATGACCCGATAATAGAGTAGTTATTACAGGTCTGTGGTGCTCTTTACGTGCGCGAGGGCCCCCGTTTATGAAAATGTATTCGGAAGTCGCCTCGCGAGTGACGACGAGGATTTAAGTGATAATAACGAGTACACGTCCTATATTGTTGGTTACGTGCCTAAACGTTTAAATTAAAACAAAAAACACCGATCCTAAAGTTTTCAAAACTAGATGCTCGTCGGGTCGACGAGGAAAAAAGGAAGCTATAACTAAAGGAAGTATCGTCCGCACAGTCATTATAATATAGATATTGTATTGAAAAAAAAACGGACGAAAGATAACAAATGATCGAAAACTGTCCGTCGTTGTCGTAGCGATCGATTTATACTGCAATACTTCCTGGTCGCCTGCAACCGTGGCGTGGTCAACAACATTCGAAGTATGTGTCGAAAGAGACGAATTTTTTTCATTCAGATTTTTTACGACCGTCGTCGTTAGTGAATACGTATATTCGCCATTATGTCATATTATACATATTATAGTTCTTTGTTTGCCGCCGCCGCCGTCGCAAAAGTATGCAACCAGAACGTGACCACCGTGACCGTGACTCGTGCGTACGCGTTATTATTATTATTATTACTATCATTATTATCATTGTTATTTTACGCGCGAGACGATGAGTAATATAATATCGGTAAGAAATGGGTTTGACGCCATTCTACGCGCACGCGATCTTTAGACGATCGTTCATTCTTCCGTCGCGTTTCGTCATCGCCGCGGACTATACACAATAATCTATTTAATCTCTTTTGAATTTTCAAAGCGAACGAAAGATAAGAGAGAAAGAATACACTCGACAACAATACATTCGATTTACTGGTGGCCTGTACTCGTTAGGAAACGCGTCGGGCGAGACACCTGCGAGAGTTAATATCATTCGGTTGCGATGACGTGTTACGATACAATAGTAAATAATAATTATAATAATAGTATTGTATTCAAACACGTCGCGTCCGTGATATTATGCGGAAACACTGCGAACGATGACCGCAACGGTAGCGAGATGTACCGAGATATATAGAGCCGCATTGACGATACGATCGGTACGAATACGTTTTCGTTGTAATTGAAACCGCGTTTGTTTTCATTCCCCCCGGCCCCCCCCAACACGATTCGCGATGACGAAGAAAAACGAAACACCGTGTTTATCCATCACGTACCTACTAAAATCACTCGACGTCCGTCTCCCGCCATATATTAAAACCGATTCGATCAAAAATAATTATGTAAGATAAAATACTTCTAAATTTAATATATTTGTACGTAGTATGCATGGAAAGAATTGACTCTTTTGAGAGATTTATTTTTTTACAGAGATTTGTCTTCCACAATCAATTTTAAGAGTTGATAGAGAGATATGCGAATTTGTATCTATTGAAATGTGAGCTTTGATTGACCCACTGCTTACGATTTGACTGAATTTCACTCCGCCTACTAATAAGCCAATTTCTGATTTTGACGAAGATATAAAATGGATAACTGCAGTGAAGCGAAACGTTAACTTGGGTTTTTTTGAAACGAAATACGGATGCTGCCAAAAATAACAAGTCGTTTACGATTTTAGAAAGCCCGCAAGGATGGCATTCAAATATAATAATTTGTTGTCAGGCAGCCGCGCGATAATATCACGAAATGTGCTAGGCGCGTCTGATGCAATTATTACTAGACGACGGGCGCAGTATTTTCGGGCTCGAGCAATTATCTACGATATTATAATATATGATTTACTGACACCGTTGTTCGTGTGAAACAGGTATTCGGATGAAAATGTTACCGTCGCGAAGAGAACGAACGTGTCGATTCAAACGCGGAACGGGCATATTAGGATAATGACTCTTTCTAGCTAGTCGTGGGTCATCGTCTCCTCATATCACGTGCAGCCTAATCTCGTCCGAATACGAAAAACATTCCACGCGACGAATCCTCCGACGAAAAATATGAGCGGAGAAATTGTTTTTTTTCTTCTTCTTCGTTTATCCTATTGACCTATACGTCGTCGCGCGACCGTGTCACAACTACTAGCTAGGCACTACTACTACTACTACTACTACTACTACGGGGACGTCTCGAACGTGTTGTTCGAAAAGACGAACCGGTTTCTTTATGGATAAAAAAAATAACGAATCGATACGAAACGCGTCAGTGCAATGCACAGAAATACGACTCGTTTCCTCACATATTTTTAACGTTCACGAATTCGGTCGATTCCGGCCCGACGAGCGTAAATATACGAGCGTGCGCGTCAGCAACACCGCATCGTTTGTTCGGTACTAAACAAATCCGCCGTTCGCGGCGATCGAATTTATTGTTCTTGACCGTTTTCATTACGATGACGGCGGCGGCATTGGGTGTGTCCTAGATTTTTAGCGATTTCACCATTATTTGGGTGAAAAAATTAATTACTCGAAAACGATATTGGAATAAACACAGTGAAACGACTCGACGTCCCCTCGAGGCTTTGTCGAACGCACCTACACACGGGGACAAGCGCCTGTGAAAAAATATATTCAAACGTTTATCGAAACAAAACCGCGAGGTGCAGAAAACAATAGTAGAATGACTCGTAGCACACAGATGAATAACCGCATAGATCGATAAAATCTTCTTTTTTTTTATGTCATTTAAATAAACATCAGGCGTAGTGTTGTTTTCTTCAGAAGAATAATATGACCGATAATTGCGTAAGGAACACGTTGAAGCGGGGGCAAGGGTATATGCGCAGTCGATAAAAATCCTTGGATTATTCCCTGCGGGTCTACGAACTGATAATACACAATTTAGACCCATTCGTTTCACATGAGCAGCGGTGGTTTTGTAAAATAACAATTAATTCTATCGATTTTAAACGCGATTTCCTCATTCTATACGCTTGGGCATATGCCTACAGTGAACACAATCGTTATAAACGATTCGCTACCGATCGATACGTTCGCGCTGCTATCGGTTATTTAAAATCCGTTGAATTTTCTTTCGATTCAATCCCTTCCCTGCGGGTCTCAGCTCTTCTACACGGCGGTTGTAAATTCGATTCGAAAAGCATACACAATACAATAGTAATTACACGCGTCAAAAGTCAGTCACCGCGATCACACTGCAAATAACTAATGGCATTGAGAATTGAATATTTCGATAATTTGTGTTTACGATATTCGCTAACGATCGTCGCGTTAATTAAACCGAATACGACGAGATAATAAATTATAATTTATTCATATACTCGTATATATAAAAAACCATCAAACACAAATATCCGATAGGTTTGCTGTTTTTTAAGAGAAATAATATTTAAAATATTCGTGTTATGTTATTCGCGCATATTAATTCTCTTTACTCACGGGGGTCTTCTTTTTTCATCCACAAAGGGATATTAAACGTGAGAAAGAAACAGAAAAAAAATAAGAATCGAAGATCCAAAAACTTTCTACGTTTCAAAGAGGCATAAACAAAAACCACGATGTATATATAATTACAAAAGCCCGCATTTAATTCGGTTGGCCTTATTTAAATTTAGATTGAGATTTTATGATAAAAAAAAAAAAACGAAAAAACGAAAACGATTAATTTGGATCCTCGGCGAAGTATGACGACGGTGTGTTTAAATAACTCGGTCACACGCCGTATATTATATGGAAACACTCGTAAATTTTAAATTCGCCAGCGGGTCGTTTCCGCGTCAAAGTTCAAAAAGTATAAAATTATACGGCGTTCCGGAGCAACGGGCGTTCGACAACGCTGCGGCGGCATTCCAATAATTCGTTTCGTGAATTTATTAATACGACTAAAAATAAACGTCATCCGGATTCGTACGCAGCGGTTATAACATTTATACGCGACCCGTTCGGCGTACATAGGCCACAGCATTCCTGGCGGAACTTTATAATTACGGATAAATAGTAAGTCGTTTCGATTAGAGATCATTTTGGTCATTTACAAAAAATCTGCTTTAATTTTTCTTAAAAAACGTTTATTTTATTTTACGACCTTGGTATTAAAGACTACAGTAATGTTTCTTTTTTTTTTATATAGAGCAAAAACAAGTAGATATCACAGGTAAATCCCAAAGAATTATCATTTTAAGAATCCATTACACGTTTTGGCGGCCCCGGATTAGAAATCGAATAAAACTTTAATTTCTACTCAAATATATTGGTATAAATACATTAGCGTTATTGTCAAAAGTTAAACTATATTCTAACGCGTACCGAATGCAGGTTGAAATTATTATTTCGTGTGCACTTTTGAAACGTCGAGTTGTTTGTTTGAGATACGAAACGAGTGATTTTCAAAAACGTCGATGTTCTCTGCGAAAAGAGTTTTTGCGTACACGCCCATGTGTGATATGCTATGTACACATCACCTCCTACTCGACCTGCCTAGTGACTGTATAATGTCTTGGACACGTGTCGAACACAAGGTTTCGATGAGACGGTGAGCAACACTACCGTGAAATCGTTTTTTCCTCCCGTCCGACTGCCGAGAGAAAACAATAAGGAAAACGCGGCGAATGACGAAAAAGGAAATACCAAACGCGCCGCGTAATATGATTTCGGCCGGGAATTCGGAAAACAATAGAACCGGCAGATGGTATCGGGGACGCGTGTGACGCATTAAACGAATGACGGGGGCTGGATCGTCGCGTTGAAATATTGTTTGAACACGTGCTGGAATCGAAATACGTCTATTGTAAATAGAGATAAGTATACGCCGCGCCGCCGCGATATTGATTCGGTTCCGAAAAAGGGACTCGAAAACATCGTATACAGATTGGTTCACATAATAAACATATAGTGCGCGTAGTGTAATGTAATGTTATTATAGTCGTACAGCAGGAGTACCGGCCGCCGCCGATAAGTCGTAATCTTAAACTACTATATATATACGCGTGAGAGCACTCAGACCGTACAAGGGATTAGAAAAGGACGTGCATGGGCAGAGCGATTCGTGTTATCGGTTCCGGGGGCAGGACAGTTCGTCGTGCAGCGGGTGATGCGTTTTTCACTTAAGCTATTGTCATTGAATGAGACGCTAAAATCAAGAACCAGGCGACAATAATATCTACCGATACGATAGCTATACGTATCATCGTTTCGCGAGGATATCGTTTTCCACGATTATTTTTAATAATAATAATTAAAAAGTATACATATTGGTTGAAATTTTCGACTACGGCACTACCGTTTATCACACGTTATAATGGGAAAAACCGCTGTTTTTATAAACTTATGAACTTATGACAGACATCGGGAGGCTGGGCAAGTTACTCGATAAATTATAACCTGCGAGCTGCGAGTAATAGCTCTGACAAGTCACTTTGAGAAAATATATCCAACACGATAATATACAATGTGCGTACCTCGGTAACTTATAATACGTATAGATACAACACTGACACAAGTTACATCGAAATTTCTAAAAACATTGTTTTCATTAAAAATTATTATTCGTTTTTATTTATAAAGCACAAGTTAAAAAAATCTAATTGATTGAAGAGAAAATGTATAGAAAAGTAAGCGTTTTGAAATAATAATAATTATGAAATATTAGTACTAATACAATTTGGTTCGCAATAATACTTAAAAAAATATCATGATCAAAATTAGACATACGTTATGTAAAATTGTATAGGTACATTAAATAATATACAATTTTGTAATAAAAATTTTCTTTTAGAAAGACTGGTGTTTTAGTAATTATTAGTATTGGTGTGTAAGAGACACGATCAAATTATCAAAAGTTATTGCACACGGTATAGTATGGTATAGCATGTTCCCGATGATTTTTTTTATTATTATTATTATCCGATCGTTTTTATTGACAGTTGTTTTCACATTATTATCATATTATGCAGATATGGATGTAATTTAACAGTAATCATACTGAATTAGACAATTATATTTTATAACAGTAAAAACAGAACGACCGCGTCTGGGTGAAAAGTAAAAATCAGTGTTATTGTGTTTTTACCGCGTTGTGTAACCGTTTGCAATTGCATTCGATTTTCAAATGTTATAATGACTAATGAGACATTACATTGGCTTCTTTTCCGTAAAGAATCATATAATAATTTCACGATCAAAAATAGGGTACCCTTTAGTAAATGTTTTCATGTTGTTACGCGATAAGTTTTCGTTTTATTATCCTCGTCGTTTTTCAGAATTCTATAATAAATATATATATATAAATTACGATTTACGAATAAGTATTTTCAAATAGATGAAAAATAATAAGAAAAAAAGGCGATCTGAATATTTTTTCGAAACGATCCGGATACACTTTTTATATACTTTGTTTCGACTCAAAAATTAGCCGAGGGCCACTCTTAAAGCTGCCATGGGTCGTGGGTTGGGCATCACTGACATATAGCTATAGCCACGGCGCATAAACTGACGACGACGATATCCTTAGGCGACGAAAACGTTGTTAATAATAAAATAACTCGAGTAATGGTACAACGTTTGGCGATCCTTTACCCCTCCCCCTCGTCGATAAGAAAAATAATCTTCGAGAGTGTGTAAACCCGAGTCGTCCGTTATTGTTGTCCACTGTTATAACACCACGCGTCCCTTCGACCTGTTACGGCGCACAATGCATTTTTCACGAGGGTGTCGAGAGTACCTATAAATTCCCAGGTACCCAAAAGGCACACACACCCACTGTATATTTGATTAGTGCAATACCGGTTCGATGAATACAACTACCGTACAGAGACATAGGATGTCGGTGTGTTATGAAGAACCCTCGAAACGACTTCTAAACGACAGCGAAAAGAACACATTTGTGACCGGAAAAAACCGAAAAAAAACCATACAAGATTGAAAACTGTTCGGGGACGTCTTATGAAATCGACCCGAAACGTACAAAAACGACGAGAAAACAATTCCGTTAAAACGCGAAAAAGTAAAAATATGTTTTAAAAATAACGATAAATAAAATTATAGCCGCAAGCCTAGTTTTATAATCATGGGTTTTCATCACTCGGAACGCCGGTACTCGATTTTCCGAAGAATTTTTCGATCGAAAATCTTCGCGTTTTTCTTACCGATCGTCGGACGCGACAACGCCGACAATACGAAAGCCGTAACCACCGCGTAGTATAAATTATATAACATAAACTAAAACAAATAAACAATAGCTGAGAAAAATTCTGCTTGAATTGTTAAAAACAAAAAAATAAAAAGGAACATTTTTCCGGCGACAATATTTAAAATAAAATGTAGATTCGTAAACTGTTAGTATTTTTAGAAATAAATAGTCTAAAAGTTATTTTAAGCCGTTAAAGTAATATGTTTAAGATATAAATGTGAATGTGTTAACCGTCCAAAAAACCTTAATCCGGCTCTGAATACATAATATATATAAATAATATGTAAGTACATGGGCAAATGTATGTAAATGGTACATAGACTGAAAAATTACTCAAGATTACTTAGACGAAAATTTCAAAGATTATTCTTAGAGATGCCAAGAAAGTTTAAAGAGTTGTTTGAATTGCATCCGATAGGTGACACTCAACAATAATGTATAAATAATTGAAAATGGGGAAACTGTCTGTTGGTAAACTGAGGTTTAGACGCGTAGACGTACATGATGTTTAAAATTATTCAAACACCTTATCGTTGTATATATTTGGCAACATTTTATGTCAACATGACCACAAACAATTAAGTTAGAAACAATAAAACATCGATTAACATGACTTTAAATTCTTCTGTCGGTTGCCAGGGACAACGGTAACACTAATTTCAATAAAAACTATTGACTTATTTTATAGGTTTATAATTAGTATACTTAATGAGTTATTTAAATTTGATTATAAAAATTTATTTATTTTGGCTCTATATATATATATACGTAAATATTGATTTAAAACGTTTTCAATTTTATGATTGTAAAATTAATGGTCGTCCTAAAACTATGAATATAATAATAATAATAAAATCATAATAATATGTCGATTCTAATAATTTCGCTGTTAATTGTATCTATATCTATATTCAATATAGTATATTGTATATAAATTATATCATATATGACATTGCACAGATTTTGAGTAGGTAAAATAATTTCATTTAAAACCGTACGGATAAAATCGAGTTATAGTATATATTATAAAGTTTCAAGGCCGGATCTGGAAGGAAAAGACTTTAGAAAAAAGAGGCAACTCCGGGTGTAAAATTATTATAAATATCGAGGGAGTAAATTCTGTTAACCGCTGATAAATTGGCTTTTTAAAATCATAACCGCATTAACGTTTGACCACGTTTAAATATAAATATAAAATAATTAAAATTACTTATAGGTCGTTGAATTTAGTGCACTAAAAACCTTGGAAAAATGCATAATAATTTTAATAAATACTTGTTAAGGTAAAATGAAAAAGAAATAATAATTGACGTTACAATTTGTGGGGGACGCGTCGTGTTCATCTCGATCGTTGCGTCGGACAACGAGTGCTTCACGAGGGTAAAATATTCATAGATAGACAAAGGCCTACGACAATGGAAAAAACAATTATGGATAAAACGAGCGTGACGAATTATTATTGTACCTGACAGTCGGGAATCGTTAGAAATAGACAAAACTACTCGAGACAACGTCTGACCATATTTCCAGTCTCAAAATCGAATTCGTCTGCATACCGAAGCTCGCGGATGGTTTCGATGGGAAAAAAAACAACCCCCCGACTACAGCGGTAAAGTGGTCATGATAACGTGATCGCGTAAACGTTACTCACTCATTAGCTGCAGCAAGAACATGCACACGAAACCGAACACGATGGACAGCAGGTTCATGAAGCCGGACTGCTTGTGCCGGGCGAGCACCTCGAAGAACACGACGTACAGCAGCGTGCCGGCCGCCAGCCCCTGGAGCACGACGGCCACGCGGCCGGGCGCGCCGTCCACCGCGCCGCCGCCGGTGCCGCACTGCACCAGCACCATGCCGATGACGATGCCGGCGGGCGTGACGGCCGCGAACGTGGCCACGTACGCGACCAGCACGGCGCGGCGCGTGTTGGACCACGCGAGCTCCATGCCGATGCAGAACGCGATGACCAGCTTGTGCGTGGCCACCGCGATGAACAGGTACCACACGTTGTCCGCGCGCTCCTCCAGCCCGATGGCCAGGCCCTCGAACACCTCGTGGAACGACAGCGCGAGCACGGCGAACAGGCCGCGGAACGAGTTGCCCGCGGCCTCGCCGCCGCGAGACCCGTCGCGCGACTTGGCCGCCTGCTTCTCCATCGCGTCCCCGTCGTCGCCGCCGCCACCGCCGCCGACCACGGCCGCGTCCCAACCTACGGCCGCCGCGTTCCGGTGCCGTTGCAGCTGCTGCTGTTGCAACTGATGGTGGTGATAGTGCGGTTTGGACGACTCCTTGAGCAGCTCTCTGATGCTGGCCGCGGACGCGCCGGTGCCGCCGTTGGCGTCGGACGACGGCGCCGAGCTGGGCGGCGACGAGCCGGCCAGCGAGGCGCGCGGTATGGACATGGTGCGGCGCCGCAGGCTCATCGACCGGCGCAGCACCTCCTCGGCGGAGCCGCGGTCCGCGTGGCCGTGCGCGGCGAACCGGTCCACCAGGAAGTGCACGATCTCGTCGATCAGGAACACGACGAAGAAGCCCAGGCAGAATATCAGGTCGCCCAGTCGCTCGGTGCCCCGATGGTTGGGCAGCTGGCCGGCTTCCTGCAGCCGGGACACGCCCTCGCGCACCTCGGGCTGCAGGTGCAGCTGCGTGGTGAACAGCAGCACGCCGCCGCCGAAGCACAGCAACAGCGACATGGCCGGCGAGACGGCCGTGGCCGCGCCGCCGCCGACGTGCGAGTGGCCGCCGCTGGCGGACTGTTGCACGTCGGGTGGCGGCGCCTCCTTGCGCCACCATTTGGTCAGCTTGATGGGCACTACGCCCAGCACGAACGAGCCCAGGCCCAGGACGACCATGGCGAACGTCTTGGCCACGGCGATCTGATCTATGAGCGCCGTCGCCGTGCTGGACACGGCCACCGCCGCGTCGGCCATCGTCGCGGACTGTCGCGAAAACGTTCGGTGATGCCGCTGCGATCCGTTAACGTCTCGGTCGTATCCCGACTGTCTCTGTCGACGCACTCAGTCAGTGTACTCTCAGAACGCGCACAAACGATCGTTACTATTATTAAGACAACGCGGCGACAACGACGACGACGACGACGACGACATCGTAACGACGGAGGAACACAAACGACTAATAATTATTATTTAATATCGTCGTTATTACAACGCTCGAGTACGACGGGAAAAAAAAACGATTGTAGCACGTTGAAAAAAACCGTCTAGACTTGGCATCGAGAATACGCTCAGGGCGCCGGAAGGAATCACCTCGATCGCGGCCGATCGCTGATGCTGTGGTGCGCGCGCGAGCGACTGTGAACACTGACGTGCGCGTGGCGTCTACGGACTGCGATCGGACGCCGCGCGCGCCAACTCGCCGCCGCCACTACCGCCGCTGCGGCCGTCGTCGTCACAAACGACATCAGCCGCCGACGGTACCATTACTCCTCCGTCGAAGTGGACGCGAGGAACGCGCGCGCGCGCGCATTTGCGTACGAAAACACTATATTATTATAATACTTATCCCCCCCGGAGCTTCTTCTCAAAGATAAAAAGTTCTAAAGGAGGTTTTTCTCTACCGGCCAAAAACCAAACACATTCTCGTCAGCTTTTCTACGGGGCCTCTCCCCATTTATACTTCCGTGATTTTTTTTTTCACGAGTCAAAAACATAAAAAATTTCTTTGCGAAAATGTTGTGACAATAATATTATTACAATCGCAGATCGTAGAATAGACCAAACGAGTGATAAACGCGCGACGAATTTAAACGGTGATCGTATTATTTTTTTTCATATTTAAATACCAATTGATAGAATACATGAAAATTACACAAGAAAGATGAGTAAACAGAGGAAGACTACCCCTAGAATGTAATAATTCTCTATACATGGTATCAAATGTTATTCATGTAGTACTATGTAATATAAAACATTCTATCAATTTTCATATTTTAAAATATTTAAATACAAATTTTAGAAAAATTGTTTAGAATGAATTTCGATTTTAAGCGCCTTTTTGGCTTCATTGACTAGGTACAGATTTCTTGTGCATGATCGTTATCCCGTCTCTGCGCCCCTTCCCCCCTTAAAAATATTTTGAATCCTTGCGCGTGCAAAATACACCAAACAAAACAAACGATAAATTATTATTGTTATTTATCATGAATTCAGGACCATTAAATACATATATTACGAGTATAAACGAGAATAAATTATTATTAATTATTTATACGATAACACGCGTCGTCATGCGTTGCTACTATTGCCGCCGCGGCCGTAATCATTGCAGTTTTTATTACAATAATTATTCGTCTTGTCTCGATATATCGTTGTATAATAATAATAATAATAATATTAATAATATTAATAATGATTATAATAATAGTAATAATAATGATAATGTGACGACAACGTCGTAAACGTATTGAATGTACCGCGTTGAGGCCGCCGCCACGTCTCTCAAAAACCTTTGCTTTCACTCGTTTGCCGTGTACGATAAAAGAAAGCGCGTATTGTATTTGAACGCACGTTACAGTTTTACACGTGGACAAATCATGTGCAATACGTTTTAAATCCGCAATTCCACGATAATAACAGTGACCCGACTTCATTTAATACCTATACACCCCGGCCCCTCACAAAGATCATCGTGGCACGTCATCATGTCACCATATACAGCCGTATAGCCCCGTATACCCATTACAATTTTCAGTAAGGTGAACTATATAATATGTTGATATATTTTAAGACACAATGACCAAACATGGCAATATTCTAAATATAGACACACAATTAGAGTACTGGGTACACCACCAAACCCACAGAGTAATAAAACCTTATATTTTATCAGTTGACTGTTTATAAAGTTTTGACTATTTTTATCTACCTACCATTTTTAAGCCATAATTAAATGGATCATATTATACAATAGACAAATGTTTATTCAAATTGTCAAAGTCAAAGGTAAGTTTTTTTATGAACTTTAATATGATATACCTAGTTAGTAATAAATTATTAACTATTGGCCATATTGGCCAATTATTAATATTAAAAATTAAATTGTTAAATACCTATTAAAAAATATTATATCATTGTAGCATAACTCCTTCTTTTATTACCAACTGAAAAACTTAAATTTGAATTTTGAATAATTAAAAAATAAAATATATATTAAATAAAACTGACTAATATATACACAATTAACAATGTAAAATAAATACATAATAAAACAATAATAATTATTGAAATCGAAACTGTGTATTACAGAATATTACAAACCAAAACTTATACTTCAGGCCAAGTTTTTATTTAATAACATATATATTTTTCATACATTGTTAATTTTGAATACACTAGATTGTTTTTGATTAAATTAAATACTTGATATATTAAATTATTACATTTTTTATTCATTTATTAGTTTCTATTTACTTATGACAATTTTTTTGTTTTTTTTTTTACTATATAAAATAATATTAATTTACAGTAGATAATATGTTTATATTACCAACTAACCATCAATTTTTACTTAAGTGCAAAGTGCAAGTCTGGATTAAATAAATATAAGCTGGGTAAGATAGCATTATTAATAAACTGTAAAAAGTATATAATGTATTATTTAATACATTATAATATACAATAGTATATAATGTACTAATTATATATTTATTATATTGAATAGTAAATGAATAGGTATCTATTTTAATATATAAGTACCTATTATATTGGTGATTAATTATTTTTACTTCTTATTATTAGGTTTTAACATGCACAATAATTATCCAACCCACAGAATACATTTCGAAGAAAATATTAAGAGCAATCTATATTTATTAAAAGATGTATTTTATCATAATATGGACTTGGACACCTTATAGACCAGATATTATTGTTTTTCACCTGAAAAGCGACTAGATTTGCTACTCAATAATGTTTTTGAATTAACACTATTGTATAATAGTATATGTATATTATTGTAAAAAACATCAGTTATAGGGCCCTCCCTTCAAAACGACACTAGGGCCCATTTTAGCCCAGTCGCGCCACTGGACGATCAGCGTACATTTATACTAGTGTGGACCCAAGATACGTATAACATGTAATTCCATCCGCCGTGGATGTTATTTAAGCTGTGCCAAATCCGCATTACCAACACTATAACGAACGACTTTGCGATTCAGCGCGCGCGATAGGAGACGATCGGATAAATAAACGTATGACTATAAGAGTGTGCGTACCTAATATAGATGACTCGGCGACGAACGCGTAATGGATTTTATCCGTTCTCGTTATTAATATTACTCGGCGCCGAAATGAAACTCATTTCCGAAAATCGTATTGATGACAACGCGCAATTTATCAGTTCCAACGCGCGTTGTATAACAGCGGTTTAATAATAATATATAATAATAATAAGTTTTGCATAACGCGTCGGTGGGTCGTACTTATTTATTATATCGATATAATATAATATCTTATCAGTTATCACTAACCTCGGGCCGTCGTCGACTCCATTGACGACCGTTTTCATTCGGTGGGTCCGAAACATTTTACAGCGTATTTCGTACTGGTACACTCGAATAAAAACACCACGACGCGGGCAAACAAGCCGGAACGGTTATTTCACTACTCGCGCGAACCACGATATTACTATGATACGTTTGTTTTTGGCGGACGGTAGAATTCAAAGGCCGTTGCCCGTTGGACCGTTTGACGAACGGCACACCGCGAACGCGACCGAGACGAAAAATACGTTAAACACCGAATATGCCGACGGTACGGTAGTAAATTAAGCGACAAATAATTTGGTTCCACCCACGCGACCGCCGTGAGACGTGCGATTATTCGTCGATAATAATTACTATTACCATCGGCCGCGAAAGGAAAATTGTAGAAGCCGTGAAACGAGACTATGGCGGTCGGCATAAAATCTCGAAACACGGACCCGTTCGGAGAAGCCCACCACATACACGCGAACCGACGAAGACTGAAGGGACAACGGAAAGGAAATCCCCGCGTCGTCGGCCGTTAAAACTGTTGAAACGAACAAGCCAATGAGAATAATTCACGAATCATGGAAAGTAATTGTTTTCGTAACGGCTTTTTCTTAACCAATAATCGTTACCGCGGTATCCGGAGTTCCGTCCGCGGCGCGGGCCGCGTCCCCCCCCCCTCCGTCACGGCGGCCACGCGGCCACGCTAATATAGACCTGGCCTGACGACCGAGTGGCCGTCGAATTCACTACTACTATACTCGCTACTCGGCGCTCGGGCTCGCCCGGCGGATTAGTAGGCACTTTTTGAACGAACACTAGTATAATAGTATATTATATAGTATATGTATATTATTGTAAAAATCATAAATTATAGGGCCCTCACTTCAAAATGACGCTAGGGCCCAATTTAGCCCAGTCGCGCCATTGGACGAACGGCGTAAATTTTTACTAGTGTGGACCCGAGATACGTATAACATGTAGTTCCATCAGCCGCGGAAGTTATTTAAGCTGTGCCAAATCCGCATTACCAACACTATAACGAACGACTTTGCGATTCAGCGCGCGCGATAGGAGACGATCGGATAAATAAACATATGACATAAACATAATATACCTATGAGTGTGCGTACCTAATATAGTGACGACTTGGCGACGAACGCGACGCGCGTAATGGATTTTATCCGTTCTCGTTATTAATATCACTCAGCGCCGAAATGAAACTCATTTCCGAAAATCGTATTGACGACAACGCGCGATGTATAACAGCGGTTTAATAATAATAAGTATTGCATAACGCGTCGGTGGGTCGTACTTATTTATTACATCGATATAATATTATAATACATTATGACTAACCTCTGGCCGTCGTCGAATCCATTGACGACCGTTTTCATCCGGCGGGTCCGAAACATTTCGCAACGTATTTCGTACTGGTACACTCGAATAAAAATACACCACGGAACGATTATTCACTACTCGCGCGAACCACGATATTACCATAATTCGTTTGTTTTTGGCAGACGGTTTTGGCGAACGACGGCGGCGCAACGCGAACGCGACCGAGACGAAAAATATGCCAAACACCGAATATCGATAGTAAAAACGGCGGCGATCGCACCGACCACGGCGAATACGATACGAAACGACGACGTCAAAAAACGCACACTCGAAGCCTTTACCGGCTTGGATAAGACGTCGTCCGAGCCTCGATAGACACGTTGAAACTCCGAAGGCGACGACGGCCATTACACTCGCGTAATGGATCGTGCACCGGACGCGACGGCGGCGATACGATAGGAAAAATACGGTGAACACCGAATATGCCGACGGTACGGTAGTAAATTAAGCGACAAATAATTTAGTTCCACCCACGCGACCGCCGTGAGACGTGCGATTATTCGTCGATAATTACTATTACCATCGGCCGCGAAAGAAAAATTGTAGAAGCCGTGAAACGAGACTATGGCGGTCGGCATAAAATCTCGAAACACGGACCCGTTCGGAGAAGCCCACCACATACACGCGAACCGACGAAGACTGAAGGGACAACGGAAAGGAAATCCCCGCGTCGTCGGCCGTTAAAACGGTTGAAACGAACAAGCCAATGAGAATAATTCACGAATCATGGAAAGTGATTGTTTTCGTAACGGTTTTTTTGTTTACCGAGAATCGTTACCGCGGTATCCGGAGTTCCGTCCGCGGTGCGGGCTGCGTCCCCCCCCCCTCCGTCACGGCGGCCACGCGGCCACGCTAATATAGACCAGGCCTGACGACCGAGTGGCCGTCGAATTCACTACTACTATACTCGCTACTCGGCGCTCGGGCTCGCCCGGTGGATTAATAGGCACTTTTCGAATGAACACAATAGTATATGTATATTATTGTAAAAACATAAATTATAGGGCTCTCCCTTCAAAACGACAATAGGAGGGCCCAATTTAGCCCAGTCGCGCCACTGGACGAACAGAGTAAATTTTTACTAGTATGGAGTCCGATAGCAGACGATCGGATAAATAAACATATGACTATAAGAGTGTGCGTACCTAATATAGATGACTTGGCGACGAACGCGACGCGCGTAATGTCCGTTCTCGTTATTAATATTACTCGGCGCCGAAATGAAACTCATTTCCGAAAATCGTATTGATGACAACGCGCAATTTATCAGTTCCAACGCGCGTTGTGTAAAAGTGGTTTAATAATAATATATAATAATAATAACTAATAAGTTTTGCATAACGCGTCGGTGGATCGTACTTATTTATTACATCAATAAAATATTATAATATCTTATCACTAACCTCGGGCCGTCGTCGACTCCATTGACGACCGTTTTCATTCGGCGGGTCCGAAACATTTTACAACGTATTTCGTGTGCTGGTACACTCGAATAAAAATACCACGACGCGGGCAAACAAGCCGGAACGATTATTTCACTACTCGCGCGAACCACGATATTACTAGGATACGTTTGTTTTTGGCGGACGGTAAAATTCACAAGCCGTTTTGGCGAACGGCGGCGACACAGCACCGCGACCGCGACCGAGACGGAAAATACGCTAAACATCGATGGTACGGTAGTATTTTAGCGACGAAATAATTTGGTTGTGCCCACGCGACCGCCGTGAGACGTGCGATTATTCGTCGATAAATACTATTACCATCGCCGCGAAAGGAATTGAAGAAACCGTGAAACGAGACTATGGCGGTCGGCATAAAAATCTCGAAACACGGACCCGTTCGGAGAAGCCCATCACATATTCGCGAACCGACGAAGACTGAAGGGTAATCCCAGCGTCCCCCGCGTCGGCCCCGAAACGGTTAAAAAAAACGAACAGCCAATGAGAATTATTCACGAATCATGGAGAGTGATTTTTTTCGTAACGGTTTTTTGTTTACCGAGAATCGTTACCGCGGTATCCGGAGTTCCGTCCGCGGCGCGCGACCGCTTCGTCCCGTCACAGCGGCCACGCGGCCACGCTAATATAGACCTAGCGTCGCATTCCTAATTCGCTCGACCTAGTGGCCGTCGAATTCACTACTACTCATACTCGCAATTTATCAGTTCCAACGCGCGTTGTGTAACGATGGTTTAATAATAATATATAATAATAATAAGTTTTGCAAAACGCGTCGGTGGGTCGTACTTATTTATTACATCGATATAATATTATAATACATTATGACTAACCTCGGGTCGTCGTCGAATCCATTGACGACCGTTTTCATTCGGCGGGTCTGAAACATTTCCCAACGTATTTCGTGCTAATACACTCAAATAAAAACACCACGACGCAATATCGGTAGTACAAACGGCGGCGATCGCACCGACCACGGCGAATACGATACGAAATGGCGACGACGTCAAAAAACGCACACTCGAAGCCTTTACCGGCTTGGGTTAGACGTCGTCCGAGCCTCGACGGACACGTTGAAACTCCATTACACTCGCGTAATGGATCGCGCGCCGGACGCGACGGCGGCGATACGATAGGAAAAATACGTTAAAAACCGAATATCGATGGTACGGTAGTATTTTAGCGACAAAATAATTTGGTTGCGCCCACGCGACCGCCGTGAGACGTGCGATTATTCGTCGATAAATACTATTACCATCGCCGCGAAACGAAATTTTGAAAATAGTGAAACGAGATTATGGCGGTCGGCATAAAATCTCGAAACACTGACGCGTTCGGAGAGCCCCGGACATACGCGTGAACCGACGAAGACTGAAACGGAAGGGAAACCAATCGCCCAGCGTCAGCCGAAACGGTATAAAAAACGAACAGCCAATGATAATTATTTACGAATTCATGGAAAGTAATTTTTTTTCTTAACGGTCGTTTTTTTAAACGACCTCCGGTTGGACGACCGCGACCGCGGTGTCCAGAGTTCTGTCCGCAGCGCGCGACCACGTCGTCGTCGTTCCATCACAACGGCCACGCGACCACACGGCCACGGCGGCGGAACATCACAGTGCAACGCGTGCCGCGTGTCGCGTTTAATATTTCAATCGGAAACGGAAAATTCAAGTGCCACGCGCAGTGCTGTGATAACTCGTCGTTATCGTCGTTTTTACCGAAATAGGTTTTCGAATAAAACAAGCTCACCCCGAAATCATCATCCCTAATGCCTTCCTGAATTGCCAGGTCTGAATACTGATTCATGCCTCTGCTATATAAAACGAAACTATTGACCAATTTAATACCACAAAGCTCCAGTGACTTCAGATTTTTTCTATTTTTACCCCATTTAACCCCATTAGGGTTAATTTTCTTAATTTTTGTTCCATAAAATCCTTCTCCTGACAATAACAAACACAACAAAAAAAAGAATTAGCTAAATCGGTTAAGCCGTTAACGCGTGATGTGATGATGATACCCGGTAAATAAGGATTCATTTTTATATATTATTTTTACCGATTTCAACCCTTAAAAAACAATCGGGCGACGTGGTCACACTCAGGAAGGTATTTGGAACAACTTCATGAAAAAAATTAGAAAAAAAGTTAAATAGCGTCGTCACAAAATGGGAAGAGAGAGAGAATGGGAAATAGAGTTTATAGTATATTTATAATTTAATTTATATAACATCACCATGAGGTATGTGTAGACTGTAGAGTGTAGAGGCGATAAATCTATAAGATATAAGAAACAGAATTATACATGGCTTTTTTGTAAAAATGGATTTTTGGGGTGTACCATTTACTTTGAAGGTAGCAATTTAAAAACATTTATTGAGAACAAAAAAGAGTTTATATAAGGAAAAAGAAAAAAAAGTTTATAGAAAATACTTTAGATTATTATAATTTTTAATAATAAATATATTAAAATTAAGTATATTATGTTTATTGTATATTTATTAAATCACCTATTATCATATATTATACATATCAGGCAAAAACATTTTGTTTAATTAAATATTGAATTTTGGTATACATACTCGTAGATATGTTAAATTGGTTAAAACAATTGTAAAGTTGCTAAAATTGTTCGTGCAGAGAGATAAAATTTTTTGAAACTCTTTTGATAGGAACTTGTCACCCTACGTAAAACAGGCGTACATCCACGAATTTTTTTAGTAATACATCACTGTTAACAATGTTGTAATTAAATTTTATAATTAATACTTTTTTTACTGTCAATTATTATTATAAAGTGTGTATAATAAAAATATAATATTCTGTGGAAATTTTCCAACTTTATAATTTTTGATATCAGAAAATAATTAAATTTTTTTCGTATATATATATTATATTACAAATATCGAAGTTCATGGGGAGGAGATATATCCCATCACCCCCCCCCCCTCCCATTTCACTGTCATCGAATGTGTGTGTTTGTTTGATAGAAATTAATACGATATTCACTTTGGTATATATTGTACTATTAAACGCTGCTCGTTTGAACGGATCGATTCCCTATCTGAAGTACTCAATTCAGAATTTAAACTATATACATGCCGTGCAACCATTGTTGTTATCGCATACTGTTGATTCTCGCGGAAATATGCGCACTGCGAATTCGTAAAACAATGTTGATTTATACACTATATACGTACATGTATGTAATGTCATACCCAACGATAACGCGCAATCAGCTGTTCGCGGACGAAAATATTAATAATACTTAATATACCTATATAATATACTATAATTATTATTATTACTCCGTAATTATATGATTAAATATCGCCGTTTACCAAACCGCGTCATTCGCGAACTCATCGCAACGCACAGGACGACGGAAAATATACGCGATTAGCACGGACACGGAAATAGGTACTTACCGAGTGTGCGCCATTTTTTCTTTTTCAATCGACACGAGTGTTCGATCTTCGCCGGCGTAAGGGCCGGGCGCAAACCGAAGTCCGAACGAGCATAACTGTTTCGAGCTGCTCGGAATATTTCGCTCCGGACGGCCCGGATTCACACTGACAAAACAATACAAAAACAAACACGATACGCGTCACATTAATTTGATATACGTTTTTTCGTTATAGAACCATTCGTCAAGACGGGTGTGCGACGCCGTGCGAGGCCTAACATCACAATCCGTTCGCCGCGGAACTGGAATCGCGGTCCAGGTCGATCGGCGTACTTTATTTCGTGTTCACGCTTTCACGGTTTCCGAGACTTTTCATTCGACGTTGTTTTTTCTTTCATGACATTTTGGCGAAATTCAGCGATGATCAACGACCTTGGAAGAAAGAGTCGGCTCTACCCGTGGTCATTACTGATAAACTTTTTGTTTTGTTTTTGGACTTTTCGACCGCGGCGGCGCGGGCTCGCGGGCGAACCAGTCGGTTTCCTCGTTTCGTCTCGTTCGGGGGGGGAATGTTTACCGCGAAACGTCGCCGTCTCCGCTGCCGCCGCCGCCGCCGCCTTCGGATTTTCGACAGTTCCGTCGAAATCAGACACGGAATTTTATCTCGGTACGTTTATCCTCTTGAGGCCAATCTTACCGGCTTCGCGTGTGCGTTTTTCGACGTCGTCGTGCCGTTCATTATCGTCCGTAGACGGTGGTTTCTATTTTTAATTTTCGTCGTCGTGTTTGACGTTCGTCGCCATTTTATTTTTCGTACTACCCGTATACGCTCGCCGCGTACATAGCCGCGACGCGCCCGTCCGAGACACCGTGCTTTTCATTATCACGTTTTTTCACGTTTTTTACGATGTTTTTCCAATGATTATTTCGTCGAGATCAACCCGATCGTGAAACAAGTGAACAATTATTTTCCATCGGTCGCGTTCGAACGTTCGCGTGAGTGTTATTGCCCCCGCGAGTTGTCCAACCTGAATGACGTGCGGCTACAAGACCAGGTCAGAGCAAACACGAATATTATTTATAATTTATACGAAAAATATTAAACAAAATAATTAATGTTTGGTGGTTAAAATAACAAAGTGTTATTATAATATACATAAAATTATTTCATTTATAAATAAAAATAAAATAAATTTGTCTTGCCAAGAGTATTATAATAAATGGTGCAAACATTGTTACTGGTGTAAAGAACGCACTCATTATAATATTATATTATCTATATATTTAATAGTTTAATAAATTATTTTATACATTTAAATAATACTTTGTTATTGTGATTTATGTTTAAACCTAAACTAATCTTGTATTAATTTTAAAAAAATTTGTCAAAATTATATTTTTCATGTTGTGGCACACAACGAGCGTAAATCGTTTTGCCTGTAGAGTATACAACAACATTATACGTAGTACAGTGTAAAATATAATAATACGTGTCACAGGAAAATAACTTTGGTAGTATAGAAATCGAGAACGTCGGATAGTCGACATAGTTATTCCATAATTTATGTACAGCACCGCAGTACTACTGTAATACGCTGAAGCTAAAATATTATAATACTTGCCTGTTGCCAACAGGTTACAAATGAAAATACATTAATTTTTTTTATTTTAGAAATTAAATTTAAATAATTTGTTATTTTTAATAGGTACAGACTATTGTTGAATTTACAAAATTATCTTGTATTTCCGGTTAAATACGGTATCTAAAATTTTGTATCTTTTCGAAAAGATTGAATATATCTAATATAATATCTTGTATCTAAATACTTATTAATTTTTCCAAGTATCTCGCCGGATTAAAAATAATAAATAAATACAAAGCGATTTCGATATTATATTGTTTTGATACCGCGGTCAAATATTTATTTCGGTACTATAAAAATATTTATTTTTCGTCTCGCATAAAAACCATTTGTTTGTTTGTATACTTATAAAAACCGTAACGATGTTTACCGTATAGAAAAAATATTACGGTCGAAATAATCGTGTGGTACGGCAAGTACATTTCTCGGAAATTCGTTGTTTTCGTAATGACGCACGTGACCCACAGTATACTACTACCACATACCGCCGACCTACGTGTCCTGACTGAGCCGCGGATCAAAAGACGTTTTTATACATACGTATCGGTTGTAGGCAGGAATGTGCTTACGTTACGCCGAGTCTAGACTCCTGCGCACACAGGATAATTATTACTAGTCGTATTAATTATATTTCTTATTATTTTTTTTTTTTTCTGTTCCCCGTTCCGTTGTAATGAGTGTACCAATCCACGCGTACCTATACCTACCGAGCGCCGAGTGTGGTTATCAGCTTTCATTCCAGTTTTGGACCTTGAAGAATTCACGGTTCGGCAGAATAAAAAATGAAAAAAAAACTACACACTGCACTACATATGCATATAAGGCGAATGTATAAAATTATTATATGCTATTGTCTAGTGTAATAATTATAATAAAGGCGTGGACTCGAATGCAAACATATTTCCTACGCTCGACATTGGTATTTTATGCTGTGCAACACTTATATGCGTACCTACGTTGAATTATTATTCTTCCGTCTTTGTGAAAAATATCAGTTTTGTAGTCTGAGATTCGCGTCTTGAAAAGTTCAGCTCAAACGTTTTTGATTCGTTTTTATGACCCGTATCGAATGTTTCAGCTGGTACGCTGTAGAGATCCGGTGGCGCAATTAGGAATTCGCTTTTTTTTTAAGGAGATGTTCACTTTGAGTAAAAAATTGTACAATAACACAACCCGCATGCAAAAATTTAAAGCCTGAAAACTGGGTTGTTTTTTATTTCACATACTTATTTTTTGTCGAAAATAATGTTGTCAAATTTGTTATCTGATTCATCGATTTCGTTTTAAATAAATAGTCTGCCAGGTGTCTGATAATTAAGTAGGTATTGAAATATATATAAAATATAATGTGGACCGAAATTTACATATTTTTATTGGAATCAATAGGTACCGATGTAATAACTTATTTCTTTATTATTTATTTTTCTATATAATGTTTAATCGTATAAATTTGTCGGAAATTTTAAAAAATAATTAAAAACGAATGCTTGGAATTTATTAACATTAGTTAAAACATTAAATAACTCGCGTGGGTATGTAATTGACGAGTTTAGTTCGTCCGATCTATACGGCCCGCATTGCGTCGTACGCTCGTCGCTTGATAAATATTAATTTAATTAACGGACGTGTACTGGTAGGTTATACGATATGCGTTTTTTGTTGAAAAACCTATAAATTCGAGCGGTTTTAACGACAACTATCATTAACAAAGTCCGTGTTAGTGACGAGTTAACATTTGTTTTTCGCATCAAAAAAATTCAAATCAGACGGTAATATTTAATCCATAAATAATAACAATTTAGGTAAAAGATAATGCTCATATAATATCTGAACTATAAGTTGATGTATTACAATAACATATTATAATGTGATTCGTGATGTTTCTTTTGCGAATTTATATTTTGTACATATTTATCAGGTACATAAAGTCCAACGGTCTAATGATAATGGGTGTCTATTATTATTTTATACTGTTATTGATAAAACAGATATCATCTAGCATTAGTGCGCAGCCTAAAGTTATTATCAAATAATTAATGTTAAAATCAATGGTTTTAAAAATTAAAGAAACAGGTGCCAATCTTAGGGTCGTCCCTTAGTTCAATATTCAATACGCAGGAGTTAAAAGAGGGTAAAAATCTGTTACATCTGTTTTAAGGGGCATTGGATAGACAATTTTAATCACATGCGAAAAATATAACATAAAATACTTAGGAATGTTATTTTCGATAATTACACAATTTTATAAATTATTTTAAAACGCTATAGAATATAGGAGGGGTTGACCTTTCCCTTCCTTGGAAGATACCCTTAATCAATCACATAATTTATAATGCATCTCGATACCTAGTTGTATAGTGTATAGTGTGTTCTCTAAACTGGAAATGTTTTGATAATATTACATTTTTAACGTAATGTGATAATGCAATAGTGGCAATTGTATGTATATTTAAGTATTCAGGGGGACTCCGTTTGTATTAATTATTTACGCAGTCTCAACAGTTTTCGAGCTGTTCCAAGCATCATACGTACAAGCACGCAAACATAAATTATTAATTTGAGTGTATCATAGCAAAGCGATTTTAATATAACTTCTAAAACTATATCGGACACATTAATTAGCTGGTGTTTTTACCTGTTTTCATATAATAAGTTATTTTAAATAAACGTTGTAAAACAGAAAACTTGGATCCTATTATTTTACGCTTCTCATGTATAATAAAACGTTACCTATAGATACCGGCTGTAGTTTTGTATTCGGTTTCAATTACATACGTAGAATTCGAACAGTTTATTGCGACTTTCGAGTTACTGCAGAGTGTAATAGAACGATGTAATAAAATTGTTGTTACGATAATATATTATTATATATCATACATTATACATATACTTATTATAAATATGTACTTGGGCGGTTTGCGAAAGTTGTCTGCTAGTTTAGCAGTCGCGCAAAAATTCAATGATTGAAACTACAACATAAAAGAGACTCGTACATTATTTTTCCCCGAGTTAAATAAACATTTCATCGATAAAATCGATTGCTCTTAGTGTTGGAACTATTAAGCTTTTTTTTCGTTATAATTAATGGCTATTAAACTATTGCCTGCGACCTTGTTGTATATGAATTGATCGAGAAAACAATGCGTGTAATTAAAATACGATCCTAAAAATTATCGGCGCTCAAATAGAATTTTTGTTCGAAAATCGTTTCTTAAAAAAAAAACGAATGCGCCTTATCACGTTGACTACGCGGCGACTCAAGATGGTTTACTGTTGATTGTTATTTTTACTTCCGACTCCCAGTACCACGGTCGTTTGAATGTATATTAAACACCTTAAAACGAAAAGAATCCCGTAGAGTTCACTTCCGGTAGACTCGTAGTAATAATATTACATTACACACACATGTATGAACCTGCAAGATTATTCGTAGTTCTTCACCTTGATGTTCACATGTATACCGTTTCAATGATTCGTAAAAAAAATTTTAATAACGTGAGTGCGTGTACTTACCGTGCTCGCCGTAATGAACCACCATAATCCGTTTCTGTTCTAATTTAAACAATATTATTTAAGTATCTACCTATTTTTATAAATACCTTTATTCATTAAATTCATATCGTGTTTATTATTATTATTTTTTTTGTTTACTATAACACAAATATACTAATAACAATTAGTAAGATGTTTCGATGCACCTCTTTTTATAGTATTTCCGAGGAGTATATGCGTATACACGTATTTGCGTCGATTGACTACTTTTAATAAAACTATATAGATACTATTATATACTACTTTATTCTACTATACTCTACTAAATATTGTATACTATAATAAATAATACGGAATATCAGTGATAAAAAAGCGTTATAACAGTTATATTTATTGTCATTACAAATAACAATACTGTTTTGACTATAAAACTACAATTTTATCTCGATAATACAATTAGGAATTTTACATTAAAACATGATTCGTGATTAAAGTAAAAGAGCTTATAAATGTAATGATATAACACTATAACTATACATGGACATATAATATATTATTAGACCGGTCGCTTTTATTTTTACCTTGAAATAACTTTTAATATCATCGAGTTAGATGTCATATCTACCAATCAAAATTTGTAAAAAACCCACTGGTGTTTCCCTGTCCAGGTTGAGAAACAATGAATTAAAATTATTCGGCAGTATAATGCTACCCTGAGAACAGTAGAACTTTTTCATCTTCTTCTTTTTTGTTTAGTCAAATCTTCGGAAAACAATATCATCGTGACTCGTGAGAATTTTATAAGCACACATCGATGATAGCTAGTCGCCGTCGTCGTCGTAAAATAGTTTTGGCACGAAACAAATCACAAAGCGTAATACATGTCTCTTGAGCTCTCGGCGCGATATTATAATATATATTTACGTTGTGAAATAATCCGCTGCAACTAGTGTCGACTGCCAAACACATACCGAGCGCGTTTTAATAGGAGGTTTATAATAAAACAGCGCGTTATTGCTTCTGCGACTCACTATATTTAATTATTATGACCGAAATGACTTTTTTTTCACTCTCCGACCACATTTCCTAATGAACCGCAATTGTTTCGCGAACGTAACCTTCATTGCGTTTCGTTTTCTTTGATGATCACGTCATATTTTTCAAACCAAATATTATATAAATCTTACACACTGGCCATTATAGCAAAAATACGGTATAAATATGGTAACTAAAATACATTTTTTGTTTTCAGCAAAAAAAAAAAACTTTTCTCCTCGGGGGGTTCGTCCGAGATGTGCAGGGTATAATGCAATTTTTATGTCAAGTCTCGTTCCGGACGCGTTCGGATAATAATAATAATAATAATAACAGTTACGAGACATAATCAGTGGCAACGATTAGTGGATTTTATGAGAGCGTCGTTGGTTTTCCGCTCGTTACACATTTTACTTTTATACATTATACTCTATATTTTACAAGAGCTTAATTCAATTTTAATCACAATAAATTCACGTTTCCTCTTGGTTTTATTTTTCTTTAAAACCCTTTGTAATAATGGCGTTATGCGAAGTAAATAAAAATAATACTGTAGCGTAAAAGTAACACCGTTTTTTTATTTACGAATCGTTAGGGTGCAATAGAAAAAAACTGAATCAGATAATTTTTTTTTTTATAAGATATTTAAATTATTCGAACATTTCCTGCTGCTTTTTTTAGATCAATAACTAGTTTATCTTGGCGAATAGTTTATATTATTATACCAACAGTGTAAATCTTGGAGTCAGAACATTTTTGATAAACGTGAGTCACAAGTGATCTTTAAAAATTCTAAAAGAAAAACCCGGTTAGATTTTACTCAGTTTTTTTTTTTTTAGAAGTCATTTTCCAGTAGTTAATACCACGATATAATTAGTAATTTTATCAAAGCACAATAAACATTTTATACAGAAAACTCTAAACCTAATAAGTCGTTAACCCGTTATTAGTCAATTGTTATGAATTTATGATTCATGTGGACATTTATGTGTATACAAATACATATATTATGTATATATTTATATATATGTTTCATGTAAACTTTGGAATGTTATTTATCATAAGAATAGGATTTCTTACTATTAAATAGTCTATCAAATAAAAAAAACCATTAAATATAAATTTAAAACATACATGAACTACCAGAAATACCTACCTATTATATTAAAGGGGTATTAGAGCTAAAATTATTTTTACTGGGATAAAGGGTTACTAATGAAAAAAGTATCTTTAAATTGCCACGAAATTATTATTCAAATCTGTTGTTCAGTGAACCGTAAATACACTCGTTTCTTCTTTATATATTCTTCAGAAAAAATGTATTATTTTTTCAACATTTGTGAATGATACATAATTTTAATTTTTATTCAATCTAAGAAATTCGTTGTTGTATCAGCACAAACTTAAGTTGTTCTCGTAGAAAATAAATTAAGATTAATGGATTTAGATATCGGAAAATCTAGTCACCAATTAAACCATAATATTATGATCTGTATAACAATCGATTACTTTACAAATTTACTTTGAACTTGTATGTTAACATATTATTTTAATCGCATTATTATGTATCAGAGTCTCATTTCATACATACCCGTAGTAATTAAAAAACATCTTATCCATTATACTCGGTAGTATAAATATTAAATATTTCATTCCGCACGTTCTCATTTCACACCCGTGACCAGTCATTAGTCATAGCTCATAACAAAAGCGAACTCGTAATACCATACAATTCTATCTTAATCGTATTAAATGTGAAAAGCTCTGTGTTCAAACAAATACTCACCTAATTTTCAACATTTTTTTTAAAAAAATAAAAATTTGTAACTTTAAATCAACAACATATTTTTAATCAACCCCGCGGTGTTCACGGACTTCAATTACGTTTCGCGCAAATGCATAACACCATAATACGAGTAGTATAAAAAAAATTCATTATAATAGTATATATTTATTCGTGTAACTATGATAACTATAGCTATAATCAAAATATACCTAGGAACGAAAAACAAAAATATATTTAAATACACATTTATTATGATAATTTATTATTCACATTTTTGAAAAAAAAAAAGTACAAAGTATCATTATTATTATTAAGCTCTGGGGAGATATAAACGGTTGTGGAACAAATTTAATTTAAGTTCCAAATGCTCTGCAGTTTTTCCTAACGCTTAGAAAAACAACTGGATAAAAGTTTACTTCTCCAAAGTTTGATCACAGAAAAAACACAATGTTGCACAGAATACATTAATAATAATGATTATAATTTGTATCCCTTCTTTTTTTTTTTAAGTAAGCGAACAATTACGAATTTTATAGGTATTATGTAAACATTATTTTTATATAATTTTTAAACGCTTTTTGGGAATTTAATTTTTTTAGTCTTCAATAATTATTACCGGAAACCAAATACCCAAAGGACGAAATGTCTTAGAATCGAAAAATAAAATCATAAAATCGATTTAAATACTACAAAATCATTAATAAAGAACTCACATGTATAAAAAAAAGATCATTTTTTTGTGGCGTTTAATATTCAACGTTATGTTCCCATTACAAAAATAATACTACATATAACATTTTAAAAACATGTTAACCGAAATATTAGTTTTTACAAAAACAATAGGTATTTCATACTATCATTCAATGCCTACCACTTATTTTAGATCCGAGATATAGAAACATAATAAATATTTACCTGTGATAAAGTAATAAAGCAATATATTTTTACTTGTCAATAATACATAAAATATTATCGTTGCTAATATCACATGTTAAATACTTATTTGTATTTGACTTTAAAAATTATTTTCGTCGATCATGACTCATGAGTCATAGGCGACTAATACTTAAGCTGGTTTGTATTCTTTGACTTTCATCACGATACTTTTAAATTTCTCCGATCGCTGTATAATAATATTATTATTCATAATACACGCTTGTAGTAAAAGGAACTCATTAGTCAGCGGTGTAATAGAATGCAGCATAAGACATATTTTTTATCTTACAAAATGAAAATAAAATCTTATCGTACTCGAGTTAAATAATCAAAGTGCGCCTTACTCATATTTAAGCTAAACTCGACGATTTTATGACTAATCCATCCCCGGTACTGATAACAAGAATTCGACTTCAAAATTATAATTATCTGTTTATTTGATAGGTGTGTATAATATGCATATTATGTATTATTAATAATACTACGGGTAAAGAAGATAGACATCATGTAACACCCTGTATTTTTAAACAATGTGAATAATCGTTTAAACATTTTCCATATTGGCCGAGTGTTCTATAGGAACGTCCGGGCTCGGGCGATGTATGAGATGACCTATTTATAACGAGTAATGTGAACTTCAAAGACATAAAATATGATATAATAATATTAAATATAACTGTGTGTGACGTACAAAATATTAAGTATATAAGTCGTGGGAACGACTTTTCACGTCAAAACGTCATGGCAATTGGTATCTAACCCATCATAACGTAATAAATAATAAATTTTACATTTTTACACGAAAAATAACTTTTAAAATCGATAATAATAAAATATCATATAAAATCAAACGATATCAATACAGTTCTGCCTACTTAACAGGTTAAAATAATCGAATGAAGACTATTATGTTTGAGTTTCGATCGTAAAATCGATTATTATTTTATCTGTATAAAAATGAAGTGAAATAAATGCAAAAAATGAATAATTTTTCTAATTTTTTAGACTCTGAATAAAACGAGACCATGAATGTGTTTTTATCAATTTTTTTCCGTCTGTGAACACGAGTTCGGTCTTCTAGGTTGGTCAAATCATCAACTTAAGAGATGGTTTCTGGTA
This sequence comes from Drepanosiphum platanoidis, assembly GCA_948098885.1. Taxonomy (NCBI): domain Eukaryota; kingdom Metazoa; phylum Arthropoda; class Insecta; order Hemiptera; family Aphididae; genus Drepanosiphum; species Drepanosiphum platanoidis. The sequence goes on from OX402537.1 coordinate 8,463,806, forward strand.
GTAAACATTATCTCGTTGATACATTATAGAGGTCGTTTGTATAATTCCTCCTAACAGTTATCAAAGTAATTTTATAAAAACATGAAAATATGCAAACTTTATCCACCCCACCTGCTTCATTAAGAACCGTTTTTCTCAAAAACAATGGTACTTAAATTTCAAATTAAAAAAAAATCAATTCAGTATGGCAGTATCAATTACCCGTCAGTTGTATCTCATTCGAGTCTTCTATCTCATATTTTTGTTTAAATTAATATTGTTCATTGTTACTAATAATTTTATCAACATACAAATTAAAAGTTTATAGGTACACAATATATAGAGATACCGCCAACGGGCGACTTCTAATTTCTCTTCGTAAGTTCTTTGATTAAAACTTAAAATTATTTATTTATTTATGTACATGATATTTTATAACATAAAATATAATTTTGATTTTGCCAATATCGTCGGGAATTTTATAGAATTTCCGGGAATTTCAGATCTATTAAGTCCGGTTAGAATTTAAATTGTTTTTACCGAGTACATTTTTATAAGTTCTTTGCCGTCTAGAAAAATTAGTCAGACTCATTGTGAAAGAGTGCCAATACAAACCATATTTGGAAGAGACATTGATGGGCTCCACGAAATGGGGGAAGACGCAAGAGGAGAGTGACTAATAACCCTTTATAACCAAAACTATAGAACAAATGCATATGACAAATCCTCCAATTTCCTTTTTACGCTTTCCTTTATTACCTTTTTAGTTTTTTACCTTTTTCTTCATTTATCTCATTTCATTAATAATATTGTTGGTCTATTTAATTTAATTTTTTTATAATTTCTGATTGCAAAATGAAAACAAAAAAAAAATTAAAAAACCCAGGAGAATTAATTGAATATTTATTAATTCATTATTCAAATAATGTTCTGCTCGAACGATTGCATATTACAACTTACAACACTGAGTCATAGGTTTTTCCCGTGAGACGGCTGGTTTTTTGAAGGAATACTCTCTGATTCTTTGCGAATAAAAAACTGGTTACCGGTTCGTAATCGGTATTTAAATAAAACTCACCAGAATAAGTACTTTTACTGTACAATTATATTATGACAGTTTGACAGTTAATATTATGAAAAAAAACCTTAAATCATTATCCTAATAATTATACATTTGTGTATATATTAATTTACCTAACCGATTAATGATTATAAGTTTTGTATCTTAAAGAATGGTTTTACTAAACATTTTTCAATTAAAATAAATATTTGATTTTGTGTTTCGCGATTTGTCATTTTAAACAAAAATTCGTTTAATTCGTGATATTTAAAATAACTTTTGTGTCCAATTCACCGAGTAATATTATAAAAAACAGAGTAGATACAGACTGAGCATAAAAATTGTATTCATTTTCAGTACGTTTAACGGGTTGTTGAAATAATTAAAGAAAATAATTTGAATGTTATATTTTATTTAATACAAATTTAAGTTTAGATACTATCATTGGCATTCCAATGAATGGATAATTTTTATAATTTCATATTTTAATTGAACGTAAAAAAAATGTATACGTTTGGTTTTTTATGAATAATGACAATTGAATCCAAAAGAAACTATTGTAAGAAAATATGAATAATGTTCACGACGACGTATTATTACTGCAAATTAATTTTTAGTCAAGAATAACGATAATAATACTCTGGTTACTGCACTATACTATGTCTCCCACTGCTCCTATCATTAAACGGTCATGAAATAATAATAATTATAAATGTGTTATTATTTTTATCGTAATGATGGTGATCTAATTTGTTTATGAATTAATTAACGACTTATGTTAGTATGGGTATCTCGGGTTAGTGTCTGTTGTGAATTCATCGTGTGAGCATGTCAAAAATCACATTTTAAAAGCAAATAATATGTATTCGTCCGAAATATTCTCGAATGGTTATTGTTTTAAACTACAATTACGTTTGTTATACACCAAATTGATTAATATATTTTTTATCGTAATTCTTTCGATCGCAAACCACGTTTTGATATTATGACAAAGAAATCAAAACAACAATACTAACGAAACAGTAAATATGCCGCGTATGACGACTTCATTTTTTGTCTGGTTAGTATAATATATCTATTATCTATTAATTTACTAGGCTCCTCTGGTTTTTCCTGATCTCGAATATTTTAAAACTTATAAATTTAAATCATTTATCAATATAGGAAACATAAATCAACCTCACCTAATATTAAAAAGATCAATGCTCAAATCACAGATGATTTTTAATATAAAAACAATTTTATAGTGAAATCGTTATCCGTCAGTCCGAGGCAATGTTCAAATATTTAAACCTAAGTATTTGGGCGCCAGTATTTATACTTTACATATAGTATTGAATATTATTTTAAATACTTAACATTTTCAATGAAATATTTTGATTTTTATCAAATTACGTTGTAATGTAGTATTGAATACTTACTTTGTTTTCATTTTTTTTTTTTTTATAGCTAAACACAAAATGAAATGATATTACAATAAATTATTATACCGAGTAAAATGATTATTAATGAGATATAAATACTAATAAAATACGTTTATATATTTAAACATAAAATTCGTTTAAAATATAAAATTGAAAAGTTTAAACCTAACAGAATAGTTGTACAGCTGAATCTTTTTTTTTCATATACATGTGTTTACCATGGGCGTAACTTGAACATTTTTTTTTTTCGGAGAGGGGAGCAAACTCTGTTTTATAAACATATTGTGATTTTTAATTTATGATGACATCCCATTTATACCTAACATCCCATTAACTTAAAGCAGTATAACCAGTGGTAGCTTTGGGGCTGGAGGAAGAGAGACGGCGACTCATCTGAATTGTTTAGGTAAATAATGTTTGATAATTTTTGACCTGTTCAAATAAATACAGTCGTGTTCAGAGTTCAAATAAACGATAAAAATAAATTTTAAATTTAAATTTTTATTATCGAATCGCTTACTACCTGGGAAAACAATAATACCTAGAGGTTGGGTTCAAAGTTCAAATGAATAAACAAAATAAATCTGGTTGCTTTACCGCATACTGTTTGGCAATACTATGGTAAACCCTAGAATGGAGATAATGACCGTTACACGATTGCGCTGCAGTTTTTTTTTATGCTAAACCGATTGATTTCGTTTGTTTTAAGAATGTCAAACATCCAAATTAAATTGTCATTATGAATTCAGTTGTGATGGACGCCTTAGTTATATTGTTGCAAATGCCATTTCGCTGTTGGAAGTCCAGTAATGTAAACGAAAGTTTACCTCTCAAAGCAGGTAAACTTATTCCTATTTCGTCGTTTTATTATGTTGAAATTGCTCAATTATTCCATCTTACAATCACTGATAATATACATTATTTCCATCGAAAATATATATTTATTTTTTTTAATTCCATTATTTTGACGGGTAATTTTTATTTTTACAAAATTGACCCACCCAAAAAATACAACTAGAATCCTCATTGATTATGTAGTATGATATAATTTTCTGATATGATTAAATTAAATATAAACGAAATAAGTTTTTTTTTTGTCCAAATTATCAACATAAGACATGCATGTCATCGATTTATTTGTATCATTAAATATTTTGACTCATAAGTTATTTAGTCTTAAATGCCTCCGATGATTGGCTTCTTAAATCACGACATTCAAGCCATTATTAACCAATCATCACATACACTTATTGTTAAATAATTTATAAACAGGTTGTGTGTTTTCTGATAAATGTTAAAAAAATATATATATTTAAGATTTGGATTTATTTACAAATTTAATTGATTTCCGGGAGTTTCTAGGAACTTAAATTGGAGTTTCTTTCTAGGAGGAAAACAATTGTTTAAAGAACAAAATTTGTTTCATATATTACACCTAAAAATAAATAAAATTAAACTCTGCTCTTTTTTTCATTTTTTTATTACATCAATATTTACGCTCAAGTTACATTTTCTTGAATAAAATTTAGCTTACAAAATACGAATAATTGCTTTTTCGATAGTGCTAAGTTGTTTTTGAATTAACAAATGTTGCTTTTTTAAATGTTCACTGGTGTAGTTATCTCCTCTCGGCCCTCCTCAATTTAAACCTTTCGCTGTTAGTATTGATAAATAAGTAAATAAAAAGTGATAATAACTATTGTCATTCATATATGATATTCAAATTATGTTTTTATAAAATAATAACAATAATTATATCTATATAATAACAACAAATGATAAATATAAATTATAATTACATTGTTATCAATTGGCATTTATAATAATTAATAATAATAATAACTTGATTATTGATTGCGCGTTTCCAATGTATATTATTTTAGATTTTAAGTGAAGCGAGGAATTATGTATTGGTTTTAGTATGATGTGTGTGTATCATTTTCGACTAAAAGAATCGATTATTTTCTCAACTTAAGAGTCGGTTTCTTAACTTAGGAGTAGTTTGGTACTTTGAAAACCGCCTCGACTGAAACCCGGTTAACGCGACTATAAGCATTGCAATTTACGAGTTAACAAAATATGCGCATGTTTTTCAATTAAAACTATACACACGTTTCGCACAATGATATAAACACGCGAAATGTGTCTAAATGCGCGTTAAAAAAATTAATAAATAAGCTTTGCGCTACGTGGACTTGGTTCACTCGGTATCGTCGCGTGCATATAAACAATAACAATAACAACGGAGTGTAAATTAAATGGTGTAGGTCTGCGATTAGCCGTGTAATGATATTGTTATTGTGCGACATATTTTTTTATCAGAAGTTAAAAGACTCCGGATAAGCACTGAATGCGAACGCGATAAAATACTATACCTGCAACCGTCGTCGATAAACATTCAAAGTCTGTGTTTTTTCCCCAAATTCGAATACGCTCGCTTTAAAGAGAAGACGTCTAAAAGTTCGCGAAGAGAGAACCCGGACGAATGCGCGGAGGTCCATAAAAAGAAGACGTCTGGTCGGCGATAACCCGTTTTGCGTACGATTATAATCGCATCGTATCATAAGGATTTTTTCTTGCGGCGAATTTTCGTTGAATCCTGTCGACATAGTCGCTTCGAAGGCAGGTGAGGAGTGTGTGAGAAACATTATAAATCGCGCGGGACTTTTGTGCTCCGGAGTCGTCCCGAATAAAAGTCGCCGTCGTCGTTCGGATCTCTCACGTGTGTCGGCGCGCCGATCGTTATCATTTTGTTTTTTAGTTACCGTTTCGAGTACAAATACCTACTACATACCTATCGATTGTAAAACACGACGTATAGTAATCTATTGTTTTTTTTTTCCCCCGTTCGTACAGGTCTCGGCGGCGGCGGCAGCGGTTTGCGGCGGTGTGCGGTTCAATGTCACGCGCCGAAAAAAAAAGAGGAAGAACAGAATAGGAGCGGGGAAAAAAAAAAAGGGACGAAAAAAAATCTCGTCGAAACGCGCGCGGCACCGCTTCGGTCCAATGTCACGTGTGGCGGCGGGGAAAAACAACAATAACAAAAGACGGTTATTGTTACAATAACAAAATATTGTTCGTTACGATATCGCGGCGGCGGCACTATTCGGGCAGCACCAGTATAGCGCTTACGGTCGGACCGGTCGTTTGCGTTCAACCGAGCCGAGTCGGACCGTCGTCGTGGTGGCGCGAGTGTCGCCGACAACACGACTGCCAGAATACCAAACGCCTGTTGACGGTCGACGTAATCAATCAACGCGCGACTACGCGGTCGGGGAATATCGTCCCGGCGGCGCGGCGAATCTCTTATCTCGCGCGTTATCGGCGGCCGCCGGCGCGCGACCACGCGCGACGCGACGTGGTGCACTCGAACGCGTAACTCGCGCGCGCGCACACACACACACGTCCCGCAGTGCGTTACGCGTCCGACCGACCGATCCGCCACACGATCAGAGTGATGATGGACGACGGACCGACGGTGGACGTGGTGGACGCGCCGGACCCGGTGCTGGCCAAAATACTGGCCATGGCGTTCCTGGGCGTGTCGTCGTTCGTGGTCGGCAGCACGCCCGTGTGCGTGTTCGAGCGCATGGGCATCCGTCGCCGGGCCCGCGGCGCGGCCAACGCGGTGCTCCGGCTGATCCTCAACTTCGGCGGCGGCGTGCTGCTGTGCACCACGTTCCTGCACCTGTTACCCGAGGTGCGCGAGGGCGTGGAACGAATGATCGAACAGGGCGACCTGGACCCGGACCTGCCGGCGGCCGGGCTGCTCGCCGAGCTCATCATGTGCGTCGGCTTCTTCTTCATGTACTCGGTCGAGGAGCTGGTGCACGGGTTCGCCGCGGGCTCTAGTCACCACCACCACCACCACCACCACCATCATCACCAACACAGTCATTCTTCGTCCGATCACCATCACCACGGTCGGCACCATCATCACGAAGACGACGCGCCCGCAGCCGTCGTCGCGGCCACCGGCGGCGGCGGCGGCCATCTCAACTCCGCGTTCGACAAGAGCGAAACGGTCGTGGCCGGCCGCGTGGCCAACTACAACTCGTGCACGTCAGCCGTCGAGATAGCCGCGAAGAAAACCGCGCGCGAACAGGACCCGGAGAGTCAGTCGGTCGAGGTAGCCGCGTCGTCCGTTTTCCGTGGATTCCTGGTGGTCGGCGCGCTCAGCATTCACGAACTGTTCGAGGGCCTGGCCGTCGGTTTGGAGAAGAACCCCGCTCAGGTCGGTTTATTCAATAGTGATCATATTATTAATAGTGTAATCGTTTTCGCGTGGTCGTCCTTTTTTTTATACGGGGTTTTGGATAACATTTTGAAATAATAATAATCGTCGTAGTATGTCTTTGATATATAAAAAAAAAAAATTTTTAATATTCTGCAATAATTCGTTTGTTTTAAATCAAAAATCGCCATAATCAACTAACGACCCGAAAACTACAGTTTTTTTTATGTATTGACAACAAATTTGCGTGTTTGCCCGTAAAACTCAATTCGTATTGTTATAAGTTATAACTTATAACATTACGATGTTATACGATAGACCCGCAAATTACAGCGTAATACTATACTCTGCAATGCCCGCGAAATGAAACGACGAACGAATCGCGAGTACACCGAAAGTGAATTTAGAATCCAACGTATTACCAACAAGTGTTATTCGTTGTTCATCGGTCGACCGCGACGAAATAATGTACGCGACATTTTCGTTTTTACCGTGTAAAAACAAATTTTTCCCATAACAATCGTTGCAATAGTTTTCATTTTAAATTTTCGTTGAACTCGGCGTCGGTTTAAGAGACTAATTTGATTTTTGAAATCTCGAGTTTTAAGTCGATATGACTATATGAAAGGAAAGAGCTTGAAAATGGACTTCCAACCGAAATTTCTGCGTTACGTGAAAATAATACTTGGTAACGACACGGTGGCACGATTATAATCGACTCTGATAGCGATGGTAATAGTTTATCGTTTTTTTTGTTCACTCATTTCTTTCGCAGTCGCTGTATAATCTCACTAAACTATTGGGAGATAATAAATAGGTAACTGGAAACTCGTAAATACGATGCGATATTTAACGGCAGTCTACTTTCGTCGTGTTCTCGGAATTCGAGACTTACTATTTTGCCTTACATAATTTGAATTAATTCATTCGTTTGACACGAGTTGATGTTAGCTTATTTTTTGAGAATTATGTCTTATTTTTCATTATTCGATCATGCATTCATTGTATATAAAATATGTGATACGTGGTAGTTTTTCGTGGACTTTAATATAATACATAAAATTTCAGTACAAAAATGTATAATGAAATATGTCATCGAATTTAATTTTTAGTATAACTATTAAAACATGGACGAGACTTGGATGTCTCTGTATCTAAAAAATACCATTGCTGTTTAAAAAAAAAAAAAAAAAACGATTCTAAGTGAAAGAGGACGAGTCAGCCTCCATTTCAACTTTCTATGGATTAGTTAGAGATTTCTTTTAAGAAAAACGACAAAACTACTAATATCGTTTAACCGAAATTCGTTTAAGTTTACGATTTCGTTAAAACTGCATTTCCATTTAACCTATAACAAATTGTTTGTAATTTTTTTCTTTTTTTTTATTCGCTAAAAAGAGAAATTTGTCTAAAATCTTATATTGCATTTTCAAGTCATATAATATATTAAAACTGAAGTTATATGAATTTTTAACTACTAAAAGTTTGCAGATATTTATGAATTTCTCGGATTTTGTCGTAATTATTTTAAATGCTTTTAAAAATTGTGGTATGAAATTATTACGCTAGTTGCTTTTTCTTTTACCAATAAAATGGGGAATTTTACAAATAATTTTTAGGCTAATTTTCTGACACTTTTTGCAACCGTAAATAAAATTACTATAAATTCGAAAAATAACCTTCCGAACGCATCGACTAGATACAATTTACTGTGCCAGAAGCCATCCCTGAAGTTAATGATTGAACCAAGTCTTTTGGTCGAAATCTTGTCGACACAAACAGAAAAAATAATAATGATTAAGAAAGAAAAAACACATCGGCGTCAGATCAATAATTTCCTCGTTTCACTCAAAAACTATTCGTAAAATATATAAAAATAAATTGAAAATGACATTATTGTTCAGTAAGACATGTTATACATTTCCACGGCAATCGTATCGATAAGAATTATTAACAATTTAATACCGAATCACGGTAAAATTAAAATTAATCAAACAATAATCAACGATTGATAAATTGTAAAAAAGTTTACAACAATTAGTTATTATTGTCGGCGTTAGGTTGCACATTCCGCTGAATGTAATTTTTGTTAACAGGCCTTGATTTCGAGATACAAAAAATAAATAAATATAAATCATTAATATTCGTCAAAACTCATTTTTCTATTGTAGATCGGTTATTTAATTGAAGAATAAAATTCTCCGAAAACGTAAAAAATTTACATTTATGTGGTCGTGCGAAAGATGAATTATCGAAAAATTCGTCTTATGAATTTGCCAAAACAGTTTCGACAAACAAGAACTCGGTCTCTATTATAAAATAGTCACAATACACGAACGCAGTATTGTCGGCGTGTACGCTTTTTATAGAAACTTATAACAAACGCACTTTATCTACGCGCATTAATCAATTGTTGATTGTAGAAAAAACAGAATACGTACTACTCAAACATAATACTACTTACCTATTGGAATTTTTTTTAAAAAACATATCGTCGTGACAATGTGTATTTTAAAAAAAAAACTGTGTTTGTTGTCCGTGCTAAATGTTATTACTACCTTACAATAGTAATCGAATGTCGGAAGAAATTTCTCAAGATAATTCGTATGCCGTATAAAAATAGAGTGAAAATTATTTCAATCGTCTGGCTCGTAAGATAAACGTACACCCGAAATGAATGGTAAAATACGATGATGTATAAATACGTCACGGGAGTTCAAAATAGAACATGCAGAAGAGTTCAATTTATGTCTTCGTTAACAATTGACGCGCGACCAAAGATGGTGTTTATCCTATTAAAATGTATTTAAACGTAGTTATAAAAACAACGTTGTTGTAAAAAGTACACGGACAGGATATTACGATGACGGTTGTGGATATTACAGACGCGTTCGTCTCGTTTCGTCGTTGTTCGCTCGGGGGAGGGGGGGGGACACACTCGTAGATCCTTTTGCGGACCAAAAAATATAAAAGAACAAATAGATTTTTCCCTCGGAACAATAAATAATATACTATTATTACTTCGTTGACCCCGAGTTTTTACGACTGATTTCCACTCGTAGATACCTATAGAGGTACTCGTCACATGCAGTGCGTTTCCCGAAAATAGTCGACGTTTGAACCACACGAGTATTACTAATATACTATACTCATAAAGATAATAATTTCATATATATTTATATATATATATATACACATTTTAGATTATAATTAGTTATTCTGATTTGAAAATTCACGATTATAATTTATAACGCTGATACTTGAGCATCGCCATAACTTGGGACATATTGTCTATTGAGCACACTCGTGAAACATTGTCTATAGATAAGAAAATAATACGTTTACAAATACTTATATGAAATATTATATTACACACTGAAGAGCTGTTTTATTCTAAAACAATGTTTCATGAACAATCGCTAAGGACTTATTCGAAACTATGTCCATTGACGCAACGACGCGCATATCTTATAAGAGACCTCTTATTGTTTAATTTTAATCTCAATTCGATTTTTTTTTTCATTAATCTATTCGTTAGTCTGACGATTTAAATTCATAGAAACCAACCCGTTATGCACGACACATTGGGACCAATAATATACAATATTATGTACATTCAATACTTTGATTCGCCAATGAAGATCAAATTGTCAAACAGATTCTGTCTTATGATATAAGTTACATAAGTATATACAAATTTATAAAAATGGCGATTGTATATGTTATAATATGTAGGTAGTAACATATTATGAATTAGGTACAACTATTTAAATAAAAGTTTAGGTAAATGAGAAGCAAAGCCCCTTGGCCCCTAAATCTGCTTCTGTCTAAATTATTCATTTTAATATAGGTTTTTAAAAGTACACCCGATTAGAAATGTATAGAAAAAATAAGAATTTATGTCTGATGGGTATTTTTTTAACCCTCCTATATTTTTTCAACAATTTTTAATTTTCAAACTATACTCTACTATTTTTACTTTTAATTTTGAAATAGATTTTCTGGAAATGTCGTTGTTGATTTATATAATTTTGATAATTTTACTATAAGAAAAAACTGTATTTTAGCTATAAATTAATTTATTTTTCAAAGTCTAAAGCTAGACCGAAGAAAAAGATTAGAATAAAAATGAATACTACTTACTTTTGATTGTTTTTTACTTTTACAGTACAAATTTCAAATGGTTATACCAAATTAACCATTAATCTGGTATACATAATCAATATACAACACGATTTCTAGATCTGTTTCGGAATTTAAAACAAAGTTATATAATTGTTTGCACAAACAAATTGGAGGGGGGCTGAATATAGAATTTTATGAAGTGAAAAAAAGAAATTACTTTAAGTCATAAATAGTAATAAAATTGTTCTTATTGTTGAGAAAAAAATGCATAAAACCGAGTACAATTAATTAATATAATTTGAACAAGTGGGTTAAGCTGCTTTTAATATAGTACCTCGTAAAGAATTCGATAACAAAGTACTTGAAAGTTAAAACTTTGATATACCTATATAAACAAATTATTATAAGTATGGCCATTAAAATATTAGTGATTACGTATATTCATTTTATTTTTTTTAAATGTATATTCTTTTTAAATGCACGAGTATACTTATTGTGAACTTTTTTTTTTCAAACAAAACCTTTACTATACTTAGTAAATTGCACTATTTAATTCTTTGTTATACAATTTTTAATTTATACAATAATATTGAAATGTGCAAGTGTTTATAAATTTATCTACATCAGCAATCAAGATTTTTAACCAAATTTTTTTAATAAAGTAAATAATCGTAGTATATTTTATAGACCTCGTGCATTTGACGAAAGAGGAAATAGAATAATCTAACTCTTTAAACGGAACCTGTTTGCCCTCATAAGATAAACTGACTATTGTATTCTATAAATATATAATTTTAACTGTTTACCTATTATTATTGTTCTTCATTAATATTATTCCGAACGTAGTCTCTGCACATTATATGTTTGACTATTATAGGCATATAATATTTATTAGGTATTCAACTATTCACTTTCTTTCTTTGACATTTCATATTTTTTTAATATAAAACTCGTTTTAATTTGTTCTACTTTTGTCTTTTTAAATATGTCGATTTCGATTTTTTTTTTTTTGAAAATATTAAATTTATATTCTTTTAATTCCTAGGCTTGTTTTTATTCACATTCAATAATGCATTATACGTCGCATTAAAACCGAGAAATCGCGATTAGTTGCAATATGTATTTTGATGCATACACGTTTAAATAATAAGCTAGACGGACACACAGGTTTTGGATATGTATACTGTATCTTCGGTATACTGTTGAAAGTCGAGACGGGTTTTATGTAAATTTCATCGGTTTTTTTTTTTTTTTGTTGTTTTCGATACCTAGTGTTTCGAAAGTACTCGTAGATTCGAAAACCGGCTTACTAAATTTGAAATTTCTAATGGACAGAAATGTACACGATATTTTGATCTTTTCAACATTTCAGACATTTTCAGGAAATCACTTGCAGAACAGGAGAAAAAATTATTAACCAACTATTATTGCTATAGATTACATATTTTATTTTACATCGTTTTATGTAACCTAATACCTAAATATACTTATTTATGGTTTTTAGTGATAAATGATAATGATTTGGAAATTATTTAAATCGGGTATTTATAAGGCACCCAATAATTCCTATGATGTATACACTATACCTACCTGTAAGAGACTAACGTTATTTTCCGACGATTAACAAAATATATGATTAACATGTGACTCGTGTCTCGTTTATGTCGAACAGGTGTGGTCGCTCGCGGTCGCAGTCGCGTGCCACAAGTTGGTGATCGCGTTCTACGTCGGACTGCAGATGCTCTCGGACCGGACGAAGCCGTTGCTCGCGCACTGTTCCATACTGCTGTTTGCCGTCACGTCGCCCATCGGCATCGGCGTGGGCGCGCTAGTCAGTAACCTCGAGGAGACCAGCCCCGTGGTCGTGCTGTCGGTGATCCTGCAAGGGCTGGCCACGGGCACGTTGATGTACGTGGTATTCTTCGAAGTGCTCAAACCGTCCGTCGAACACTTGAACGTGAAACAAAGGATACTGCGACTGTTGTTCATCGCCATAGGTTTCGTCACCATGTTGTCCATTCAACTGATGTTGTCCGAAAAGTGACGTTCTTTCGACCCGTTCTTCGCGTCGAGTTGTTAAAGTTTTTCCGCGCGCCCCCCCCCCCCTCTCCCCCATTTAACCTCAGCACCGAGTACCTACCATAACGATTTAACTGTAAACTATTGCGTGTATGTTATTTGATTTGTTAGCAAATCAAGGATTCAACGAGTGTGAATATAAGGGTGAGTCCGCAGACTCGTCGCTTCGGGTCCCACGATCGTTCACGCGACAAACGTAATAATTAATCACGCGTCGTTTCCAATGACGATATGAAAACACGATCGATGAGATTGTATTTTTGCATACGCTTTGTTCGAAAAGAATCGAAAATTTCGACTTGAACTCGGACCGAATAGTAGGTAACACGATAATTACGTACACGTAGTGTGTTTATTAATTTAATGGCTTGTGCGGACGGATCGTTTTAACAATACTTATTAAACACACGCGGTTGTCCATTAGGTATATTCCACTTCATCAGATACGCGTGTAATTATAATATTATACACAGTGATATTGATAGTCATTTCGCTCGTAATATATTGATTTAATTCTCATTCAAATAATGTTATCGATACCTTATTTATTGATAGCCGTTACACACACATTAAGTACTACATGCCCAATCGATTATTTAACTGCAAGAGGTTAATGATTTATCTTTAAAATCCATTATATTTTAAAAAATACGAGTCGTATACACAACTTTTTTTTTTTTTCGACGAACCGTAATCAGTACATTATCGGGATTAAATAAAAGTATTACATTTAAATATTAGGCTTTTTACATTTTTATGTATTAAAAGACCATCGAAATTCAATGAAATTTTTCAAAAAAATAAAAATAATTATAATAAAATAATAGGTATAGAAACGGTGACGAAAGCTTGAAACAGAAACAATTATAAGTTACAGGCCGCCCAACGCATTTTGAAGTATTAGTATTTTAAGTCGATACCTAGTTATAGTATTATGTGATCGGGTTATTTCTATAATATGCATTTACTAAATTTAACCAATGATGTAATTTATAATATCCAATCGTTTTTTAATTATTTCTCTCGCGGTAAACGGTTCGGCGTTGTTTTTTTTTTTTGTTTTTTTAAATGTACAAATCGATCATTGAAATGTAATAATGTATACTACAGTTTAAGTACCTAATGTTTTATGTAAGTATGTATTGGAATTGTATTGAACAATTTAAACAAATACTGATGATCAGTCTTTAACGCGAGTGTTGTTTTTAATTTATTATTTGTATCGTGTATTATAATCTAATAATATACTATTTGATAATATATAATCTAATGATATACTATTTGATTATATGAAGAGAAATATTGTTTAATTATTTTATTTGTGTAAAACTATTGACGTTTATGATTTATACTCTAATAATGTTTAATAAATATTCGTTGATTTTCTAGACATTATGTTAAATTATTATCTATCGAAAAAATATTATATTACATCTGACTTATTCCTCTATTCGTTTATAATTCAATCGTTACTACGATATTATATCGATGAGATTATTATTAATTTAATTTATGTAAATTTAAAATTACTATGTCGGCGAGTGGAATTGTCATATACGAGAATAATAAGCACGCGCAGACGAGTGAAGTAAAAACGACAAAACTTAAAATCTCTCCGTCGTGGTCGTGAAGTTTGAGAAATTCCTCGTATATTTTCCAAGATTTCGCGTTCCAATATAGGTTTATCGGTGTTCAAAATAAATCATCAATGTGCGTTCCGTCCAAATGTATAGGTGCATAATATTTTTAACTGGCCTTGTTTAAACATAATTTTATGTTCTATGAATTATTATTAAAAACGAGAAGGTTAGATAGTATATTCGTACAAATTACTTGGAGTACATTGTAACGTTTAACAGATAATTCACTGAAAATATAAAGAAAACGCGCTATGAATATTATAGAGTTTGATTGATAAATATTATTTTAATTGAACAAATCGTTTTATCAACCATTAGGTAGACCGTATTATTATTATGCAATTATTATAATGAAAGCGAACACCGGATATACTTATAAATATAAATATATACGTGTGTATTGTTTTCTTACATACATATCTATATAATATATATATATATACTCGTAAATATAATTTTAAAATATAATATATTTACGAGTATATACTATATTATAGTATATAGTATCATAGATTAAATATACATTAGTATTTAGATACTAATATTTAGATTTAGTATATTTAATCTATGATAGTATATACTGTATATACTGTTAAAATGCGGCGCGGCGCCATTTCGATGAACGCATGTACCTCGGTACCGGTACTGGAGGACAAAACGTACGATACCTGGGTATAGTATATACCATAGGACGACCCGAACCACGGTATAATATCCAGTGGCCGTGCCCGGGGATACCGCAAAAGTGTAGAGCGCATCATAACGCCCGTTGCGCCTCGACGCGCGCCATTGCCGGGAGCAGTCTCCTCTCGTCGTCGTAGTGATCGTAAGATTTTTATTTATTCCTCCCGAATTTCCGGTGCAGTGAGAGCTAGCCGAAATGTACACGACCGCGCGTCCCGATGGAAATAAAATCGCGTCCGAACGCGCGCCGCCGGTAAGCGAATTCTCAAGAACGGCAGCGGCGGCAATCGAACAACGAATCCGGCGGAGAAAAAAAAAGATGGCGGAAATCCCGTAAGTACGTGTGCAGTATGTCCTATGTATATGTCCCATCATCCGGAACGATAGCGATGTGGACGCCGTATAATGCGCCCGTTCGCCGTGTATATTGTTTTCCTCGAAAGTTATTACACAACATTTTTGTCAATTATATTACATACGTATAGGTACTATAACAACAAATAATAAAAATCAAAATTTTAAAAACCTGGCTTTTTGGGAGCGGCTGTTGATCAGACCTTTCCCCTTATGAACATATATAAACATTTATGTTGAGTGATTGACTTATTGAACTTTTTACCGTTTCGAAGTATATTTTCAAAAAAAAACCGAACAAATATAAAATCTCAGTTTCATTAATAGGATTTAAAAGTGTGGTGTTAACAATTTTGTAAATACATTTCATACATTGCTTTTATTCCGAGTATTATTTTTATCAAAATAAAATCTGTCTTAATATCTACGAAACCCTTTGTAAATACCTCTGAAATATAATTACGATTAAATATAATAATATTGTAGTCGGACTTGTGTTTTATCAAGAAAGCTACAGCAAATTTATCTTTTATACAGTTTGTGTCTAGTGTGTAAGTATAAACGTATAATTATTAATTAATAATAATGTAATCTAATTAATTGAACGTTTCTGATATCAGTGTTGTTTTTATTTACCACGTGAGTAGAACAATGAACATGGAACGTCATTTTTAATAACAATATTTATGATATGTATTTCAAATCATTAATACAGAGTGATTATTTTAATGCAAATCTCGAGAAATATTCATAACAACGTTTTCACTTTAATTTTGTTGGAAAATTAAAACCGAAATTTCTCATAATCGAACCCTCATTTTGTTAATTTCAATAAACACGAGTCGATTTACAATTTTCAAATCGTAATCCCTGAAATTTAATTTTAAAATAAAAATAGAATATTTTAAATTCATTATAGCTAATTGTGTATTGCTCTGTATATAAACTTAAAGGTCATTTTTATCTGAGAATTTTATTCCGATAACCTATTTTTCTTATTTACAAGTTAATGCCCTAACCTGCAGTATTTTAAACGTTATTGACATTCATATATTTTATTCGTTAATCAGCGTAGACCAAGTTCAAACGAGTTATTCGACGTTTTACCCAATATTTCAATCGATGTATATTTTAAATAGATTTTATTTTTGAAAAATATTGGAACATATTATTGTATAAAATACAACTGCTTATTATTCTCATCAGTGGAGCGTATTTAGAATTTTTATAGGGAGTGGATGACAAGAATTTTAGCTTATAGAGCATTTTAGCTACGCCTCTCACCTCCCCACCACCACCAAGTCAATTTTTATTTGTATGTCCCGATGTATAGAAACCATTGGTAAACCGTTGAATCTTGTCTAAATGTAAATTCGAAATACAAATTAAATTTATTATAAAATACCTATCAAATAAAGAAATATAATTTTCTAGAAACTTTCATTGAATTTCTCAAATGCATTTTTATTCGTGGATCATCTGTCTTCGTGATCCGCTCTCGTAAATACGCCCCTGAATCCTGATTCGTACTTATAATAAATATTCTTAGTAGTTGAAACACTAAACGCCGAATAATAAAATATAAATACTTGTACAATTTGTGCACAGATCGTATGTAAATTTTCACGTCTCCGCGCGAATAACAAAGAAATAAAATTATCTATAGTACCTACTAATTAAAGCATTTAATTTATTTGCTGTGTATTAGTGTATAAGCAAGCACTTGTCTATAAACAACTACGTATATAGTCATAAAAATTGTGTGTTTTTTTAATACCGTGCTTTATTATAGGTTCAACGCTATTTTGCCGTTTTAACACGAGGCTGTTGTTGACTTTAAACCAAAGATTTAGTCAAGTATACTAATATAATACTATTGTACGAGAAGCAATGAGTACTACAAAAAAATAGGTACGTATTATTGTAATTATACAGTTATTGTGTTGCAAAATACTTAATAGGTAAATACATATAATTTAAGTCAGATAATTATGATTTACATTAACCAATTGACGTACAGAGTATTTGTATAATACTCAATTACACGACGTATTTGATCAATTCATTCGATTTATTAGAATATTACCCATGAGATACGAATGATTGTTGTCATTGATTTAAAGAATTAAAAATTCGTCTAACCGTGAGTTACTATATGGTACTTATGTGATAAATAAAATATAATTTATAATGTGTAATATAGATTAAAAATAATACCTAGAATATCTTTATAGTTTTTACTTTTTAATATATACCACGAAGTCTATCATTCTTTTTTTACAACATTCTTTTTTAAAACTCATCTCTATACAAAGTAACAAATAATCCACTGTAACGATAAAATATACATCAATTTCTCTTTAAAATAAATCTTTCCTAAGACTTCCGCGAAAAGTTAATATTCTTAACGTACCTATTACGGCTATTAAAATTATGAACAATTTTAACTATTTCAAATAATATATTGCCAATTGTGTATGGAGTACTTAAAAACTGTTGACTATTAACTATTATGTACACGTACATAATAAATCGTTTCTGTGAAACACTATACTTCTATTTTTATTAAAAATTACCATATAAATATCAGATAAATAAATAAACGACGCATGTATTACCTACCTTATTTTCTTGTATTGGTACTGTATGTTTTCATGTAGGTAATTTACATTATCTTCAAACGATACAGATAATTAAACATCTTTCACAACTAGGACTATGTTATAATAACGTTATTATAACATTATAACCCAACGTACGTACGTTGCATCATTTATATGATACACTATAAATAACAATATTATAATAAAGTATTTAATTTACAAAATACATATAGGCGCCATTTTAAAGTTATATTGTAAACTATATTACCTATTGTGTGATGCTAATATAAGTAGATTAATGTATGTTTATAAGTAATAATAATGGGCACACCTACTAACATATCATTACATAATAATTTTTTATTGAAGCATTATTTATTTTCAATGAGAGCACATTATCAGATATGACGTCCTTTAAAAATCGTACCTAAATTTATTTATATTAAGTGTCTGCATCAACATGAATATATGTTATTTTTATTTGGACACTATACGTCTAAACACTCTAAATGCATTTATAATGTAAAAGAAACCTCGGGATTCTAATATTATTATTTTTTCTAGCATTTTCTTGAGTATTATATTATCATATAGAGCACACTCGTTTTTGAATGGAAATATAGTAGTATATATATATACCTACACATATAACTACACCAGTGGTGTATTTAAGGGTAAGGGTATTCTATTGTCCCAAGAGGCAAATTATTATCCATTATGGTTAGGAATCGTAGTATAGAACGTTTTTTTTCAACACTAAAAATAAAAATAAATATCTCTGGTTTACTCCTGCAATGTCACAAAATCCTTTCATGGGAAATGATTGACACTATAGGTTTACAATATTATCTTTATCACATATGGTTTCAAATGTTTCAATTATTAACTACAGTTAATTTCATGGCATAAATATTTTTATCAACAATAAATCATTTGTATGGTAACTGAAGTGTTTTAACTTTAATTTGCCATTTTATAAGTAGCGAATATAAACTAATCGGGAAATCGGGATTTTAGGAAATATAAGGTAATAATAAAAAAAACACGCACATCGCGGTTAGTAAAAGCAACAATAAGTAAATTCTTCGTTTCAATAGGAATCTAAAAATCTATATTTCTATTGGTGGCAACACCAATGTGATTATTAGAGCAAATATTAGACTGACTCCCGTTGTTTTAACGCCAAAGTCCAAATACAATATTATTATTATTTTTTTCCACCAACGGTTATTAATGTTATTATATTAAATTCGTGCACGTGCTGCGCGGGCGGCGAAAACATTGCGATTTCGCTCACGTCAATTTAACGAACGCGACCGCCGCGCGCCGGCTCGGCGCCCAATTGAATAAAAAATTGTCACATGGTTAATAATAAATACCGCGTTGACCGAATCGCAACAAAAAGGATTATTAGTTGGAGTCGAGAAACGAATCTTATTATTATTATCGGTATCCTTTTTTACAAGTTAGATGCGCTTGGATTCTAATAACGTTGCACGAGCGCCGTGTGTTTTATTATATACGCGTTTTTTATATAATTTATATACTTTTATATTATACGCCAAGTGGCACTGCGGCGGCGGACAAATGCGCGGTAAAATAATAATTGTTAAGACCGCTACCGCGTCGCGCACATACCAGATACCTGTACACACGCCTTCGCACGTTCAATTCGCCGCTAGATTAAAGCTTGAATATTTAAAACGTTTTTAAATAATTTATCACGTCTCTCGATTACACTTTTTTTCTCTTTCTTTCGAAGTTTCCGCGTGTCGTTGTATACGCACAGGTATAGGTGAGGGTAGGTAACTATTTTTCTATTTGGGTTGTTAACGTTTCTTACGTACGTATTATAGGAATCCGTTCCTTAGGAACACTCAACTCGTTCCACAACTTATTCCTCCCTCAAAACAGGATAAAAAATAAATGCTAGAATTTTACGAAACAAAATTTTAGTGTGAGAAAAAAATGTTTTTGTGTAAAAATTGTCTCATATTTTTATCCCTCCGTCTCTCCCATACGTTACCAAGTCAGAAATATTAGTTTCATATTATAAGTGTTTTATAGTGTTTAGTCGAATTGTTTCGATTGATAATTCTTTGAAAACCGAAAAGTGACGTCATCGTCCAGAAATAATTGTTATTATCGTTTGCGGTGATAACGACGACGACAACAACAATAACACAACAAAAGGACGTCACGGCAGTCGTACAGTCAGTACGGACGTTCCGCGTCGCTGCGCACCGTTGCGCCGCGTAGCGGACGATGTCATACGCGCTCGCCGGTCGAGCGGTGCGCACCGTCGCGCGCCGCGAAAACGTCGGTCCGACCGCTGTTCCGCGCACGGCGGCCCCCCCGAGATTAAAACGCGGTAAACAAAAACAAAACGGCGGCGGCGACGGCGCGACACGCTACCGAAAACGCACGCTTTGTCTCAACGGTCGGTAACCGGCAAAGGAGCGAAGTGAAGAGCGAGGAGTCGCATTGCCACCGCCGGTCTCTCGCGCTCGTCGTCGTCGTCGTCGTCGTCGTCGTCGTTAGCCTCGGCCGATGGCCATGTCGCTGAAAATATTCAAAGAGCACGCCGAGTCGTTCCCGATACGCGACATACCCGCGGTGGTGGCCGTGTTCCGCCGCGAGCTGGACAAGAAGGACCCGGACCTGTTGCTGCTGTCGCTGGTGGCCGGCGCCATCGAGAACACCATGACGTGCGTGCGGCCCGGCGGCGTCGTGGCGCCGGCGGCCGCCGCGTTCGACGTGACGGAACCGTCGCCTACGCCGCCGCCGCCGCCGCCGCCGCCGCTTAGGTTGCCGGACGTCGAGCTGCACATCGTCGAGGCGCTGTACACCAAGTTCTACTCGGTGGTCAAGAGCAGCGTGGACCCGCTGCAGTTCGACGAGCGCGACGGACACGCCAGCCGAGAGCTGGTCAAACGGGTGTCGGACGTCATTTGGAACACGCTGACCAGGAGCTACTACAAGGACCGCGCGCACCTGCAGAGCATGTACAGCTATCTGACCGGTTAGTCGCGCCGCATTCGATCGAACCCCCGTCACGACGCGTCCACTCTTGTTGTGTAAACTCTGTTTAGGTTCCAAGCTGGACTGTTTCGGCGTCGCGTTCGCCGTGGTCGCCGCCTGTCAGATACTCGGCTACCACGACGTCCATTTGGCCCTGTCCGAGGACCACGCTTGGGTCGTGTTCGGTCCGGACGGCAGCGAGAACGCAGAAGTCACATGGCACGGTAATATTCTTGTTGCGCACGCACGTCTCGCCTTGCTTTCTTTTTTTTTAATCTCCCATTTTCCGTTTGTATTAGTAATAGGTTATCTCGTCTTCCGGATTCTTTTTTCTTTCTATTTACTTACATCTTTACATAATCATCGGGTATCGTTCGACTTTAAGTAGTGCACAGAGCTATTCCATTGACCCGGTGTGTATCGTTTACGTTGCAGGCAAAGGAAACGAAGACAAACGCGGACAGAAAATCAAAGACTCAGGACCTGGACACGGGTCATGGCTCTATGTCAATGGTCATCCAGTAATTTGTAATAGACATATGGAAGTATCCGCACTGGTCAGCTCTATCAATCCGAGTATTAATCAATCTAGTGATGCTCTTGAAGTCGCTACTCTTCAGAAAAGTCTCTTATGGCTGCTTTATGATGAAGGACATTTATCGAAATTTCCACTCGCCTTAGGTAATTTCTAATGTTTCAATCTATTCTTGGCAAATCTAGCTTATAAACTATTTCTAGGTAACTTGGGCGATTTGGAAGAGTTAAACCCGACACCTGGGAGGTCGCCTTGTACAGCTTTATTTGAAGAAGCTATTTCAGCAGCTCAGATGTACTATAACGACATGTTTGTTTATCCATATACATATCAAGGTGGATATTTCTACAGGCACAACATGATAAAAGATGCTTTCGCCAGTTGGGCTAATGCTAGTCGAGTTATAAGCAAGTAAGATCAATACTGTAAAATTATTCACTTCACTGATATGTAATTAATTGAATTTATTTTTAAATTTCAGATATAGTTTTAGTAAGGATGATGAAGAATTGTACAAGGAAATGATGGACATTGCCTATGAATTAATACCGTATTCATTAAAAGAAATGACGTGTGGTAAAAGTCGATCAATATTGAATAACCCTCAGTGTTATGCTTATGTGCTATTAATTTATGATGGTCTTTGTCTTTGGGAAGAAGACGGAACCACACCAGTATTACACATTAAATGGGCTAAACATTTCATAAATTCCATATCTAAATTTGATGATAGTGTAAGAACTAGACTTATCATTTTAGAACCTAAAGTAAGATCATTTATAATATATTTATCTTTAACAATAATCAGGAAATGGATTTATATGTAAAGCATTTATTTATTCAAATAATCTATTTTAAATTAAACGAGGAATGTGCACAACATAAATCATTCTTATTAAATTGATATTAATTTTATTTAACAAGGGAAACCATACAAATTAAATTAGCCCGGTCAGTGAACAAAACTATGGGTTTGTTACCCAGGTTCTCAGATACGTCTCAGGTTAATATCTCTATTTCGCCTGGGGAACAAAACCATCGGAAAGATTGCCTCCTGCAGCCCGTAAGCGCTTTATAGTTCTGATGGTACTGAGGAAACAACTTCTTTAATGGTATCAATAGCAATAGCCTTGTTGGCCTCCTCAAACTATGTGTAACTATTGACGGTTTATGAATAGTACACCAGGAAACTCGTTGCTCGGGTGCTTATAATATCTCTTTGCACTTCAATCAGTCTAGTTTAACTCAGTTTAATGGGTAAGATTTGGTGGGGTGTATTGCTTTCACATGGAGGTGTAGAAAAGGAGGATGTTACCAAACGTCCAAGCGCTAGGGCATCACTCGGGTATGGCAAGTCTGTGGCCATTCATATATTGACCCGAGGAATTTCGTCCAGTTCACTCATGAGGACCTTGAACTTCAATGTCTCTTGAATAATTCCCAGAGCTAATTAAAATGCAAGTCATAGGTGAGCACTTGCTCGAGTTAATGTGATTTTATTTTACATATCTTTAACTTTTAAGCTATTTGTTATTTTATGGTGCAAATTTTTGTTTTTAGCTTATATTATCAATGCTAGATTATTTTTTGGAATAAAATCTATAACAAAGTCCATTTAACTGCCCACAATTAATGTTAATAAACTTATGAGTCATTATTATTCAATCGGAATGAAGAAATAACTTGCTAATTATAATTATATTACATTTTTTTGGAGTATTTTATTAATTTATAATTTTTTTTCTTCTTTTAGTCTATTTAATGCGTATCATTTTATTTTTAAAGGCATATTTTGAAGGTTTTTATGCATATAAATCCATTTTCTAGTAATAATTATTATTTTGAATGAGAATAATACTCTTTTTAGTTTTTATTTATCTATTGTAATTCAATTATGTTTGTTCTAGGAATCAGAAAACGATGGTGCTCTTAAACATGACTCTCATGATAACAACATGAATAATAATAACCGTCCAATATCCAAAAAGATTTTAAACTCTATACCTTGTGTTGAAGAAGAGACTAAATTGGAACTTCATCCCGGCATCAAAGCGCTAACCGCAGCTTGTAGTGAGCGTATACTTAATAGAGAATTTTTATTACAAGGTGGTGGAGAGCCTTTTGTAGGCAGTTCAGATTCATTACCTCCTCCAAGTACTTCACCGCAAGCACCCATTGTAGAAACAGTGTTGGAAGACGATGAACCTGAAACTAAAATTGTGCTGAAAAGTAAAAAAATGAGGAGTATGAAGGATCTACTGGTTGCTAAAAAACTTAACACACAAGCAATCAGTTTACAAATGAGTGCTCAGTCTCAAGGGGGTAAGCGGCATGCACCTAGAGATTCTACAGAGCCTGTATCGAGACGAAGTAGGAGGAGTAATAACTAAGTATATGTATGTCAGACATACATCAAATGTAAGTGCAATTTCTCTTTAAAATGTAATTTTCAATTAAGATTATTTTTTATTGAAAGACTATCATTATGTTACTTATATTTGAGGGGTTTAAAGTTAGTTTAAATTCCCAATTATAACATAATAGATGAGTCCAGTATTTTATTTAGAATCTCTTCTTTAAGATACTTAATCTTTATACTTATATATACTTAGGTTTTATATAAAATAATAGGCGTTAATAATAATAATAATAATAATCAATATGATTAGTTAATGATTAAATAATATTGTTGAATTTGACAAAGTGATTAATTAGTGTTACCATTAAAAAAATATATATATTTATAAATATTAAACTTTAAATTAGTTGTGTCCTAAATGTTTGTGATTTAAGATTTAGATATTGTTTTACTTTCCATTTTATGTGTCAAATTACCAATTAATTATAAATTATTCTTCAATGTTAGGTATAATCACTATAATATATATATCGTACAGTAGTGTATCTAAAAGCAAATAGATGTGTTTGACCATAATGCAAAATTATTGAAAATGTATAAACTTATGACCCTTTAGAAAGTGATAAAAAATAATAATAAAAGTTAATAATTGTTTTGGTAACTCTTTCAACTTTCAGCCCAGATCATTTTCAATATTACTAAATTTTGAATTTCAAACTAGTCAATTAAATTTTTCTGTTAATAGTCGTAACTTTTATTCTTTCTTATGATTTTAGTATTTCTTCAATAACAAATTTTTCTTAAACTCGTCTTTGCCTTTTTTTTTTAATAACAAGGTTATTTATGTGAAAAGTTTATAACATCAACAATATTATTAATACAAAGTCAAATAAACTTAGTAAAATCCCATTTTATATTTTGAGTGAAGTAAGGAATGTATTGGTTTTTTAAGATTGTCCCCATTCTTTTAAATTTTCGTTGGAATATCCCAAAAATTCCCCATAATAAACTTCTAGATAAGAAATGTTATCTTGTTCATACTTTAAAGAAATTCTCCAATATTAAACAAAGTTTGCTAAAAAAAACTACTGGAAACTATGAAGAAATAGTATAGTGTATTTTAAATTAAATTGATTTTGGTTATTTTATTCAAATTAACCCTGCATTGCACGCACACTTGTCTAAATAACCGGGTTAGGTTATTTTTTACACACAACTCATACATTCGATTACAAATGACTGTGTGCGTGTTATCATAATAAATAAAATTTTACGTGTGTAACGCAAGGGTTAAAAAAAATTATTTTAATATTTATATATACCATAGTAATCAATGATTTATGATTTTCAAAAAACTGACTTTTCTTAGTCATTCACAGAAATTCTATTCATTTTTCATATACTATTTATCTTTTGGTATTTGTTTATAAATATACCTTGCTATCGGCGATCAGTTACTTTTTGCAATGTTTTAATTACATTCGGTACTCGAATTGGAAAAATAAAAGAAGGGAGGCTAATAAGATTTTAGATTCAATTATCATCTCTTACTACTTGAATGAGTAATATCCTTTCACATCACATTTTACTATAAATAATAAGTAGTCCAAAATAGTGTATAGTAAAACATAATAATACAGCATGTATACTGATATAGAAATAAAAATATATTCCTTTTTCATTTTTTATATGGAATTAATAGTTTATAATTTATTAAGGTTATCTGATTTAATAACACTTTCATAATTGACCATGGTTTTCAAAAATAATTTACTACTAAAGAGTTGGAGTACTTTAAAAAGATAAAAAATATTCTAAGAGCTCTCAACTCCTCCCAATTTTAGTTCTGATAATGTTATTATAATCATACCATGTTTTTACTACTACAACATTTAATGTTAAGTATAAATAATCAGTATTTTAATTACAAACTAATAAATTATCAATATATCCTTATAAATCCCAAGAAAATACTATATCATAACTTTATTTTCTGAACAAATTAATTTAAAAATAATAAATAAAACCTAACGAAAATGTAATCTAAATAATTATGTCATTAACAATCATAGATTATTTTCATAATTGGCTTTTAATAACTATTTTTGCTATTATACTCATATATACATACATAACTAAAGTTTTATTTAAGGTTTAAATATGAATGGTATTTAGTGGATTCGTTCTATAAAATGACATACAAATTAATATACTTTCAGTTATAACTGTTAAAAATAATATTGAATGTATATTTACATAGTAATTTTATTCTCAAATTGAATTTTTGATTGTTATACTAGAGATGAAAATTTACAACACAATGTTATAATTATATCATATAGTTCAATTTTTATTTTTGACCTCGACATGTGAAATTTCTCAGTTTTAAATGCATTAAATGAGAAAATATTTAAAGGATTGCATGTTTAAAAAAAACGGTTCACAATTGGTATACAATTGATTTTGTATATTTTCTTATGTACGTATGGCATAACATTAAAGATCATGTAAATGTAAATTTTTGTATCTAGTATATGCAATATGCTTGAAAAAATTTTTCTTTAAAAAATATTTCTACTCAAATATACAACTTAGTTTTATCTATAACCGTATATATGTAACATGTAGAAATTATTAAAAACTATTTAAAATTAAATGAAATAGCATATATTTTATACTATAGTTATAAAACATAATCATTTGACAATTATTTATCTATTATTATCTTCAATCGAATACTAAAAGTTCTTTTATTAGAAAATGTTATTAAGTAGTTGACCATAAACAAAAAACCATAAATTTTTTTCACCTCGTTATTTTTTGTAGTTCACTTGCCAATAAATTTCTAAATTTTCTTTAGAATTTAGTATACCATAGTTATTAGTTATTATTATCGTTGTATAATATCTAAATAGTAATCATTCCCAAGTTAGTATTAATATTACAGGGTTTGCATGATATGTATTGTATTTATTATGATGTACATGTGACAATTATTATAGTCATAAGCAATCTTAAAATATGATCTTAAATTAATAAGATCACCGTATTAATAAGGGTTTAGTAACCTGTGATAATGAAATAACTATTTTATAATTTGTATTTATAAACATTTTTAACTTGTCATTCTTTATATCCAGATGTAATTCCATGTGAACACATCTCCTTTATTTCATCTTTTTCTTTAAATCTTTGAAACATTTATGTTTTATTAATTTTTTATCTTTCTATTTATAATTTGCACAGAAATTGTTTGTATACATCCAGACTATCAGATTGTATTATATTTTTTATAATAGGTAATTAGGTCTTGATCATAAATATTCTATTTCTCAATCGATAATTTAATAATTTATCAAGATTCCAACATATTCTACTCAATTGACTGAAACTAGTCGAACCTATACATATTAAAACGATTTCTTTAGATTCGCATCCAAACTTATAACAGCTCTAATTTCAATATTATTAATTCGACAATAACTTTGTCGATTTATCAATTAAATATTGTTTCACTACATTTTTCTACCTTATCCCCCGAAGATGATCTATTGATATATTTTTGAATTTAACAATGATAATTGAACACTCAATGGTTTGTTTATTACACAGTCATTGACGTACCATTATTTTGAATTTGCTTTTCAAAGATAATACTTAATTTTAAATACATATATATTTTTGTACGCTATATTTTGAACCTAGTCCTTGCAATTATTAGTATTTACCTAATGTCCCAAATTGTTTTGTTTACCATTATTTGTGAAAAATTATTATTATGTTGTTTTAAAAAAAAAATTTGTTAAATTTGTTTAAATATTTTATTTCATGACATAACAATAGGCTAGGAAAATCTAGTGGTTGATTCTATTTTATTTTAAAAGTTTATTGTTGTGTTTATTTTATCATTAAAAAAAAAAAAAAAAAAAAAAATGTATTTTATAATCATGAACTGAAATCATTGAGCTGTACTGATAAATAAAATTTCAATTCCATTTTAAAAATTATTTAAGGTTTGGCCTATATTTGTACTAGTAGACATGCATATCTATATTATTAACATTTTTATAAGAGATATTATATTATGTATACCGTGCATATTATACTAAAAATAATTTACTGTACTTATGTTAAAAACTGTTTGAATTATAAGCTTCAAAGATTTGTTGATTGTAACATTTTTTACATTTAATCATATTATACTTTTTAAAGAACTCGGAAGTTAAAATACTAAAAATGTTTATTTTGATATATACTTAAAAACACCAAAGTAGGAACTAAAATTAACAAATTGACCATGGATAATAACATTTGAAAAATAAGTTTTCCTTTATAAATGCTTACATTTAGTTTTGTAAATCATATATTTCACGCGTTTGTTGATCTAATGATTTCTATTTATTGATAAAAGTAGGAAATATTTCAAATAAATAATATAAAACCAAATCCCAGGCTCCATATTATACATTTTTCAATAATAATTCCAATGCTTATTTTGTGTTGAGCAAATAAAAAACAAATGGTGTTTTTTTGCATTAGTACTTGTAGATATTTCTAAACAAAAAAGCTCTTAAAATTTTAAATTAGCGAGATAGCTTTGAGCACCTAAATCATGCAAAAAATAGATGAAAAATTGTGTCATCAATTTAAATCTCACTTGATACATTGACTTTCTAAAATTTGCCTTTAAAGAACTACATGAACGTTACAACTTATTAGCCATATTAAAATAAGTAATATTTTTGGTGTTATTACACAAAGCAGCTTTTAAATATTTTAAAATCATCCATTACGATAATTTTGATCAGATACTCAGAATATCTATTAATGATTTGCATTTATTTTTTTTTAAATCTCTAAAATTATAGATATCTTTGACATTTATTACAATCGACAAATCTTAAAAGATTATATCTTATATATATATATATTGTGTACGTATATAGTATGTTTCTGAATGACGTAACAAATAGTTAGTTTAATCGCCTGTAGTTTGATTGATTGACATTTTACCAGAACACAAATCAACCAGATTTATTATTATGATTTCTAAGAAATAATTCTCTCCTTTTTTTCTTTCAATGGTTTTAGAATGTTATATAAGTTTAATGTTAGTGACTGTATAATTTGACTAGTTTTATTTTACACGCCAAATTTGAAAAATATAATATATCATTGTATCCTCGGGTCCTAGTGTACTCGATTCGTAACGTCATTCAAAAACTACTGTGTATGTACATACATATTATGCGATACATTTTGTACATTAGCCTAACGTTGTCGTAAGCGTTAATATTATTTCTCTGCGTATGAATCGCCTAACATTTATTCATACATTTTACCCGAGACAAAATTAAACGCAAATCGTATGTATAGTAATAAAAAAACCATATTGTATTTTATTTAAGACATATTGTATACATTATTTTTGATTTATTATACGAATAATAATGTGTGTTATTTAGTGGTGATCATTAACAAATTATCCAATATTTAATCTGTCTTCCTTTAATAATTAAAAGGGTTTTTATGTACTAAAATATTAATATCGATTACAAACTGTGCTATTGTATTATTGTTACCTATTATTTATTTTTACAAAATCAAAATTGTTAAGTTCTCATTTCCAAGTCCAGTAATATCGAAATTTAACTACTGTATTGTTTAATATATATCGATAAGTATGAAGTAATAATGAAAAATTTGTAAATTTTTTTCTTTTATTATTTTTACATATTAATACGCATCACATTATCTAGTGCCCTATTATTTATAATGAAAACTACACATTATGATGTATTGCATAAAATTTCGATTGATTTCACAACATTTAATGTTTTAATTGTAAAATGTTAAGAAAATAGTGTTGTTCTTGGAAATATTTTATTTTTCATAAATAACTGTTTCAGTATTTGGTTAAGTTTTCAGTATTATATGGAAACGTTAAGCGAGTTATAATTATTTGTTACGGAAAATGAGTATATTATTTAGGAATTGGATATTGTTTACTTCAGTTAATTGTTCACCGTGATTGTTTTTTTTTTGCTTATTTTTTTTTTTTTCGTTTCATTATTGTTAAATTACATTAATTATACCTATTCTTGATGAAATACAAATTATGACATTGTGCTTTAAAGAATATGTTTTTATTTGATTATAAATATTTAACTACTCTAAATCCTTAAAACCTCACAATGGGGGTTTCAATGTAAATATATAATAGTATTTAAACGTAGTAACTCGATGACTGAATTCAAATGAGTTTTCTCATTCGTTTATAGATTATAAAAGTTATTCTATTTTTAAAAATAATGACAAACTATCATTTCGTCGACATTTTCATACAATTTTCAACACTTGAATACAATTAGAACACAAAATAATCCTATACAATAATTTAATTTTACAAGTTTTGTCCATCATATTATAATAATAATGTTATGACTAATGTTATGATCTACTAATTAATTAACTAATTATATAAATCTAGATTGGTAAAATTCAGTTTCTATGCGAACACATAATTGGACTAGATTGTCGTACGCTCGAACAGTAGCTGCAAAACGATTGTTCAACAAAGGTGTCGTAATGATGGAAAATAAATGTCCAAACACAAGAGCATCTAGTTCAGTCGGCCTGAAAAACATTTTTTCAATAAAGTAGATATATTTTATCAATAAATCATCAGCTAAATCGTTATATTGTACTTTTCGTTGAAAAAATATTTTTTGTCTCCCAAAAAGTTTGACAATGATTCGCAGATCTTTTCCACTTCTTTAAACACTTGGTCCAAAGATTTTTTTTTCCAGTCCAACACATCTAGATGTGACAGCATTTCACGACGCTTTTGATACGTGGCCCAATGGTTCAGAGGGAAAGGATACACAGAACTGTATCTCGGCTTGGTGAGTTCTTTGTAAGTAGGTCCGTGGTTCCACGTTACATATATCTAAATGTTTGATTGAAATAATATTGTTATTGTTTAATGTTTATAAATTGTTATATTAGTCTACAAACCTCAGCATTTAAAAGGACATTATTCACTAATGCCATGTACACTCTAAGATCCCATTTTTGAGGTTCATCGAGGTCAGCTGACAGAGAATAGCCCTATAAATAATATTTTAGCCGTTAAATTTACTCAAATTCTTTTAAAATAATTTTTATCTTACTTTAGATTGGGCGAAATTGACAATTGGTTCAAAGTCAGCTACTAAAAACTGACCAGCTTTGATGAATGGCACTTTACCTCGATGTGGCGACATATACTCGGCATTTTCTCTTGCTTCTACGATGAATTCTAAACCAGCCATCTTTAGAAACGTCTTTACCGATAAACATTTTGAGTTGTCGGGCAATAGAATTTGTTCGGTTTCGTACGGCTGATATAATACTGTATTTTTTGGCCATTCGCCTTCACCTGTGGAACATTAATATATTTATTTTATTTGTAAAATGGGTTGTGGCCCAATACAGTAAATTTAATTTTTAAAAAGAGAATATTATGGAATACATAATCTGCATTGCAAATGTCACAACTAAAAAGCTTAAGAATAATAATGTAGTAAATAAAAAGACATAATTTAACATTTATGCTTACCACAAATTTGTGTTCTTAAACATTCTTTCATTAATATACCCGATGGCGTTCGTAAATCTGTCATTTTTAACTGCTATATCTACAAACAAATATAAGGTATAAATAATAATGTTATGAAAATAGATACTCTGATATCATCTAAATTTTTATTCAAAAGCTTTTACTAATATTAAGGTTTAAGTTAACTAAATTGTTTACAAATAATACAAATAATCATTTAATGGTAACATTGACAAATATTATGTTTTAGTTTTTTATAAAATGCTGTTGGCTGGTGTTGATTATTATATCCTGACATTGAAGGTGTCTAGGGAATATAAAATAAATAGTCACACCTAATATAAATCATATTCAGTTGCAATACCAACATCATTTAGATCATTTGATCATAATAATTTCAAGTTTTAACTAAATAAAAATATCATGGCCGCATCAGATGTTCAAGTTCAGCATGATAAATGTAGAGGGCATTTAAATAATGCAGCAACATGGAAAAATCATGTAAGAATAAGGCGTTTCTGCAAGAGCTTGGTATTATCAAACAGGAAGCTCAGAGAAATCATGAAACGGATGAGAACGTGTATTGATCAAGGGCTGGGCAAAGACACGCATCCAACTGCATCCATTAAATGTTGGCAAACATTTGTTCAAGACATGCCTACTGGTAATGAGGACGGAAAATTTTTAGCACTGGATTTGGGCGGTTCGAATTTCCGTATACTCTATTTAGAACTTGGACCAAACAACTATTTCAAAATGGATCAAACCTTGTTTGATATTTCTAAGGATTTGATGACTGGTAAAGGTTCAGAACTATTTGATTACATAGCCGATTGTTTGAACAAATTTGTGTCGGCTCGTAAGATACAAGATGAAAATCCATTGCCTTTGGGATTTACATTTAGTTTCCCAATGTCACAATTGAGTATCGATTCAGGAACACTTGTCAGATGGACAAAAGGTTTTACATGTGACAATGTAGTTGATCAAGACGTAGTAAAACTTTTGACCATGTCAATAAATAATATCCCAGATTTAAAAGTTCAAACAATAGCAATTTTAAATGATACAGTCGGCACTCTTATGTCCTGTGCTTGGAAGAATCCAAAAACCAGAATCGGTTTGATCGTTGGTACAGGATGCAATTGTTGTTACATAGAAAAAGTAAATTTGATATTATGTTTTGTAATTGTATTAGTATTTACATAAATCACAGTCTAAAATAAGGAAAAGTAGTGAAAAAGTTTTTATTCTTTAGCTTATAAGGAAAATCAACTAGACACTAAATTAATCACATGTGAATTTATATTTTCAGGTGCAAAATATAGAGATGTATAATGGCGATAGTAGTAAAAACGAAATGGTCATAAACCTAGAATGGGGTGCATTTGGTGACCAAAGTGAGCTACAAGACTTTTACACAAAATATGACCAAAATATTGATAGTAATTCAGAAAATAAAGGTCAACAAATATTTGAAAAAATGGTATCTGGCATGTACCTTGGAGAATTATTCAGATTAGTTTTAGTAGACTTGATCGAAAATAATTTACTATTGGATGGTTATGTTCCACCAATGCTTGGTGTATCCAAATCATTAACAACCGACCTGATATCACTGATTGAAAATGATCCACCTGGAATTTATACGGCAACCAAAGATTTCCTCGAACATTTCGGTGTGGAAAATCCTACAGATGGAGACTGTATGAATATCAGATACATAGCAGAGACTGTTTCAAAAAGATCTGCTCATCTAGTGGCAGCTGGGCTTGCAGTTATACTCAACAAGATGAATGAGAAGGATGTAACGATTGGAGTGGACGGGTCTGTTTACAGATATCATCCATTTTATCACCAGTTAATGGTGGATAAGATAAAGGAGTTGGCAAATTGCGACATAAAATTTGATATGATACTTTCTGAAGATGGTAGCGGAAGAGGTGCGGCTGTGTTAGCGTCATCCCTTGCTAAACAATAAATTTGTTTTTAATTGATGTAAAATGTTATATAAAATACATTTCTGAAATCAGTTATTTTATGTATTGTTTATTATTTGATACAGAGCTATAAATGGCTGAACATAACGTTAAAATCGATAATTTTTATAATAATATACTACCATATTGTGTAAGCATGACATGATATATTTTAAAATATTATAATTAGTTATATTATAACATAACTTACACTAAATCAATGAAAGTGGAATTAAAAACCGGTTACCAATTTATTAGAATGTCCAATGTTAAAAAGTAATTTAAGGAACTATGAAATACAAACTTAAGTGGTGATAAATATTTCTGTAAAAATTAACAGAAACTTGAAATTAATGTTTCTCAGTAATTTAGTTTTAAGCATTTACAATGATGAAAACAAAATAACAAGTCAAGAAAATGGTGGCGGTGGCTCAAACATAATATTATTACGAAAAAAAAGTTGACTTTATATTATCTCATATACCTATGAAAATTAAACGTATATAAGTAAATGAAAAAATAAATAGATTTCCAATAAAATGACAATGATAACCAACACGCGACACAAACTCAATACTGGACGTTTAGACAAGGTAACATTGATTTGCAACTTTGGTTTCATAACTTCAAGCTATATTACAATAGTTTTGACCTTTTTTTCGGTTCTCGAGGGCGAAAAAAAAACCCCGAATACCGTCCGTATCGACGACGAACGATTTGACATCGGGTTTTTTAATAGACCGCACGTCGTCTGCTCGAAAGCAGTGCGCATTCAAGGACGAAATCGTTGGACGAGTACAAGGGTTTTAAGACTTACCACCGCCGCCGGACAGCCGCGATAAGAACCCCAAGTCGAATGGAAACACGCCGGGTCGGACGACGCGGAAACGTCGCGATTCACGATTTGCTACTAAAAATCAACGTCGCACGCGACAAAGTCGGTTTTCACATTTTTTTGAATATTAAATAATTTAAAATTCCGTATCACGATAGCGGGGCCTGCTGTTGACGGTAAGCTGATACTACTAATCAGATAAGGTTTTATCTTTTATCTATCCCGCGACCACCGTGGACCGCGGTCACGGGTGAAACCACTACGTCCAGCCGTATACCACCCACGGGCGTATGGTCTCTGAAACGAACGATTTGACTCGAATACCCTTGAGAAATATTCTTACATTTATATCTATATTTCCGAAACCAACAAACGTAGTCCAAACTCCAAATGTTGTTCTATTTTATCAACGGCCGCTCGCTAAAGTGCGTCGTGTAATAAATTATTTATTCAATTGTGGATATCAAGGACATCTCGCGTAGTGCAGAGTTCACACGACGCGTACAAAAACTATAACTCTGGGTGAAAAGATAAAGAGAACGAATACATTGAATATTTTAAACGGCTAAAATGGCAGTTTACGAATAATAAGAAGAAATGGAATACGATCAGGGACGTACGCAGAAAAAAGTTTTGGGGGGTGTTTTTGAAAATCAGAACTTTATTTTCAATAAACTTACGAAATATTATTATGAAAATCGGCTATACTTACAATACTTTTTTTTCAAATATAAACATATGTATATTATATTCACAAAAAATCACAGAACTAAATCTAATTTTCGTAAAGTTTTAGCCATTATGTTAAGAATGTCTTCACAATATTAACTTCTATGTCTCTTTGTAAATACTCTTTTGTACCCACGTCATTACACAATAGGTATAATATTATTTTATTTATAAACATCGTTTTAGTTGTTTTAATTTTTTTCAATTATTTTAAAATATAAATTTGTTAATAGTTTATTTTAATTTTGCTTTCGTCGGTGTTTCACATACACAATGTAATATTATAATTGTCTATTAAAGTATAATATAACAATTAACATTAAAATTTAATAAGAAAATAACTATACAACAAAACCAAAAATTTCGAGGAGTGTTTAAACACC
Organism: Drepanosiphum platanoidis; assembly: GCA_948098885.1. Classification (NCBI taxonomy): domain Eukaryota; kingdom Metazoa; phylum Arthropoda; class Insecta; order Hemiptera; family Aphididae; genus Drepanosiphum; species Drepanosiphum platanoidis. The sequence continues at coordinate 8,499,429 of OX402537.1, forward strand.
CAAAATACCCCCCTGTGTACGTGCCTGGGCACGATCAACTACGTGTACCCGTGATAATTATTAGCGTGAATTATCGTGCGTTTGAAAATGTCGAACTGGGTTAAATCGGGGACACCGAGTACACATTATTTTTAACATAGTTGGGCGTAGGCGTACATCTTCTAATATTTCAGAATCTGATGCCAGGAAAAGAACAGCTGAGACTTATATTTTTATTTAACCACATAATAAGGCTTTAAGATTATATTGCTATGGGACATTTTTTTCATTTAAAAAAATTTTTCTTAATTCTTTTTTTAGATATTATAATAAAATTCATAATATCTATGCCGTCATAGATTAAGTATACAGTATATTTAATATATTTAGTATATTTAGTATATTTAATCTATTATGCCGTGTAGTAATGTTATCGTTATTATATATTATTATATAAACGAATGAAGTTAATTATTCGAAACAAAATGTAGAATAAAAATATCTGATCATTAATATATACAGTTATGGGTTTATTTTAAATAATAAAATATTATATTTAAAAATTATTTTGTCTCTCTCATCACTACATTATTAAATTTGCACTGAAAATGTTTTAATAAAAGTAGATATTGACGTTTGAACGCATAATCAAATACTTAAATACTAAACTTATTACAGGTTATTTAATTTTATTGTAACTAAATTTATTTAATTTACTTAAATTATTGTGCTAATAAAAAATAAAAAGATAAATTTATCAAGTAGGTTACTTATATGTTTATTTAGTACTAAAATTTATTACTTGGTTATATTTTTTAAGCACATAATTATTATTTATTACACACACAGTTATTATTATTATATCAGAATTCAGATTTATAACTAAAAATATTACTAGAGATTATCATTTTCACATTTAAAAAAGATAACTTTGTAATAGTTCACATTGTCATGATTATGAGTTATGACTTATGCCCTTTATATTTATTCTTCGAGTTAAAAAATGTTTTTGCGACATAAAATAAATGTATTTTTCTTTGCAAGTAGAGATATGTAAATTCAGTTTTCATTTGTTGGTTACCCTACGACTTACCTTTTCTTATTTTAAGAATATATTATTTTTAATTAGATTATCAACTTCCAAAACAAAATAAATTAACATTTAAAATTAAGAAATTAGTCTATCCTTTTGTCAATTGCCTATCATGATACATTTTAGTATAAATATATTGACCATTTTTATTTGTTTTCCTATCTCTGGTTTAACTATTATTTTTTTATAGTAACACATAATGTATGAGCTCACACATATCACAATTGATATTAACATTGCTCTAGAAGTAAAAGTAGAATTCATCAGAATACTTGTTTCATTGTTAATGCACCAAAGACTTTACCCTAAGTCTAGAAAACGCGTTTTCAATCACAGTTTGTAACCTGAATATTATCATTACCTTTTCACTTACAAATATATAGTGTAGTTTAGTCACTACCAGCCGTTCCAACCATTAATAAACACTTAATATCTTGTTAGTACTGCATAGCACTCTACATCATAGGTAAAAGGATGAAATGTAGAAAAAAGATGAGAAAAAAATTTGATTAAAAATATTTATTGTATCATAATCAAGTACAAATTGTGAGCATCTGGTCTGGGACCGAGAAACCAGCTAAATTCAATACATGCACAGTACGTACACACTCGATTGTGTGATACAACAGACTTGGAAACAATTGCATGACGAGGAGGTGCGACATTCAAATTGGCCCACCGAATAACACAGGCATTGTCAGCGTCACATTAGTGAAATTCATGGTGTTGGAGCCCGTCAAATTTGTCAGGAAAATCGATGCACCCATCATGTGAAAGGGAATTCGCAACAGTTCAGGGCAGTTAGCGCGGACAACGACCATGTGCTTCCACGGCAACCCAATAACAGCCAGGACGATCTAAAATTGAAAAAAAACAACAAAAATAATTAATAATCATGAAGAAGAGTACACAACGATTTCGAGTAGGTATTTTACGACTTACGTGTATATTTCTGTCTCGGCGTTGTACGAGATTGTAGGGAAGCCGGGCCACGAGGAAGGCGTCGATTATATTTCGACGAGCACGGTTCGCCATCCGACGGTCCGCCCGGTTGTCGCGACCGTCTAGCCGTGGCCATTACCGTTTGCCGAGGAAACCTGTGGTCGTTGTACGCGTTTGCTGGTCCTGGACTTTTCGAAATGCCCTTTGTAATCGCATGACGCCGTCGATTTTTTCGTGAACAAAACGTCTGCAATACCATCAGCGTCACTAACGTCACGCTGCCAATGCCGGCGATGATTGGCGGGCCGGAGATTCCGCCATTGTCACCTCTCCGTCACGTCGCCCATGTCCGTTTGATGTTCGATTTCGATTCCGTCTCGCGTGTGCAGTGTCCAGTGAGCAGTGAGTGGTGTTGTTGCGTAGACATTTTAATGTTTAGGTGCTCGGTCGTTTCTCGAGGCCACGGGCTAACCTACCGAGTAATGGTTGGTTTGCCCGTGGCCGAAAGTCCCGAGACCAAACGTCCGAGTCAGAGTCGCAATTCGAAATGATTTCAGTAATGTCGAGCTACGCGAGTACACCTTCGGACGACCCCACACTCCGGTTAACCTAAAAAAGGCCCGGATTACGAAAAAAAAAATAAAAAATATTCATACGTGGAATTCATGTGGCTCGACGTGGAACACAACACTGCGACGTAGAACAAAACACTGCGACGTGGAACAAAACACTGCGACGTGGCCAAGGACTCTATAAGTGAACGGAATTCGAATCGTACTAATTTCCATGAGAAATATCCGTGGGAGAGGGATGGGAAATTTTCAAAATTTAATTTTCCATAATTGGGTATTATTTTATTTTATTTTTTTTTGGTACAATCGAAATTCTTTATGTTCGAAATAACGCAATACGCTTTGTAAGTGTATGTTTTTGGATTTCATTGATCAAATCACGAATCAAAATGGTAAAAAATTGTCGAAAGTCTCGTTTAAAATATAAACGCTCACCACATTTTTAAGACTTATACTGACGTTTGATATTTTCGTTAGAGATTTCTGACTTTCATTTTTCAATATTATTTTTTCTTTGAATTATATTATTTATTTTATATGTTACACTTGAATACTATAATTAAAATATTGGTCACTGTCTGTGATATTGTAATCATCACTATAATGAAAGAGACACAATATTTCTTTGTAGTCGGATAAAATTACTTTGATAAGTATTTGTCAGCTAATCAAACATATTATTATTACAACGTTATGAAATATCCTATATTTATGGTACTGTAGACAACATATTGCAACCTGGTCATGAACATGTTGTATGTAGTTGTCATTTAAACAATAGACTTCAAATTAAAGGACACAAATGAGTTACTTAAGTTACATAAGTGAGTAATTTTAAAAATAGCATTTTTTTATATAATATTTAAATAATATTGTTTTTATAGAGCACTTACAAAAGGCTGTTACACATAACTTTCCATCACCAGAGAAATAAGTCGAAATTGAAAACGTGCAATACCTAAAACAAATATGCCATCAGATGAGATGAATGCAAAACATGTATTGAACTCTGAAAGGTATAAAATAAATCGTATTTCTATTAATATTATTTACTGGATATATCTAATAAGTTTTATTTTAAGGAATTTAAAATTTTGTGTTCTAATTTTTTCAGAATTGCAAATCTCAAGTTAATGAAGCTTCGAAAATTGAATTACTCAATAAGAACACGGATAGAACACGTTAGTATTCTTACTACCTATCTATGAAATTAAATAGACTAAATTATAATGTCTCGTTTACTTTGTATATTTGATATTATTGAATTAATAATGATTTATTAGCATAATTAATTAATATTAAAATAAGTTCGTGTTTTGAAAGATAAAACCTTTGTACATAATGATTTTAAGTTATCGAATCTTTTTAATTATTTTAAATTTTAAATTCAAGTAGGAGTTTTGGATCAGGACTAACTAATCCCCTAACTCCTTATAATATAATATTAAATAAACCTTCAACATTATTTAAAATCTAAAGGATATTCGTTGAAAATAAAAGTTTCTATTAAAAACTAATTTTTTAAATAAATTCTTGCAACTATATTTTATTTATGTAATTTTTGAACCTGCCTTTCCTTTGATGAAATGGGGATTATAATATTGTGTATTATTATTATTACTAATTTAAAATGAACTTGTTGCAACTCTCTTCAATTAATTTTATATAGGTTACAACTATATTATACTTGCATATTGTTTTAGATCTGCTACGGTTCAAACTACACTTAATATTCAAAATGGAACAGCATTAAAATTACTTAACAACATTGAGTATGTTATATTTATCATCATATTATTTACTAATTATTGATAATAAATTTTTTATTTAGGAGCTACAAATAGATATAATGATGAAGAATCAAGTAATGTCCATTTAATTAATATTCAAATTAATATTGATAAAGCATTATAAGGGTGCAGAAAAATGAAAAAATTAACACTTGACAGAACTTCAAAGATTGCAAAAAAAGTAATTTTAATTTAGTATTTATTTAAGCATTTTATTGTAATTCTAAATGTAAACATTTTTAGGAAGGAATAATTTGTCAATATATTTGTGAAAAATCCAACTATTGCGAATTCAGAGACATGCCTTCTTAAACATTATTGGAAACCATAAAAAATCATTAATTTAATTTTGAAAATATTCAAGTACTGTCTTATTTATTCTTTAGCAATTATGCCTAAAGGATATTTTATTTTTATAATTTATGTACAGTTTTAGATTAAATGTCAATTAAATATATTTGGAACAAAAAACAAAGTTGAAACATTAATTACTGAATTGAATGAAGTACCAATTTTATAGTTTTTTAAAATAGTGTTAGGTAATCCTAACGATTTTCAACTGTCGAAATCAAATTTAGTAAAAATGTGAGTAAAACTTTTTTAGTCAAATAAAATAATATTTTGTATTCTGTATGCTTATACATTAATATAATGTTTAGAAAAACAAAGAAGAAACAGAAAATCAAAAAAATATGGCTATGAGTGGAGAACTAAATTAAATAAATTCAGTATGGTATCCATTTACAAATTGATGCTACCCTTAGATAAAATGTTGCTTGTAAAATGAAAGAGTTTAGAAGAATAGTAATTCATAAGGTACGTACCATTTCAAACATTTTTTTTTATACTTAATTTATGGGTATCATTTACCTTAATTTTTTAGTGAAAATGGAAATTGAAAAAAGCAAAACCTCAAAAAATGAGAATATAAAATAATTTGTTTCTAACAAGACATGGAAGTTGAAAACATCAAGAAGTTATATGAAGACAACATGTAAGATTAATATTCTACTCTCTTTAATAAGAATGAATTATTGTTTAAATATTTTATTTATTGGTCTGTTTACCGTTTCATACTAAACTGTATTAAAATTTTAAATCAGTTTCATACTTTAAGTATATCAAATAAATAATGTCCTGTTAGTAGTGTTAGTGTATGAATAATTTATATTTTTTTTAAATTTAATATAGGAATTACTTAGTTCTTTTTTGTAATTACAAAGTAATTAAATATATAAAATAATGTATTAAAACTATTAAATATATAAATAATATAAATAAAAATAATAATAAATAGGTCTTGCCTGAAGTATTATAGTAAAAAAGTGCAAATATTGATACAATCGGTTTCGAATAAAATTCATCATCTGGTGTAAATAATGCTTTGAATATAAAATTAAATGTCTGAATACAAATGAAAATTATTTTTACATAGTGATATAAAAAATAAAAGTTTAGTAAAAGAGATTGATTATAATTGTATTGCCATTAAATTAAGATATTGTCCTTTGGTTATTTACTATTATCCTAAAAAAATATTGAAAGAGAATATTATTTTTAAAATCTATTTGTACATTTATAATATTATTTAATTCATTTTTCCTGACTTCATGATATATATACGATTCTTCCAATACAGAGTTAAATTTAAATATGGTTTTGGTTACTTAATATTTCTAAGCCTTTATTCATATCAAAAATTAATAATATGGTTATTTTCTAAAACATGTTTTGTGAAATTTGAATTTAGAGCTACCTTTAAATTTTATTTCAGAAATGTGTTCTTTGTATTTAGTTTTTAAATTTCGTATTTGTTTTACGTTGTACCATTGATTATAAATACTAGTATTTATAGTATTTATAATCAATGGTTGTAAGAATATAAAATTTATAACAACTAAATATAAGTTTATAAGCAAAGGAATTATTAAAGGTACTCGTATTTAATATCTTCATATTCTTGAGAATTTTTAGCCTTATAATTTATTAAATTTTTGTTAGTTTTAAATGCTACCTTTATATTATTTACATTATTTAAATTGTTAGCGAATTTATTAATTGGTTAAATTATTATGATATTTCATACTAAAAAAATTCTACCATAATACAATATTTCTACTAAATTACTGTAAATAATTTCTAGTGTTTTTTAACTTTTTAATTTAGCTTTTTAACTAATTGACATATGTTAAATTTTTTTTTAGGTGATGCTCCTGAGTTCATATACCTGGATGTATTGAGTTTTGATGGTGCTGTTTTGCATTTTAAAATGAAGAAACATACTACATTGAAAAAAATTAAAGATTGCTTATTGTGAAAGAGCTGTAAATATTACTATAAATAGGTAAATTACAGAAATTATATGTAATTAAAAAATGGTTAAACATTCCAAAAACAGTTACAAGTGTCATACTTGTAATACTACTAGTTATATTTTCAACGTTAAAAAAATGTAATAATCTAAATCCACAGTAAACAAATGTTAGTAACTGTTTCATAGTTTTAAGTCTCTAATATTTTAATATAATATATTAATATATAATAAATATTATAATCTAGTGTATTGGCTATTATGATTTTAAATTTTCAATTATTTCTAAATAAATAATTTTTTTTTTAATTTTTGTTTTAGCGTCTAGATATGACTACTCTCAAGATTTAAATTTGGAGGACTAGTCATTAATGATGCCGACACACCTTCCTCTCTTGAAATGGAGAGTGGAAAAATAATTCTTAAGTTGTGCCTGTAGGTAAATCAAATGCTATTATTATAGCATATTTATACTAATGTTATAAAGTCATTTTTTACTATAAATGTCATTTAATTTGATCAACAACTGTAACATTACATTAGATATAAATTTATTTAAATGTTTACCATAAATTGGTTTTGTTCTATTGCTATATATATAGCAGTGGTTTTCAAACTTTCATTAAACACAGCACACTGTACTTTTCAAAAAATGTTCACGGCATACTGTGACCTTTTTTTTAATTTTTTCTTTGCATCAAATTAGATAACAAAATTATTTTCAATTAAAATTAGATTACTCAATTATAAATGTGTGCTTGGTAGTCGTTACAAATTTTTATTAATAATAATTACATTATATTATCGTAATCGCTTATCGAAATAGCAGATGCATAGCGATTGAATGCATTGTAATAATTTTATTAAATCGTAAATCACAAATCAATGCAATCGGTGATTATGAAAAAAAATTTTCAAAACACCTAGCGAATGCTCGCGGTACATCAGTGTGCCTTGGCATCAAGTTTGGAAACTACTGATATATAGATATAATATATATTTAAATTTATATTTGATAAAGCCTCTGATTAATAATGTATTAAAATCATTTTAATACATTTAATTGATTGCGATGTATTTTTTCGATCCGCTGATCATATTTATAACAAAAACAGTACTAAAACTAAAAATTATTGGCAAAAAAATGTTTATAAAATATTGTGATAGATAGAGTTTGTTTTCTCGTGACAATAATATCACAGAATGATTTTCACATGCTGACGGGGTCTTTTCTGAACGTAAAAATATATCACGTTTTTATTAGATGAAATAAATTTATTTAGATGTGAATTTGATAACAATATTGATGCGAGTTGATGAAACATCCTCAAGAATCAGTCATTAACAATCAATTCTTCCGGTTTCCATTTATGAGGAAATGAAATGTTAAGAATTTCCTTATCAGTTATTGGTGCCCGAGACCTCAGTGGCTTGTCTCACTCGGTGGTTAGGTCATGACTTCATCCAATCGATTTTGTTTTTTTAATGGACACAATTACATAAGTAATGTGTAAGTAACACACACACCACCCTGGGAAAAATGTATTAATAAAAATATTACTGGCAGCACTTGTCAGCAATATTTGACACAAATTTATTTTAATTATGTATTATTTGGTTTAAATCATTTTAATTCACCAATTGTTGTTTTCCTTAATCATTTAAAACTAGACAGACCAATTGAATCATCTATTTTTAATCAACAATTTTATAACAAATTTTATAATTATATTTAAAAATTTAACGAAGCAAAGCATTTCAACAGGGTTCAATGCACAGTAAGATACTAAATAATAATTAAACAGCATTTTCATCAAATATATCCTTCAATAATATAAGACATGTTTTTAAAAAGTTTGAAAAGCAACAAAATCCCACCAACAATACCTATTTATAAATGGTACATAACAAGTATTTTTTAGTAGAAATGCATTTGTAAAATAGAGATTTTGTTGCAAAGCTCCAACATTTTATAACACATATAATTGCATAGACTTTATGTCAGCTATAGCACCGCTTTATTAATATCTAGGTGTCCGATACAATTGACAAATGCTGATGTGTCGGCTATAGCCTACGGGTGTAATGAATGTGTTAAAAAAAAAGTATTAAATTTGTTTACAGTGACCATTTTATTAGTTAAAATTATAGACCTTATAAAATATATACTATTATACTAATATAATTGTATTTTCAGCATATTTAACATACAGTTAAAATTATTATTGTTCATCATTTTTATTTTGAGTATAATAATAACAATTAAAAAAAATAAAACTTAATCACGTAATATCACAAAAATAAACAATAATTTTATAAGAAATTTAAAATGTATAATATTAAATTTTTTGTAAGATGTATAGAAAAAAAATAATATATTAAAATAAAAGAAGTATAAAAAGACTTACATCCAAATAAATAATATATAAAAATAATAATATAAAGATTAGTGCACATATAACGTCAATTTTGTATAATTTAACAAATTAAAAATTTACTAATCTTCTAATACTAATATTTTCCATAAGATTACTTTTACTAGGTAGTAGTGTTGTGTCTGGATTTTCACCAAATTGAGCATTTAGTATTTGTAGTGACGAGTTACAATTTTGCAAACTTTCTTGTTTATCAAATGAATTTTCACACCTTTAAAAATAAATTAGGTAACATAAAATAGGTAACAAGTATGACATTGGGTATGTTTTTCGATATCATATCTAAATATTTTATACTTACTTCAATTTACACCCATTTAATTCTTTGGTTAACGTTGCCATTTTAATTAATAAATCTTTTAATTGAATACGCTTATTAATTTTATCACCATAGTCAATAAGTTTTAGCGGTTCCATGATTTCATTCAATAAAACTTTTACAGCATCTAAAAAATAAAAATAGGTATATACAATAAATCACACTGCTATGGTATCAATGCAATACAGTACAAAGTACATTTTTTTAATTTATAGATTTGCATCCGTACGACTATGATAATTTAGAAAGAATAAAAGAAAATAAATCTAATTTAGAAAAAATAAATTAAAAAGCAGACTATTTTTTTTATAATTTGAATTAAAATATATAACATACAATCTATAAAAATAATGAAAAATAAGTAGTATATGAAATTTTTTAAAATGGTCAAGTCTCGAGTGCACTGTAAAGTAAAAAATTAAGGGAATCCCTTGTAAAGAGAGAGGAACATGTTAAAATAAATAATTTTTGTATAAAAACAGCCCAATTTATTTCAGATTTTATTTGAGCTACCATTAATTAATATATAAAAGAAAGATTAAAAGTGGTTAAGACCTGCCAACTTACTTAAATCTGTTTCATCCATTTGTTTAAAGTTTTTCAAAATTACTTTGGACGCTGTACTAGAAAACAGTGACATAATTTCTTCATCTGAATCATCCAATACAATGGCCTTATCTGAAACAAATTTTACAAATTGAAAATAATAGAATACCATTATTCGACAGGTGAATATTTACTTACTGAGCATTTCAAGCACTTCCAATTTTTTATTTAAGTTTTCTTTTTCTATTTTCAATTCATTAATTAATTTTAATTCTTCGGTTAGAGAAACGAATTGTGTATTAAGGGTGTTTAACTCTTCCCTAAAAACTTCTTTTTGTTCATTAATATTTGAATTGATTTTTTTCTCATACATTTGATACATATATTTGGCTTCCACGCTGGCGAGATATTTGTCATATTCAAATCGAAGTCTGGTAGTCTGATCTATACGTGTTATATTACCTATTGCACTTAAATTCGGCATACTGCCATTTCTTTCCAGTGTAACATTCGATTTAATATCTATAACATAACGAGTAATTACAATTCATAATATCGTACGAACCAATGCGAATAGTTGTTTCAATAAAACTATACCTCGAATAGTACTATTAGATCTATGATTCATTTTGAAAGTTATATACGAACGTTTAAGGTTTATTAAAAAATATCGTTTATCCGTACGCGAGTTTTACAGAATACTAATAAAATAAAAACGAGTAAATGAATTTTCCACAAAATACTGATGACAAACGTGAACAATAGTCGTTTTATTAAAGCGCGAGTTTGCTTCCGATTCGTATTTTCAATTCTGTGATTACCAAACCGTTCTCGACACACCGTGATAAAAACTACAGTGCAGCCAACGCGACGTGCGCATAAAAACGACGTTCGGGCACGCGTTTCATCGCGTGTACTGTCTACCCTGTTCGCGTTATGTTTTTTATTCGCTTATCGAGAGGGAGGCGGTTCGCGAACACAATCATTAAAAGTCTTACGATTGCTGCCGCCGAGTTTCCGTCTCCTTAGGTCTTTTCCTCGTTGCTCTTGTTGTCGCTGTTGTTGTTGCCGACCTACCGATCCCATTGTTCGTTTCCCGTTTTTGACTTTAAATTCAAATAACCATGGCCGAAGCAATGAGACAGACGGTCGCGGCCCTTCTGCAGGGCATCGAGAGGTATGCAATCGTACCATGTCAATGCGTGTCGTTTTTACATTAAATGATTAAATTTTACCATCCGTTTCGCAGATACAACCCCCAACATTTGGCCACTCTCGAACACTACGTGGAAGTGCAGTCTGAGGAGAACATGTACGATCTGGAAGCCAATCTCGCCGTGCTGAAAATCTATCAATTCCACAACGATTACAAGTTGGACATCACAGTCCAGATCATGCTGAAGTCGATCACCAACTTCCCACACTCCGATTTCGTTCTTTGCAAGTGTCTGTTGAACGAAAAGTTGGTGAGTGATCCCTTCCAAGAATAGGTAGATCCTTTATCCATCCCCCATTTACGTGTGACTAATAATTTTGTATTCGTCGGGACACGTTCATTTTAAGGTTAAGGCGGGTTAAAACGATGCAAATTTTATGCCCGAGGCTGGAACGTTCAATGCACGGTCACCATGAACAACATATTATATTTATATTCGCCACACATCTAAATTTTTCTCTCTCCTCCTAAAAACTTGTGCCTTAAACAGCTGTCTATTTTATCACCATGTTGTGTCAGTCCCGACTCAAGTGTAGATTTATATAGTAATATAATTTTGTTAATCAAATTTTGTTCATGCTTTAGTGTCAAGAACCTCCATTAAGTCAAGTGTTATTTTTGGCTGACCTATTAGAAAACTGCAATTTCAAAGATTTTTGGTATCATGTTCACTCTATGCCTGAATTGTATGCCAAAGTGAATGGATTTTTGGACTCTGTACGCAAATTTGTTTGCCATGTGATTGGCATCACGTTCCAGTCGGTTGAAAAACACGCTCTTACGGAATTACTCGGAGGTCTTGACGGTATGTAATATTTTTCAATGATATTGAGAAATACAATTTATCATCATTGTACTTTTGAACAGATGCTGCTTTAAAACACTGGATACAGAAGTACAACTGGAAGGAGCTGGATAACAAGTATATATTTGTTGCGAATCAAGACGAAAATATCAAAACCAAGAATATTACAGAGAAAATCGATTATGAAAATATATTGGGTGTTATGGCTAGCTGTCGTTAATCAACTTAATTCAAAATACATTTTTCATACCAATACTAAATATAATGTTTATTTATTATTTTATATATAATTCAAAAAACATAAATTGCATAAATTGCCTTAGGAATGATTGAAGTTCTTACGTCTATTTGAAGTTATTAATTATTGCACATCAGTCTATTTAATTATTCAACAACCATAAGTGTTTATCTAAATCAAAATATAATCCATTATGTGGTCAAATTGAATTTAAGAAAGATCAGCAATTATTAAATGAGCAAAATTGATCTATCTTAAATTAATTGCTACGAAAAATTAGAGAATTTTCATGTGGTTTTAAAAATTCTTCGATTATTGCTTCAACCATTTCATTTAAAATGATTTTCAATTTGTTCACATCACTGAAAAGGGAAATTTGAACAATCATTAAAATATCATACATTTAAATTGTTAATCAGGAAATTTTTGTATTGGCAAAAAATCTTAAATCACTTACGAAGAATTTTCTGGATCACTGCATAACTCAGCATAATATTTTATTTTGGGTTCTGTGCCACTTGTTCGTAACGTAGCGATCAAGCCGTTATCAAAGTTAAAAGTTATCATTTGAGATGATTTTGATATGGGCAATAATGGTTTGTGATCTGTTGTACTTGAATCATAGCCAGTCGTCAAGTCACGAACAGATCTGATTAAATAACGTCCGCCCAGGATAGATTTTGGATACTAGAAAAAAATGTGAACAATAATAATGTTAAAATCTCGTCTTTACGTTTGATATGCAACTTGAAAATGTTACATTGCATTCCTGGTTATTATTTTTTCTTAATGACTCGAATATTTTTTTTATTGTCAGGCTGTCATTGCATATGAAATACGAGTTGACGGACAAATGCCAACCGTACCTGTAAAATGAAATAAAATTGTTTCATTAAAAACAAAAATAATGTATAAACTTATTATTTATTACTGTCTGTAAATTGATTCTAAGGCTGTGGACAATGTTTTGTTCACTGAATCTAAAAATATTGCAAACTCTGCGATTTTAACAGCTGCAGATATTCCATCTTTATCCAAGACTTCACTGCCACACATGTAACCAATAGACTCTTCAAAAGCATAAATAACTTGATACCCTTCAGCAGCAAGTTGATCAGCACGATTACCCATCCACTTAAATCCAGTGAGAGTTTCCTAGTGATCAAATTAATAATCACATGTTTGTATCGAAAGTGTTTGTTGCAGTACATACTTCAAATTTGATTCCTTCTATTTTTGCTATAGATTTGAGTATTGCAGATGATACTGTGCTCGAAAGTACAACTAATTTGGGATGCGTTTTGCCGTGGATTTTTTTATATGAATGTATCACCCACCATCCCAACAATGCACCAAGCTCGTTGCCTGTAAATATTTTCCAACCTTCGCTACCTATCCTATAAACAAAAACAACATTAAGTTATTGTAACAGTTACGAGTTTATTTATGAACTTTATAGGTGTAAAAGAAGAAAAAATTACGGGTGTTCGGCCACTGCTAAACGATCGGCATCGGGATCATTGGCAAGTATAATACGACTTCCGTTGTTTTCAGCTGTTTCTATTGCCAATTTTAATGCGCTTTTGCCTTCCTCTGGATTTGGAAATGGCACAGTAGGGAATTCTGGATTTGGATCTTTCTGTTGCTCTACAACTATTACCGGCTAAACAACACAATTCAAACTATAAAAAGCTGTTAAGGTAGTTTTTTTTTGGTTCATTTTTATGTATCTTGTATGTAATTTATCAATTTTTATTAAATAGATACTTACATTGAATTTTGCACTGTCGAATACATTTTTTATATAAGGGTAACCAACACCATGCATAGGTGTGTATGTAAAAATTATATTTGTTTTCTTTCTATTCAAATTTGGAAATAACATTGTATCAATATAACTGTTATAACGTTTTTGAAGATCAATTGATGGATTTATTAACAACTCATTACTGTATATGTCTTCCGTATTCCAAACGCCGTCTTCGGGCTCTAAATGACTTTCAATAGAATTTTGAATATTTTTATCATCGGGGGAAATTATCTGGAAAAGTAATTAAAAATTCAAGATTGTTTTATGACAGTTGTACTACTAGTGGTAGCAGAATCGTTAATAGTTCTTAAATAAAACTTACTAACTTGAGCACCATTGTTCCAAAACACTTTGTAACCATTGTCTTCTTTGGGATTGTGCGACGCGGTTACCATTACTCCGCCACAGCATTTATATTGTCTGAGGCCGAAGGCTACAAATGGAGTCGGACAAACACTGTTTACAAGATACACTTTGATGGAATGTTTTAAAAAAACACTCGAAGTCAGTTCAGCAAATCTAAATGGATTAAATAACATTTAAGTAACAACAAGAAAATGGAATCTTTACTCAACTACCTTTTGCTGTTGTGTCTACCGTCATAGCCGACAATTATACCAGACGTTTGTAACGAACAACCAAAAACGCTGAGCATGTAATGCAAAAGGCCCTGTGCGCTTTGCACGACGACCAGTTCATTCATGCGTTTGAAACCGGGAGCCATAGCTGCCCTCAGACCAGCCGTTCCAAACGACAGACGGCCGTCAAACATATTTTTAATTTTGTCTACATTTCTGTGTTTCAAAAGCTCCTCCAGTTCAGCAGAATACTGCTGCGGCTGAAAATTGCATTCACAACGAATAATTCAACAGAGTCGTTAACCAATTCTACCATTATGAAGCTCATACTTGATTCCATGCAAGCCAATTTTTCACCAACGACTCTAAACGTTCCGGCAAGAATGTTGTGTCCATTTCGTTGATAATAATACGTTTTACAGAAATCCAAATGTCAGTGCATTAATCTATAGTACCTAGTCGACAATTTTGTATTGAGTTTCGAGCTAAATCGTTTTTGCAATAAAATAATTACTTGTATTTGTGTATTTCAGGTGATGTTAAAAGACTGCTGAAGTATTAAAGTGGTGAAAAGCAAATCTCTCGACTTCAGTGTTTGGGAATTCAGTTATCATTATCATGACTTTGCGGATATTTTAGCACAACAGCGCGCATAACATATGATACAATTTTATAATTGCCTGTGCTTATTTAACCAGTAGATGGTAAAAAATTCTTCATTATCTGTGTTTTAACCTCATGTTCTTATCGACGTTATCAGACTGGAGCATTATAAAATTTAAATCGTCATGCCGACTGTCGATTGCTAACTTGGAATTCGGAAATAGAACTTCATACATCAAAGGTAAAAAGCTATTCGCATAGTAATATATTTTTTTGAAACTTGACCCTTCTCTGTTGTATAAGCAGTAAACGAACGATTCGAATCCGCGAAAATGTTCGTCTGCCGGACGTCGAAAAACCAACTAATACGAAATGCGATCAACGCGTCAAACATCAAGAAGAGCTGCAGCACTTCGGCCTCCGAAGACCCAGTGCCGTTCGCCAAGTACGTCTACAACCGCAACCCTAGGAATCTAGAAAAGATGAGGATTGCATACAAACCGGCTGGTTATCACCTTGAGAAGCCGGGTCGTGAGTTTTGGCACAAGTAAGCGTTTCCAGACGACTTGTTCCTTTGTGTGATTATTATACTATACTTGAGAAGTTGAGAACCTAAATTATATACCTAATTATAAAATATAATAACAATTTAGGCTCTATATTATACTATTAGTGTGTTAAACAAATACATTTTTTTTATTCATGTGTTTATAGGTTACAAATAACGACGAGTAAGAGACACGTAACGGCTAGTGTCTTACACCATACCGGTGTGGTACCGATATTGGCAACAACTGCAGAATGGGCTATACGTAAACAGCTTTTCAGGTTAATTCATTTTTTATAAAAATGTATTATAAACTATATAGTAAATATGGGTTCATATTAACGTAAGGGCTGACAGTAGCTTATCATACACTTAATCCCTAAAATGATGGATCTACAAAGATCCATTTTTTCAGATTTTATTTTTGTTATGTTTTCTACTATTAATTTTGTAGGCTATGAGCTAAAAATCTTTAATTATCGATTAATTAATGATAAGTAATAGATTCGAGAAAAAAATTTCTACTCAATAGATTACGAGCAAAAAAGTCAGAGAAGATTATAAAAATAGAGTTGAAAATAAATAGTGCATTCAAAAAAAAGCTCAAGCTAACCCTCTCGAAAATTATTTGAAAATTAAGGGAAGAGGCTTTACAAATTACTTACATTTTGCATATATTGACCTCTAGTCAATACATGGTCTCTAACCCGAATTGAGTATCGTTATTTCTCTAAATCAGGGATTAGGTCAAGGAGAGCCTCAGAATATTTGAGTGGACATTTAAAAGAATTATTTATCTCATTTCAGTACATATTTCATTAATATATAGAATCTTATATTGTGATAAAAAAATACCCTTGTTATTATTATTTTTTATTTGTTTAGCTGCATGACCAACTTAATGCATAATCACTCAACTTGATCGACACTCATAGCTTGTCATCCAAGAATATGTCTTAGAATCCCAACTATGAGAACTTGATTATGAAAATATTAACATTATTTAAATTTTCTTTTTAATTCTCAACGTCTTTGGCAAGCCGCATACATGACATTTTTAACGGAAATAATAATTTAAAACATCAGTTTGCAAAATTTGCTTACCAATTTAAGAATTGGATCAAATTGTCATAATATTAAATTTTAAATACATCAATTTCTCCCTTTTAGTGGTTCAAATGACCTCACTGTTTGAGAATTTAATGATTTAGGTCTAACATGAAAGAATACTTAGAAGCTAACCCTTTCGAAGAGCCATTTTGGAACATATGAAATTCAATTTTTTGTATGTCACATTAATTGTAAATTAGTTCCAGCATTGTTAGTTTCATTTATTATTTACTGTTATTATTAACAACTGTTATGTGCATCTTATTTATGTCTGACCCTTTTGATCGGTATTTAGTCTTTTTTTTTATAGTTGACAAAATATGGATAGTTAAAAATGATATTATTTAATTTCATTGTGAAAACTAGCCACTTTCATTATCATCAAAATATTATACATTAAACAATTGTTGATTTTTTTTTTTTACATTTTTTTAGCACCTTGGATAAAATGGCGTTTATAACTATTGGAAAAGTCTTGGCACAACGCTGTTTAGAAAGTGGTATTTCTGAAATGCTTAGTACTTATGAACCTATGCCTAATAGTAAAGTAAGTTTTTTTACTAAGACAGTGCATCTAATATTTTTTTACTATTAAAATCAACTGCGCTAGTTTATTGTAGTTTTAATTTTACTCTTGATACTTAAAAAATATTTATAGTTATAAATTTTAATTGCAGCTTGAGGCATTGCTACAAAACTTGACAGAAGGTGGCGTGCAGTTAGAAGAATATCCTCGATACAAAAAACCATCTCCTACGGACCGAGAAAGACCAGAAAAACCATGGGAACATTATTAAATGTAATTGAATCAATTTTGTGACCATAGGCTGTATATATATAGATTTTGCACTGTCCATTTTTAATATTTATTGATAAAAGTATTGAATAAAACAATATAATATTTTATTAATAATTTCCTCTTGTAAATTTCAAATTTTCTTAAAAAATCAATAATATACTACATCAGTTGAACTTAAAATGTTTTTTAAATTCTGAATGAATCGAGTATTCATTTTTTTTTTTCAATGCTGTTTTTTTCTTCTTAAATAAATGCTTCAAAAAACGTGTCTGCACATATGTATCATAACATTCGCCATATATTTATCATCAGACTTTTTAATTATAAATTCTAATAGCTATATAGCTCAACGTTTTGACTCGCAGGACATGGCGGTCAAAAGATTTCATTTATTTGTTTGTTTATTTTGACGCCAGAGGGCATTAGTGTACAGGTTTATTACATATCATATAACCAGCAAATATAATATATTTATGTGTATGTACTTTTTTAAAACTTAAAGGCAATTAGACATATTTCAAAGTTAAAATAATTATTTATATTTTTGTATTTATTTAATTATTTTTACAGTTTAAAACGACCTGGGAATGGTTTACTGACATCGATTGTATCACATTCAGGATAAATGATGAAAAACATATGGCTTGATGTCTTTATTAAAATCAAGTATCGCGTCGGATAAAAATCGACCAAAGTATTTAAATCTAAATGGATCTTGAAAAGAAAATCTTCAGATTTATTGACAATAATATTTTGTAGTTATTTTATTAACTTGTTTTGCCATTTGGTTTGGTACAAAAAAAAATGGCCTGCTTATTGGGAAAATGGGAACCATAGAACATCAAAACAACTCTAACGACTTAATAACAATCATTCAAATTGCCTTACAAATGTATTGTCCTACCAGTCTAGTCGGGAGGAATGTTCATTGTAACTAATGGGTAAAATGTCTTAATTTCATCAAGGACTACAATTTGGGAAAAATCATATCTATACTTGTCATGTCCAATTGATATTTTACTGGCATGAATTTTTAAAATCATCAGTGTATAGTTATTTCGTGTGTTTTCATTTGAACATATTAATCTATTATTAGGGGTGCGGATGCATAGCCCCTGCGATCTGCAATATCAGAAAAAAAATAAAAATTAGAATCCCTAAAATTGAAATACTAGTTAATTAATTAACTAAAAATTGGAGAATATTCATCAAAGGAACCGAAAAGTATCCGAAATTTAATTATCTTTTCTTTTTGGTCGTGAATAACTTTCCTTTTGGATTCGTTCAGTCCTTGGGGCGTTTCTTAGTAAACAAGGTTCGTATAATCTACGTTTAAAATAAGGATTACTTTGGTACACTCGTGTTCGTGTTTCCGTATATTATCGGTGCAATTAACGTTTTATTTAGTTTATTTTTCGTTAAGGATATAACGATATTCGTATATTTTTCGTTACACATATATGTACGTTTATTATAGGCCAATATTTTGTATAGAAATGTATGTACCTATTATTGGATAGTAAATTTTAATACGTGTACAGTAATTTTCCATACAGAAACATAGAATATTTATCAAATCTACATCCCACTTTTTGAATATTATTTGTAGACAATCCGACTGGTTTACAATAATTATTGGTCACTTTACTCACTTCCTGGAGTATTTTTCGCGGGCATTTTTATCGCATAGACGTGATTATATTATAGGCGGTTACAACCAGGCCTTGACCACTTGTGTTTACACTATGTAAACATTGTAAACACAGAATTGGCGGCTATATTGGAGGGGGATGTCACTATGGGGAGTGGGATAACAATAATGCTCGTGTGGTTCTTATTTACGTCGGCTGTCTACTTTTAAAATTTAAAACTTTTCGTATTTATTCGCTATGGTCAACTTTTGCATGTAAATGATTGTAGAAGTGTCAAAACTAAGACTATAGGTAAGTGAATTGCATATTCTTTAGGATACCAACAGATTTGAACATTATACAATATTTGATGTCGTTTATTTTACCTTTTTCTTTTGAAGTTCAAACTATACACTTCATTAAGATTTATTCTATTCTGTGTACTTACAAGTGGAAGTGGAATATGAAATCAAAAATTGGTTTTTTAAAATTGTACTTATTTAACACGTTCAACGCGTATACGCGTCATTTGACTTTATTCGAATGAGCCGGTGACGCGTTTGCGCGTCGAAAACGTTTATGTTTAAAACTGCTATAATTAATTGGTTTTTATTTTAATAAACTCGGGATTTCACATAAACGATACACAATCAACTTAAATGTAATAGTTGGTTTTAGTTTTCGTTATTTTTAGATGACGAAAATGGTTATTTTTGAAAATTGTTGTTTGTCTTCCCAGAACAATATATATGTACGTATATAGCGTGTACCACGAAATCACGAGCGGCGTTGAACGTGTTAACTTAACATAACTTTACTCGGTATATATGGTCACACTGATATTCATATATGATATCCCAACAAAATGTATTTATTCTGCGATTACAAACTTACAACAGATTGATAAAGAACGTTTGCCGCCAATCGTTCTGCTGAGTGAGTTAGCCTTTATTTTTTTGAATATTGTTCACTTTTTATTGTTTTTGCCTCTGACCAATTAGGCACATTAGGACAATTTTAAGTTCGAATTAAAGTATAAAAATTAGTGATGCACAACGTTAAATTTTCAGATATCGGTACATTTATATCGATATCGAAAAACGATGTATCGATATAATTGATGAAATATAACTCATAATTGTAAATATCACTGTATCAGAGACGATGTACTTCAATGGAAACGAATTGATATCGATTAAATACTCTATACTTTAGTCATATCGATATCGTTAAAATTGGTCCAATATCGATATCGTTGTGCATCACTAATAAAAATGCGTTTTCGCTTCGTACTGTGTTGAAACTTAAGTCGTTTGGTTTCTCTCCCGTTGCAGTATTTCGTGTGACGTTTAATATTATTTGTTCGTAAAACTACCGAATATAGTACATGAATCAAGAAGAGCATTATATTTTCAAGTATGTACAAGTAGGTATTGTCTACTCTAGTCCACTTTAAACGTATTTCGACTGGAATCTGCAGAATTATTGACCATTGAAATGTGTCGTTTCTTTAATTTATGACGAGACTGACGAGTACAACAATATATTTTGACTACCTGTATTATATGTTAATGCACGCACTCGAAATTGTGTTTTATAGTTGGCATTTTGACGACAATCGTATTTTTGTCAATATAACAATTATATTGATCCTGCTTGATGTCTGATCAATGTCTTATCGTGGGATTAATACCAATGCTAAAGTTTTTAGAAGCTCAACTATTGACATACATTAACACATTTACTGTTCATATGTTAAATAAAATCAAAAGTCATCAGTCCTATGACCCATATATGGGTCATGTTGAGCCTATTTCAGTAGTCCATGATCCATATGTGTTTCATTTCAAACATATTTTTCCCTGTGGATTTATTTTATATGGACTATATGCTATGAAATTTATGATTACACAGTTGGACTGGGGAGTTGATAAGCTTTCTAATGATATATATTTTATATAGGCTTATTATTGTTCTAACGACCTTAAATAATAGTTACATACACATTTATAAATATTATAAATTCATGAAATTGTTCTAAAATGCAAGTTACTTTTCTAATATTTTTCTTTATTCTTATATTGATATTGATATTGTGATAGGTAATTTTTTAATGAACTTAAATTCTAGTTAAATATACATATATAAATGAAAACTCTAAATATAATTTAAAATATCCTTATCGAAGTGGACTAGAGCATACTGTTTGTCAATGTTCATTAGGGACTACTCAATAAATAAACCATGAACAACATATGGGTCACCGGACAGTAAATGTGTTAAGCATAGGATCTGTGTATAAGTAGTATAAATTTACAAGTTTATTGCATAACACTGTTGGTTATTTTTACTTTCACTACCTAATGCCTAGTGCCTACTCAAATTGTTATAATCTATATTTACTTTTACAAATTTTGAATCACTATCTTGAAATTGCCGATAAAAATTGCAATAGGAGGCTGCTTTTAATAATTAATATTTTAGGCTACCTGTTACTTGGAGATATTTGTAGGATTAAAATGGTACTTTTAATTTTTATTTACTTTAAAAGTATTAATATGATTTGAAATAACATTGTATAACAAAAAAATTAGGTGACATAATATTATGTTCTTTACTATTTGAGTACCTATTTGTGTTTTTTAACAATTAATAATTGAAGAAATCATGTTATTATTTCAAATAATTTTATATTTGTTGTTTGTATTATAAATTTCATTAAATATGCATGTGTTTGCATTCAGAGTTTTAATAGTTATAATTGAATTTGAGGTATCAACATAGCAAGTATCTCCAGTAGTTTGAATCTATTTAACAGTATATATTTAATTCTTAATAGAATTTTCTGAAATATTCTGTGTGTGTTTATTATTCAATTGTAATGTTTTTAAAAAAATTATTCATATTTTTAATTTTCAGGTCTGTTGAATCTATGTTCATATCTTAAGACATTTATGACGTCATAATCATGAGTTCAAAATCAAGTCAAAGTAAGAAAAATGTCCATAATATATTTTGATAGTTTTTGCACAAATTAAATTATTTAAATAAATAAATAATTTTTGAATTTATGCTAATATTATTTACATTTTTAGGGTCCAGTCAAAAAGTTACGGGAGATAATATAATGTGGTCTAATGGAAGTATTAAATCTATCACTCTGGAAAATTTTATGTGTCATTCAAATTTTCATTTAACATTCAATCCTAAAATCAATTTCATATCCGGCTTGAATGGTAGTGGTAAGAGTGCTATCCAAACTGCTATTGTTATAGGTTTTGGTGCTCGAGCAAGCATTACTAGTCGTGCTTCTACATTAAAATCACTTATTAAATATGGATGTTCTTCAGCTACTATTTCAATAACAATATCAAATGAAGATGAATATTATAATAATGAAACATATTCTCAGTTCAAGCCTGAAGTGTATGGGAAACAAATAACTTTGGTGAGACAAATTAATGAAATGTCTACAACTTTTAAGTTTTTAAATGAAAATGGGCGAGTTGTTAAGTCCTTGAGAAATGAATTAAAAAACTTGATTTTACATTTTAATATTGTGGTTGAAAATCCTATATGTATTATGAACCAAGCAATGGTTAAAACGTTTCATAAGAGTGCAAATCCAGAAGACAAATATGATCTTTTTTATAGAGCCATATCAGCCAATATATATCATGATAGTATTGAAGAAACAGAATTAATTGGAAAACAGTACTCTGAAAAACTCCACGACATAAAGAATGTTATGAATCAATGTTTTAAAGATTTGCAAGATATTGAGATTTATGAAAAAAAAAGTTTGAAGCTAACTGCATTAGAACAAAAAGTACTTATCTTACAAAACGAATATACATGGTTTTTGGTCATAAAATGTGAAAAAAATTATGAAGAATATTTAAACAAAATTGAAGAATGCAAAAATTATATATCTCAAAGTGTAAATAAAATAGAAGTTTTGGAGGAAAATATCAAAAATTATTCTGAAACATTGACAATTAAAAATATGGAATTGAAAAATGTTGAAGAATCTCGTGGTAATAATCATTTTATTTTAATGAAAAGACAAAAAAAATTACAGGATAAATCCAATGAGCATGATCATGCAACCAAAGCTTTTAAAAAACATGATTCTAATATAAACTCGTTAATCAATTCTAAGAATGACATATTAAATCATATTGAAATTGAACGTCAGAAAGGCAATATAAATACGTTGGCCCAATATGAAGAAATGATTGCCCGCTATAAGGAAAAGATTTCCGAAATTGATGCAGCATTAAAAACAAATGTGGAACATGAACAAATTCTTCAAAATACAGTCGATGATTTTAAACAGAGAATGGGAAATTTAAAAAATAATGAAGTTACTCGTATAGAAAAGAGAGTAGTTGAACTTTCAAGAAATATTAATTATATGTCTCAACAGCAAGATAAAATAAATGTTTACGGGAACTGGATGCCAGCGTTGCTACAATCTATTGAAAACGCCTGTAAACAAAATAAATTTATTAAAAAACCAATCGGACCTATCGGGACACACATTAAAGTAAACAATGATAAATGGATGTTTTCAATTGAAAACCACTTGGGACGAGGGTTTTTAAGAACTTTCCTAGTTGATAATTTTGATGATAATAATGTGCTTCAATCAATAATGGATCAAATATTACCAAGAAATATGAGAAAGCCAACTGTTATTGTAAGTAAATATTTTGACAGAATCCATAACATTGAGTCTAGAGAAACTAAAAATAGTATGTTTCGTATGTTAACTTTTACAAGTGCTGTTGTAGCTAATTGTCTAATTGATAACCATAGTATTGAAACAATAATGCTTGTTGAAAACAATGAAGAAGCTATGAATTTGATGGAAAACTCATCAAGAATTCCAAGAAATTGTCATTTCAGTTTGACTTTAGATGGTACTCAAGTATATCCTAGCCCTGCCTATAGGATATATTCTTTGCAAAATCCTTCTGACGCAGTTCTCTTACAAAGCGATGTATCAGTTGCTGTAAACAATATGAAACAAGAGAAAATGAAATTGGAAATGAAAATTAAGAGCTTAAACAATGAGTTTGAACAATTGGAAAATTCTAAATCGAAAAAGCAACAACTTTTGGACCAGACTCGAATGGAAACCAGTTCAATAAAGACTAAGTATGACAATTATTTAAATAAAATGAATCAACTCAAAGCCAAGTGTGAAGAACACCAAGACGACAGAATGGATTATCTTACAAAAGAGCTCGACGAAGTTGATCAGAAAATAGCTTTAGCCATTAAAACAAAAGA
Organism: Drepanosiphum platanoidis; assembly: GCA_948098885.1. Taxonomy (NCBI): domain Eukaryota; kingdom Metazoa; phylum Arthropoda; class Insecta; order Hemiptera; family Aphididae; genus Drepanosiphum; species Drepanosiphum platanoidis. Next base: position 8,524,051 of record OX402537.1, read on the forward strand.
AAATGCCAAGGAACCAATTTATAAGTTAGAAAGTGAAATTGAAGTTCTTAAAGGAAAATTGTGCGATATAAAGTCTGTTATAGATTCGACTGATCGTTCTGCAATGATTGATCAAATTGAGATTCTTAATGGCAAGATTGATGGGTACAATAATGAAATGATACAAATTAAAAACGATTTAATTAATATGAAAAACAAATTGAAAGATTTAGATCACCAAGCAAATAATGAAAAAAAGAATATTGAACAAGAAACAAAAATAGCTGAAAATATATGTCATAGAGTCGAAGTAACACGAAGCGAGGAAGATATTAAGAAAGACACAGAAGAAGCAAAACGCAACTGTATGTTGTTGAAGATGGAATTAGATAAAAGAAAGCCATGCAATTTTATTCTGAAAAATGAATTTCTTAGTAAAAAAAAAGAATATTTTGAACACACCATTTTATACAAAAAAGTTGTAAAGATTTACTTAGACAATAAGAATGCTGTTGAACTTAGTAGAGTAGCACTTGGCCAATATATTGGGTATATAAATCTAAAAGTTGTTGAAGCATTTGATTTGATTTTGTCATTTCGCAATATGAAAGGTAAAGTCTCAATAACACCTGAGGAAAAAAGCATAATTATTACCATGTTTGATAACATAAGCACTTCTTGTGCATCTGGGGGTGAACGTACATTTGCAACGGTGGCTTTCATTATGTCACTATGGAACAACATGAAATTGCCCTTTTACTCCATTGATGAATATGACGTTTATATGGACAGCATTAACCGAGTGGCCACTACTCAATTGGTGATGGTAAGCATTGAACAACTCAACAGCCAGTTCATATTCTTAACTCCACAAGACATATCGCATATTAAGAGTTCAGAACATGTTAAGATAGTTAAACTAAAGGAACCAAGGACTTAAAAGTAAATTGACTGAATTTACTTTATTTATTTTACTTGTTATTTATTAATGTATTATTTTCTTCAGTTGCTGCACCAGTTATCGACTGTTTAGTAATTTAAGAAGTTATCAAAGAAATTAATATTTGTTATTAAATGGAACGAATAATATTTTTTTACTTTTTTAATGGTTAAGATTAAGAGTTTATGACATTAGAAAGGTGTACACACATTACACAATGCACATGGACTATAAACAATTATATTTTGATTCGAGTTTGAACATAATAAAATAAATGTTAATTTACTAAAGTTTAAAAGTAAAAAGTAAAGTTCACAAATTAAAAAAGCAATATTATTCTGTTGTTTTTTTTTTTTTTTTATACCTATTTAGTCCAGTTAAATAAAATAACGATTACAATTTTAAGATACAGATTTTACAAACGTTTCCATTCTAAACTTCCTTTCCATATCAACCCATTCATCTCAAACCTTTCCTCCCTCACAATTCCTGGAAACCCCCCAGGAGGCTTAGAAGAGAATGGTGCCGTGATCTTCGTAATAACTAAATAAACAATAACTCAAGTTAGGGCAGTGTTACCACTGGGTAACTCCTCCCATCAATCAATCTGTTATTATTTTTTCTATAATCACATATTCTTATTGTTCCTCAGGAATAGATTGTATATATAAAAATTTAAAATAAAAAAAGATACAGATTAAATTACCTATTTTGCCTTAAACATTGACATTGTAACAAGGAAAGTGGATTATTCAAATTTGAAATTTTTGGGAAAAAAAAAAGGCAAGTTCTACCATATATTATATTATTATGTATCAAAAAATATTCAGATAAATTTAAATCATTTTATTTATATTGGTATGTCTGAATCATGAGCTTAATTTCTAATATTATTTCTTGATATTATCTTTCATCCATTGGTCAACCCATGTACTTATTTGTGTGATATTGCGTTCCATGTCTGCATACGTTTCGTTGCGTAATTCGTGTACTATGTTTTTTTCATATGATTCCATCGCTTCTTCATATAATGTTTGGAATATTTCACATTCTACATTATTTTTGAGTTTTTTAGATGAATAACCTCTGGAAAAAATCAATTAAAAGATACATGTTTACAGTTAAATGTTATCTGAGTAAAATAAAGAATTTGTTCAATTGTAGTACAGTTATTGACAATAATTAATATATTAAGTATTACTATATACTTGAACGTTTCACTGAGGCACCACATTAGATTTTTAGAAACCTGAACATAATTTTTAGATGTGTCTTTGAGTTAAATAGTTTTATTACCAAACTACTTCTGATGATGTAGGTAATAAATTTTTTTTTTATTTCAGCTCATCAGTAAAAACATAATATTTTCAAAAACAGTTATTTGAAACATTCACTAGGCTCAATGTAAATAATAATAATAATTTTTTTTTGTTACCAATCTTTTAAGTAATAATATAATCAAGATATAAATCTTTATACCTTTACTATGCAAATGTAGGTATTGAATATTATTTGTCTGGCTGATATAATCTTAAGAAGCAAATTTATAATTGAAATTGAGTTTTTATAGTTAATTTTTAAGCTTATCTCGTAAAATGTCCAAAATTTATATAATACATTCAGAGAACTTGTTTAGTTTTTTCAAAAAACAAAAAGTAAATTTTTTTACATTGCTCACCTTTTTTCAAGGCGATCATACAATAATGTATTGTTGGTTCTCAACACAAACACTACATCAAACCAACGTTCCGGAAAGAATTCGCAACCGTGATAGTCAACAATTTTACCGCCTTCAGCCATTCTAGATTCCAGCTCGTCTAATAACTAATAATTGAGTGAAATTATTCAACAATAAGTAATACCTGAAATATTAATTGATAGGCTCCTAACAAAGTATACGTACCTTGTCTTCATTCAGTATATGACACTCAAGTTCTTCGTCGTACCCGGAATAACAGTTGCACTGTTTAGCTACTTGGCTAATTTCGATCCATTCCATATCAAATCCGTTTCGAATCAATTCTTCGCAGAGCTTTGATTTTCCTACACCGGGTGTACCTGAATGGAACACAAACAAACGCCAACTCGATTAAACGGTAATACAATTTGTTCAAACTATAAAATGAATGGCCAGGCAGAATCGGCAAATATAAACTGGGATCAAACAATTGCTCGATAAGTCAGAAATAATACTTAATATTGAACTTTGATCAGTTTTGATTGACTATTATTTTGAACTTCATGCGTGCATACTAACCGGTAATCAGAATGTTAGGTTTTCTTCTTGTGTCCATTGAAAACGGCCACTGTTCGAATAGAAACCGCAGACGAAAGAAAAGTAACAAGCCAAACAGTATTAGATAATATTGATTGCTGAATACCAAAAGAGTTTTTAATAATTAATAGTAATATTAATATAAACAGTTACATAAAATAAAATACAATAATATATTAATTATTATATAAATGGACAGGAAATTATTCTTATCCAATGAGTCTGGATAAATTCATTCGATGTTTATATCAGATATCTATTTCGTGGTCATAGTATCACAGAAAGTTCCAGTATCAACGCGCACGTGATTTCAATATTATTTTGATAACACGTTTAGTTTCCGACCACGGTTTCAGAGAAGCTGTTTAACTTCAAAGACCGTGGCTACCGTGGTCGAAACAAGATTAGATTTTTAATCTTACAAACCTCTTTGGTTTCTAACTCTTGAGTATTATTTTAAGGTTTAACCATAGATTAAATATACCATAGATAGACCATGGGTATAGGAAAACGGTAACCAATTTATTTAGTTACACAAAGCTTTAACAGAGAGCGCTGCCCATTTCGTCATTTTATATTATCGTAAGTACTTTTAATAATTAGTGATATTTTATTTTACTCGTAATACACAATCTGTATCAGACTATAGACACAATGAGCATATTTGATGAGAGTTACATTGTTTGACATGAAAAATTTGATGATAGAAGCCACCCGACGAAGGCTCTTTCTGTGGTTTTTTTTTTTAATTAGTTTAATTTATCTTAAGAGATCGCGACACCACTAATGCTTCAAGCGTCTCAAGGGATTGCCAGGTATGGTGGAAGTGGCCAAGTTTATTTGGATGGTTATTATTAGATCTAATATGAGATTTTATAATATGTTTTTGCTTCGTCATTGTAAGTAATGATAAATATATTTTTATTACTCGCTAGTGAACCCGTATATTAAGAAATGTCAAATTAGCTAAGTTTATTTATTTTTTATTTTATCGGGGATGCAGTATGTGTCACCTTTATCCAATGGTTAAAGTGGGGAAATGTTGAGGGAGGGGACTTTTTTCGTTTTTTTTTTAAAGGGGGGGGGGCTATATTTAATAAAAATTAAGGAGAAAAATTAATCGTGATATTTGCACCAGAAACGTATAAAAATCGAACAAATCAGTAATTATATAATAGGTCCTTAATTATATAATGATATAATGATAGTTCGTTATGAATACATAATTATGTAACAATAGTAATAGTAATAAAACGAATAAATATACGTAGGTGTGTTTGCGTGAGGCCGGAATAAGTGAGTCATCAGTTCATAACAGGGCGGGTGACACGGCCAGTGAGAGCCGAGCTGCTCGCTTCGCCCGACCAATCACAACCGAGTTGCCCACGCAACCCGACCGATCGAGAGACGCCCGAACCTTCAGCGGTAGCTTACCAATGTAGGATGTGCAGTCTAGTGTCGGCCGCGGTTCAGAAAGCTCGTCTCGATTATAACGAAACAGTTTTCACGGTTTCAACAATTTCCTTTCCCGGCGATGGTAATAGTATTTATTGACGAATAATCGCACGTCTCACGGCGGTCGCGTGGACACAACCAAATTATTTCGTCGCTAAAATACTACCGTACCATCGATGTTGTGCGCCGCTGTTCGCCAAAACAGCTTGTGAATTTTACCGTCCGCCAAAAACAATCGAATTATGTTAATATCGTGCGAGTAGTGAATCGCGAGTAGTGAATCGTTCCGTGGTGTTTTTATTCGAGTGTACCAGCACGAAATACGTTGTGAAATGTTTCGGACCCGCCGTATGAAAACGGTCGTCAATGGATTCGACGACGGCCCGAGGTTAGTGATAATATTATATCGATGTAATAAATAAGTACGACCCCCCGACGCGTTGTGAAGAACTTATTGTTATATATTATTATTAAACCACTGTCATATAACGCGCGTTGGAACTGATAAATTGCGCGTTGTTATCAATACGATTTTCGGAAATGAGTTTCATTTCGGCGACGAGTAATATTAATAACGAGAACGGATAAAATCCATTACGCGCGTCGCCAAGTCGTCATTTATTAGGTACGCAGTACGCACACTCTTATAGTCATATGTTTATTTATCCGATCGTCTCCTATCTCCTATTTTCCGTTTCGAATATAACACCCCCGCGTGTAGTGTGAACGTTCCGCCGCCACCGTGGCCGTGTGGCCGCGGTCGCGCGCCGCGGACGGAACTCCGGATACCACGGTAATGGTTTTCGGAAAACGACCGTTACAGAAAATTGACTTTCCATGAATTCTCGTAACTTGTCATTGGCTGTTCGTGTCGGCCTACGCGGGGAGGCTGGGATTTTCTTCCCTTTGTTTCAGTCCGTCGGTTCGCGCGTATGTATGGAGTTTGTCCGAACGGGTCCGTGTACGAGAATTTCATGCCGACCGCCATCGAATCTCGTTTCACGGTTTCAATAATTTCCTTTCGCGGCGATGGTAATAGTATTTATCGACGAATAATCGCACGTCTCACGGCGGTCGCGTGGGCGCAACCAAATTATTTCGTCGCTAAAATACTACCGTACCATCGATGTTTATCGTATTTTCCGAATCGGTCGCGTTCGCAGTGCGCCGCTGTTCGCCAAAACAGCTTGTGAATTTTACCGTCCGCCAAAAACAATCGAATTATGTTAATATCGTGCGAGTAGTGAATCGCGAGTAGTGAATCGTTCCGTGGTGTTTTTATTCGAGTGTACCAGCACGAAATACGTTGTGAAATGTTTCGGAACCGCCGTATGAAAACGGTCGTTAATGGATTCGACGACGGCCCGAGGTTAGTGATAATATTATATCGATGTAATAAATAAGTACGACCCCCCGACGCGTTGTGAAGAACTTATTGTTATATATTATTATTAAACCACTGTCATATAACGCGCGTTGGAACTGATAAATTGCGCGTTGTCATCAATACGATTTTCGGAAATGAGTTTCATTTCGGCGCCGAGTAATATTAATAACGAGAACGGATAAAATCCATGACGCGCGTCGTCTAGTCACCAATATCATAGATTAAATATACTATAGATAGACCATCGGTATAGGGAAAATGGCAACCAATTTATTTAGTTTAGCAATGTCTCAACAGATAGCGCTGCTCGTTTCATCAATCGGTTATTTGAAAAATATTTATAATAAAATTACTTTACCTAGGGCCTTGCCACGCTGGGGTTTTTACGCCGTTCGTCCAAACCGGTTTTTACTATCTAGACCATAAAACCGTTTGCGCCACACAAGAGCGTTATTTCGGGTGATTTACGTGGTTTTCATTTTTTCTATTATCAAATTATCAAATTATTATATAATTAAATTTTTTTTAAGTCGATCCATTAAAGCAAGTGTGCTTGGTACATTCCATATACATTCATTTTTTTCGATTTCAATTATAAAAAGTTCAGTATCGATCATATTATTCATATTCAATGATATATATATATATATATATATATACAATAGTCAATATATGTACAAAAGAATAATTTTAACGGGATCTTCAATGAATAGTTCGGTCTTAAAAGATTTAATAAAAGACGTCATAGAAAAATGTATAGATTTAGGTTTTAATCCGGTGACACTAGTTTGTGACCAAGGTACTAATAATTATTCAGCTTTAAAACAATTAGGATTTATCAAAGACAACCCTTTCATTAATATTAAAGGACAAAAAGTATTTTTTATTTTTGATGTACCACATATTTTTAAAAATTTCCGAAACAATTTTTTAAAATACAATTTTAAGTTTAGAGACCAAGAAGTTTCATTTTCAGATATAAAATCGGCATATAATATTGATAAATCTAGTAATACCAGTAGAGCCCTTTTAAAATTAACTGACAGCCACATGAATCCTATTTTCAACAATAAATTTGATACTTTACATTATGTTTTTATGTTTCTTTATTTACACCTTGTCTTTACTGGTAATTAATTTAGTTTTTATTAGTTATTCCTAGCTTGGTTAGCTCCTTACTCTTAGCTGAATTTTATAAACAACACATCATAGTATAACAATAAGTTCATTATATTTTTTACAAAATAATTATAGTTATTTGATTTTGATTTTATATTAAGTACCTACTACCAAAAAAATGTTTGGAATATTGTTAAAAAGATGAATCATATAATTATTGATAAATTACAATTTTCAAATTACTAAATTTAGATTAATTTATTTTACAATTTTAAAAGTGAAAAACAGACATTCCTCCTAAAAATATGAACGTAAGTGTATAATTCGTAATTTCAAATTAACAAAATAAGCCTTGAGAAGACAAAACTATGACTTTATAATCGTAAAATATGCATAAAATCTTTTACCAGTAAAATTTAGGAATATACAAAAAAAAGCTCAAGAAAAATGTGCATTATTACACTGAAGATATTTTGTGTTTTCCATCAACCAGGAAATTTTATTGGGCATTAATACTAATCACTAATCACTATATTAATTATTAACTAATAACAATAATTTGGGAATCTTAAATCGTGCCTTTAATAAACGTTCAATATTACACAGCAATTATATAAAATCATTATCAATAAGTAAACGCGATACGAGTCGCAATCATGGACAAGTATATTATAGTAGATTACTGATTAGTAAAATGATAAAATGTGACGAGTGATAAAAATATCGTGCGCGCGGAGTCCAATAGGTATAATATACGCATGCGCAGATTTTAGTACTACTAACGACCCTGTCGGGGTCCATTTGTACTAACCCGCCGGGGTCCAAAAAGCCCGTATATTTGGTTGCCATATTTTAACACGGCATGCGCTATCTATGTATACTTAATCTATGCCAATATTAGGTACGCACACTCTTATAGTCATATGTTTATTTATCCGATCGTTTCCTATACAATAATTGTGTTCATTCGAAAAAGTGCCTATTAATCCACCGGGCGAGCCCGAGTAGCGAGTATAGTAGTAGTGAATTCGACGGCCACTCGGTCGTCAGGCCAGGTCTATATTAGCGTGGCCGCCGTGACGGAGGGGGGGGGGACGCGGCCCGCGCCGTGGACGGAACTCCGGATACCGCGGTAACGATTCTCGGTAAACAAAAAAACCGTTACGAAAACAATCACTTTCCATGATTCGTGAATTATTCTCATTGGCTTGTTCGTTTCAACCGTTTTAACGGCCGACGACGCGGGGATTTCCTTTCCGTTGTCCCTTCAGTCTTCGTCGGTTCGCGTGTATGTGGTGGGCTTCTCCGAACGGGTCCGTGTTTCGAGATTGTATGCCGACCGCCATAGTCTCGTTTCACGGCTTCTACAATTTTTCTTTCGCGGCCGATGGTAATAGTAATTATCGACGAATAATCGCACGTCTCACGGCGGTCGCGTGGGTGGAACCAAATTATTTGTCGCTTAATTTACTACCGTACCGTCGGCATATTCGGTGTTTAACGTATTTTTCGTCTCGGTCGCGATCGCGGTGCTGCGCCTCCGCCGTTCGCCAAAACGGCTTGTGAATTTTACCGTCCGCCAAAAACAAACGTGTCATAGTAATATCGTGGTTCGCGCGAGTAGTGAAATAATCGTTCCCACGGGTTTGCCCGCGTCGTGGTGTTTTTATTCGAATGTACCAGCCGTTCGCGGCGATTCCGATGTTTCGCGTTTGGAGTTCGTGTTCCCGGTATTCGGGCGAAACCGATCGATCGCAGTAAAACCATAATGATTATATTATTACGTTCACACGTCATGTATGGGTAATATTTTTATCTTGTTCCAACACGTTTTAACGAGAAATTCGGCAAAACACATTATTTCTATATATATATATATATTACGACGTCATGCGGGTATAAAGGCAGTTCGCCCGCCCATACGTCATGGAAAAAAAAAAAAAAAAAACGAAAACCATTTACTATTACGGACCGCGTTTTCGAACTTCGTGGTATACGCAATTTGGTCGTCGTCCGTCGGGCCCGGCGCATACTGGCCGGTACCCGACGTTACCGTCTGGAACCACGGTCAATGGGTACGATTATTTTTCTTCGGCGATCGTTGCCCGCGGACCGTCTAGTCACTCGCCGTTTGTCGTCGTCGTCGTCGTGTAATGGTGCCGTGTTTTTCGCGAATCGTTCGTCGTTGGTCGATCGTTTAAACAATCGTCAGTGCGCGAACATTTTTCTTTCGATTTCGATTCTCGCCGATTGACACCGCCGCGACGGGACGGAAATAAAATCGTACGTGTGTGGAGTGTTCGAAATTTCGAAAACTGCGGCGTAGATCAAACGTGAAATTGGGCCGAGAAAAAAAACATGGCGGACGTCCCGTGAGTACCTATACATCTGATTATCGTTTATCGTGTACATATCCCGCGTCGTTCGGGCCGTCAGTTTAGTTTGTCATTGTATGAAAATTCCACGAAGTTGGGACGATTGTTAACGTTCTGTGTAACTGTATTTAATTATATATGTATTATGTGTATATATACATATATAATATATATATATATATATATATATTATATTATAACATTCATTTATTGCATATAGCGGGCGTGACCGTTTATACCCCTTTTAACCCCCTTAGGGGTTGAATTTTCAAAAATTATTTCTTATTACACATCTAGAGCGTTAGACAAAATACGAGTATAACTGTACTAAATTTCAGTTCGTACGTTGTGTAGTTTTTGAGATGCAACGATCAGTGAGTGAGTGGTATTTGGATTTTATATATAAAGTTTAATTTTTTTTTCTCAATATTTAACGATTCAATTTAAAAATCCTCCGGAAAATGTGTTTTAGTTTCGATCTCGACAAGATTGCTTGTTCATACAATACATGATTATTAATAAAATTGTAGTAGGTAATTGCTATTACAATTTACATACCTGATATGATATTGGAACAATTTGATATTATTTTTAAACTTATTAAATGTGACTTTATTTTTGAAGATCGTTGGGTCGCGAGGTCGCTACCAGCTACCTATATGCAAATTTGTGCCTGTTTAAATGTGAGCTTTAATTTAATCATATGAAGTCCCTCTGTAAAATTTGACTCAATATCCACCTATAACGTTGGAGGGCTGTATTTGTAGAAATCTTTTCCTAGGTGATTTAATCGTTGACACGGCAACGTGTTGTTGGGTTTATTTACTCGTACTACGTATATAATATAATAGGTACTTATGGGCTGGTATAGGCCACCATTACCGATTTACTATAATAACACCTATGATATGTAAGCATGTTATAATGTGCTACCGGGCAGTTATAAGTGTTATCATCACGAACTAAGACATTATATTTATATAGTATTTTTTATCTCGGTCCGTGCGCGTTGTTATATAATATAAATATACTATCTGAGTTGTACTTTTAACGTCTCCTCGGGTATTGGGCACGTATGGACATAAAATATTTAGTTATTGGTAATAAAAATATGTATACATAATACATAGAGGCACGTGGTATGGTATTAATAATAGTTTTGTACGTATATAAGTGTATAGGTAACTATAGGTACATTAATTTCAGTCTACGAGCGGTTTATTCGGCCAAGACGATCTGTTGAAGTGGATTATAGTTTTTTTTTTAAATAGGTACTTATAAAAATATTGACGTACATGCTGTATAGACTTTTCAAAACTAAGAGTGTTAACATGTTAATATTAGTGCGTACCTATACTATGTACTTAAAACATTAACAAGCTCTTATTAATATAAATATACGGTATTGTTTATAGCCATATTTCTATTATTATTAAACACTGAAGCATCTTATTACATACAGGCGTCTAGAAATATAAAATACATCATATATAACCGACAGTATGTTTGTGTAAAAATTATCTATGAGAAGAAAGTTTTCTGAATAATTTTCCAATAACAAAGAAAGATATAAGTAATTTCATTGTTTTTAAAACAATAATTAGAGATGTTTATCAACATTTTTACAATTAAAACTATATTAAATAATTTAGGATACATAAAACACTAAACTGCGATAAAATTAAGTTTAATGTTTCCAAACCCAAAAGTACTAGATCATATCATGGAAATACTTTACTATCAACACACAAAATATAGGATGTTTGGTTGTTTGGTGCGTACTACTGCGTAGTGCGTAGTCCGTAAAGTGATATTATTTTAAATTTCAGTGTAAAAAAATAATTATTTGATTATGCGATTCAAACGTTGCTGGTTAAATTAAAGTTGGAATTTAGTGAACAGAAACATACAAATAATTTGGCTCAAATTGTGATCTGGCATTTATATTTAGGTAAATCTTTTTTTATTTATTCGTCCTATTCTAATATGGGTAATAGTGGTAATAATATTATTAATGTTCAATGTGTTTTAAATATATAAAATAATAATTAGGTAACATATATAGTACTGTAAAATACATTTTTAAGTATAAATAAGTAACAACTGTAATTGGTATATAAATATTTTTCTAACTAGATATTTCAATACGACTTTCGTGAGATAATAATTTGCACACGCGTAATGTTAATTATTTTCTGAAGATAATATTACGTTATTATACGTATCGTAGTGATAATTGATTTGGATTATTTTTTTAACCTTGATGTTTATCTTTACAAAAAATGGACAAACGGTTACATCTGCGCATCACGTAACCTGACTTGATTATCTTAGTAATAATTATTAATTTTACATTTTATTCAAACATATATTCTTTTTTCTTTTTTTTTGGTCGTATAAGAACGTATATAGACGTGTTATCTTGTCTATAATAGTAATGCTATGTATAACGTATTGTTTTCAATCGATTCTCATAAACAACTAGTCCTACGTTTATTAATGCGTAACTAGGTAGCCGGTATATAATATATACCTATTATGTTGTATGTATCTATGACGACTACGGGAAATCGAATGATTCCTATTATTAATGTTATACCTACTTCGATATATATGTTATTGCATCAATTATTTTCTCTGCAGAGAAATAATAACTATAATAATCCAATGTATAATAGCAGCTCAAACCTAAAACAGTAGTTTGTTCGCGTTAAGTTTATGACCGTTAATGAATTCGTGATTTGATTTTAATAAACACCGTGTTCAGACTGTTTCGTCGTCATCGAAGAATAATAAATAATTTATTGCTGTGAATCATATATATATATATATATAATATAATATTATACATATTATATATATATAATCTTGTATACTGCACGATGACCCAGATGCCAATTCTTCAATGTTCCTCGAGTCCTTGGATTACCATATGGTTGCTTGCACGTTTCGGATACGTGAATTTTCAATGTCCTAATTGTACATAATAAATGTCGTTTTATTTGTATGTATAAAGTACTTTAAGTACTCAAAACCCCGAGGGTTACGGGCATAACTCGAGTACAGGTAATATGCATAATAATAGATTTTATCATACATTTTCATCTTCAATTGGTATTAATAGTTTGCTGTGAAAAAATAGTTTTGCATGTCTTCAATGATAATAATATTATGAAATAAATATACAATTAAAACTACTGAACTAATTAACTGCGTGGGCATTTTTTCATGGTTATTATAACTAAATAAGTACGTTTTGATCATTTACCTACTTATAGATAGATCGTAAACATAAAATTTGTCTACTTTTTTTAATATACATTTGCCTACAATCAATGCAATCATTAAAGCTGATTAATTTGTAGTATAAAATTTAAATTAATATTGAAAACATTTTATTTAATCGTATTTCTTATTCTAAAATAAAAAGCGCTGTTACTGTTTAAAAAAAATAGAAAAAGAATAAATTAATTAAATTTAACTTGCACACAGATACATTGGTACATACAAATACAATAAATCTGTGCGCTTTTTGAATGTTTGAAACGTATATAATATTCACGTTATATGTTAGTTTTTTCTCCAATAAACGAATATATATATATATACGAGTATATAATATGATACGAGTAAATTGTGGAAAGGGAATGCTGCAGTCATAGACTTGAACAATATCGAGGAACACATGTAGGTGTCTTCTCGGGTGGCGCCTTAGCAACAGTTTGTTTCTTATACCGATCCGATCAACACGTTCGTCTTCGATAAACCCGTTCCTCGCTTACAACTTTGTGTTATTCTTATTCGTATTTATCGTATTGTTCACGTATTGTTTTTAGTGAGAAAATTATTATATTTATGTTTTATTTCGTCTCTGTTAAACGGTCGAAAAAGTGTTGTGGATATTAAAACTATAAACACAAGATATTGGAACGTTGTTTTTAGGTATGTAGTTTCATTTTATTTCTGTATAATAATTTTACGCACACCAATTGATCCAATAATCATTGAAAATTGTTTGACGTTTTTTGATGCGAAAATAGTTTAATTAGGATTGGCTCAATAAATACTAATTTTAACAATAATTTACGGAAACGTTTAGATTTTGAATCGACTATTATATTTTTTAAACCAGATGAGTTGAAAATACATTCATTTTATTCTGTTGAATTTTTATTACTCCAAAAACAATACATGTAAAAATAAAGAAATCTAGTGGTTTTTCGTACTTTTATTCTTGTTGTTAAATTTAACGCTAAAATACAGGTTATTGTGACATAAAAATATTTCATTTCATACGACACAGTTTATCATGTAGTCCGTTTATATATATAATTTTTTACTCAAATCGATTGGTTAATTCGTATAAATATCTGATTCAAAAAAAAAAATTAAATTCACGTTTAAAATATATCACGTGTATTTTAAGAAGTACAAGTAAATAAATAAATAGTAATATTGACCGTTCGTGTTTCATACGTATAGTAAATAAATAACAATAATCGTCGCGGGCGTGTTTAACCGGGTAATAAAAGATCACAGCAAAAGTTACACTGTTGAATGTTATTCAATAATGTAAATAATATGCATTTTTACGTGATTGTTTTCGCCCGAACACGTTTCAAATAAAAAATTAATACCTATCTGATATTTTCTTTTTTTTTTGATTATATATTTTCGAGCGATTTACCTGTAGGTATATAGTATAATATACTTAATATAGTTTAATAATAGTGATACACTGATACGTTTTCTAAACGATTCAAGTAGTATGTAGTTTAAATATAATTCGGTCTACCGTTTATATTATAATATCTAGTATCTACCTATACTCTTAGTAGTCATTTTAAATAATCGTTTATTGATGATTCGTATCATTCTACAGTGCTACGCGCTTAATGAACATTTACATTTTATATTTCAATAACTGTTGAAACGAGGCTATACCTACGGTTTTTTTTAATTTTTTTACCCTGTTACGGTGTAGGTATAGTGAGTATGTATAATGTGAAAGTTATAATTAGTATTTTGTTTCCAACGCGAATATGTACCAATTTAATTGATTTAAGTTTTTTTTAATAAGTACTTTAATCAATATTATTTATAGAATAATGTTAATCAACAAGTAGGTTGTATTTGTATAGCACAATAATATTATATTATCGCTGTATTCTGATGGTAGGTATACGTGCAGGATAATAATATACGTCATATGGCGTAGTTACAAAAATTATGTAAATTTTAAATGCCCATAGGACATAATATAGGTACTCACGCGGCATATGCACGTAGGTTTTGTTTTACTGATTCAAAATATTACACATACGATACGCGCGCGTATTAAGTATGTGTTGTTTTTCGGTGGGTAATGTCGATCGAGACGGCGTAGATTTTATATTATATTATATTAAATTATTATTATTAAGCATTGCCGTTTAATAATATAGTGTTTATTGCCCGCTATTTATTATTTTTTTTTTATTGAAATCCCAATACGTCAAGCCGAATTATTACAAACCGAGACAGTGTAAACGACCGGACATCAGGAGTCAAAAGGGCCGGCCCGTCGTTTACGCTATCAGCTATACCTATATAGCGCAACTCTTGACACACCCTCCTGCCAACACTTTTTTTATTATTATTATTTTATTAAATTTGTAAGTCGTCATTGAGTTGTTATAACGAGTTAAAACTGGTTATTATGTACCTACACTTCCTCGCGGTAACACACAGTTTTTTTTTTTTTTTTTATAAAACAACACATTTAACGAATTTCAATGCTATATCGTAAAAACCACCCATATATTTTTAATTTTCTTTATTTACATTATTCACTAGATTGTATAATTATTGATGATCGTTGAACGATGATGGTTCGATAAACGAATTATTCCATCCGAGCCGCGTGTGTTCGATTAAAATTAAAGTTGGTTATTAATTTACCATACTATTCGATACGTTGAGGCAGTGTATCTTAGGTACTATATATAACGTAGGCGGCACACTGTGTTAATGTGTGGAGGAGATTGGCTGGCGCGATATTTATGTCGCGACTTCTCGTGAATAGACGTTACAGTATTATAATAATCGGAGGAGGACCGGATGTTGAAAAAATGAAAATGACAAAGAAAAATCGGAAATCGTTTGCGTTAAAATTCTATATAGATATTTCTCAAGACCGTTTAAGTGTATTTGTTTCATAATTTTCATAAACGTTTCGGTAAAATTACATTCCTGCGATATATAGAATATATTAACATTCATTTATAAAAATATATAGGTAGGCGTTATAAAATATTATTTTGTTAAACGAAATATAAGATTGAAAATATTAGCCCAACCTATCCTAACCACCTATTCGTTATGACGCTATTTGCTTTAGCGTGTTTGGTATAGGTATGTAGGTATAAATAACGTTTGTGAAATCGATTATAAAAAGTTGACACATCGAGATCGACTAAAGTATGATATCAGAAAAACAACCATATATTCATTAATATATAATATTACTAAAACTGAACTAAAATATTGTATATTTAATTATTATACTATTATTCACGTACATACACATTATTATTTTTTTTAATTTTATATACCCATGTATGAATACTGGGGTCCAATGAGAAGACTCGTGTGGGAACTCAGGAAAATTATAGCTATTATAATTTTATATATTAAAGTCTAGAAACTATTATTTAACATAAATTATTTTCCGTATATTTTAGGAACATTTAAACTATTAATATTATAATAACACTTAATTTTTAAGTTGTATTTATTTACTAACTAATATTTTTACTAAAATTACATATTATTGTTTTCAATATATTTAATGAATTCAATTTTTTGTCCAACTAATAAGAAATTTAATTGAAATAAGCTACCCTAAAGAGCGCCAAGTAAAATCTTATGATTATAATTCAACATTGAAATTCTAATATTGGGTAATAATATTGGTAGTAAACTTAAAAAGGTGTTGACTATATATTTCGACATTAGATATAAGCATATGAAATAGATTAGGTACTGAATTTAACTTTACTTTTATAGAGGTAATGGTTACAAGAAGAACATTTACATTTAAATCTGGTTAATCGTGATTTTGTACCATCAGATAAGAAAAATATTCAACATTTTTCATTTATAAATTCATTAGATATAGTATAATATTGATATTCATAATAGTTTCATACCTTATAGATTATTTATCTGTATTATTATATGAATAAATAAATAATTCGATATTTTACTCGTAAAAAATACAGTTTATAAAGTTCTGAAGCATAAGAATATTTTTTGAAATACTTCAATACATCGAAAAAATGTCTCTCATGCTGACCCCCTGTGTCCTATACGACGTTTGTATATTATTAGGTACTTATTACAAAATGATTTAAATGATTAAATTCGATAAATATTAACTATTATACTGGTGAATTGTACGACACGATGATAGTAAAATAATGTGTTTTTATAGACACAAATATAAATACTTGAAAATAATTTGTCATACACTGTCGCATTCGAATAGGTACTTGGGAAAATTAATTACTCTCAGCGTACATATTTTTAAAACCACATGATCAATGGAAACGGTTTCCTTTAGATAGGTATAGGTATATGATAGGTATCTATTTTGTATTATACGACTTCCTGTGTTACAATATATACCAATAAGTACTGAGTTTAGCATTTTAAGTATATTTGATTAATGAAGATGACTAATACTTGCCGTTTGTGTGTTGGGGGCAAGGTTGGCGTTATAATAACAATATTAAAGGACGGGACGGACAGACGGCCAGTTTCCAAATAAGGGCTCCTCCGGCTCGCCTACTACCACTCACCGCCACTATAACAACTGTCGTTCGACCTTACTATTTTGTATTTGACACAAATCCAACACAGTACATTGCGATATCCTAAACATGCTACTAAATCCTATGTATAATACTAGTATAATTTACATTATAATATTAATTTTGATATACAGTATTTGTTTTTGAACGATTGTATTTTGTCACACAAAATACACTCATGTTGTCAGATTACAGATGATTTAAACGCGTATAATCGATGGATTTCGTATTTGTTTTTTCAGTCTATATAATATATATAATGTGATTCGAATGTATTTAAGTTTACGTGTGATAGTTATTATGTGGGAAATACTATGTAGGATAAAACGTTTATTATTATATTATACATACATACCTCATATAAAAATAGCACGGCGCGTATCATTTTAAAATATATGTCAAGTTTAAAGTTTTTCGATTGGTATTGAATCCGTATGATTTATACTACGACGTTGTCGATAAACCATTTAAAATATTTTATCAAGTGTTACAACATCGATTAAAAATCGAGTTAAAAATGAATGAAAAATGACCATTTTTCGAGTAAAAATTCAAATCTAAATTTATTTATTCCAAAAGTGTATAATATGGCTACAATTTCATACATTCAATTACATAATTTACCAACAGGTATATAAGCTTAATAATATATGAAATTCGTTTTTATTTTTATGTAGGTGTATAAAATGTCCCACGGGGATGTAAAGTAGACTATTTAAAATTAAGATACTCTACAGAACCCGTACATTAACCCACCACTATTTGTATGAATTATTAGTAAGTCTTTTTTGCGCTGGACTCTTTATATGTTTTAAATAGATTTTTTTTTTATGAAGCGGTTGATATTTTATTCAAATATACGTTTAGGTCTATCTAAATCAACCGAAATCTTAGTGGACCGTTGTTTTTTCGAAGTCTGTTTCAAAACTCGTAAAAATGACTATGTAAATATTATGGTTATTGGGTGTTATTATTATTATTATTATTTTTAGTATTTACAACTCGTAAAGTAATTCAAAACGTATACGCGTTACTGTCAGCGTAACATTGTATACATCTGGTGATGTTTGATTTCAATAGGATTTCGTGAAAAGGGACCCGTCAGTAGTCGTACGTGCCGGTGCATCTAGGACTAGGTTGTCTTTGACGACGATGGAAATCAAGGAATATAAATTACTTAATTAATATTATGAGCAGCATAAGCACAGGATAAACCTAACGCTGCACATAAGTTACATACGCGCATAGCATAGAGTTAGTTTAATGATTTGTTTTTGTTAAACGTAAATGGTGTGCGTATATGCTAATTCTCGCGGTTATTGTTATTAGAAATTTCCTAAGATTAGAATAATCGATAATATTTATGCATAATTATTGCTTTCGAAAGAAGGTCGAATATATTTTCAAGCAATTATTGTAATACTTTCTTATTTTAACGTATTCAAATGCGAAATAATTGATTATCCGTCGTAGAATTTTTCGTAAATATTTATATGACGACCGATTATTTCTCTGTTTAATATTGTGTTCGTAAAATTATTTTACGCTTTGTGTAAAATACGTTTTTTTTTTTTTTTTTAAGATATCTTTTTAACATTTTCATTGTAATAACTGCGCGCGTATACATTAATTTTATTTCATTAATTTCCTATACGCTTATCCGTGCGCAAAGAACCATGGTCGTGATAAATTAATTATTTTTTATTAACATCGATTGTTGCATTTAATAATAACAGTTTTTCTATTTTGGGGTAGAAATAGTCTTCGAGTTAATCACGAACAGCATGCATATTCTACGAGTGGGCTATAGGCGGTGCATTTTTTAATATTATTTTTACTTTATTTTCATTGTTTCTCGTCTTATGGACGTCATAAACTTCCTGTTCCGTCGACGTGAACGGTCGAAAACAATGGCCAATTTGTCACTTCTACATCACGTATCAAGAATATTAAAACAATAATTTTTATTTTAACAATATATAATATCATATCAAAAACAGTTACGTGGCTAATAAACCGAGAAGAGTATGGACTTCCTGAGTCAGTATACATACCTGGTGTTGCAGCAGTCTATTATAAAATGGAAAAATTCGAATAATAATAATAATAATTAGGTGTTCATTGAACTTTATAGTCCTTCGGCTTTATAATGTTATATTAGAACATACGTCCACTTCATTTACTCTCGTTTAAATCGCCGGCCACCTATATTATGTCACGTACGCAACGGCACAATAATAATAATGATAATAAATATTATAATGTGCACTCTATGATCTCGAGACCAATATCGTGTGTTTGGTTTCAGCGACTCTTAAACTACTTGAAAATTGATTCATTGTCTATTGTCTCGAGATTTCTCTCCCGATTCGGTCGCACAACGTTTACAATTGGGTATACCCATATCACAATCGCATATAATACGCTATTTTATATAGTATAGCTCACCGCGGTGGACTTAAGTAGGGTAAATGCTCCAAGCCTTGTAGTATGATTCGCGCGGAACTGCTGCGACGACGGCGAAAAATACGGTAATAGTCAATATATTATGTATATTCTTTATATTATATTATAGTTTAGATTTACCCTTATGCTATATAAATGTTGTGAGGCTCGCGTTGGTTACAACTTGCAAGTCCGATATTATTTGAATAAGTATGTACGTATATAATGTGTATGCGTGTATGTGTCCACATCCTTGAAAGAAAGTAATGGTCAAAATCGTTGCGGTGCAATGCAACATGCGCGTATATTTATGACTTAACCGTTCGGCGATGGTATTTTTTTTTACGGCCGCCGTTGTTAAACGAACTATATTAGCATACGTAACGTATATTGTAGGTAGCGTTAGATCACACCCCAAAAATATCAGCTACGATACGCTAGATATACCTCTTGGAGTATAAAACAACGACGACCGATTATTGAGTGCGTAAGAAAAATATACATATTATTATATGTATATATTTGTTCAATGTTATTTCGTGGTTACGAGCGATCGAAAAACCCGTAGGAAGGTTATAACAGTGAGTGCGACTCAGAGATTATATATATATATATATATTTATGTATAGGTACATCATAGGTGTCAAAATATTTTACTCAAAAGACGAGGTGCGCTCGCGCGCGCGCGCGTGTAATGACAAAATATATGTGGGTGTCGTGGTCGAAATGCGCTATTCGCGCTGTTCGTAAGCATTCCCGACGAGAGTGTATAACGCGCACACCGTTAGCGTACAAAGTTTAAAAAAGTAAATGATGAATCATAAATGATGGCGAAAACGAGTGCAAAAAACTATATAAGGTATTAACGAACTACAGTAGAAAAGGGACGAGTCCGCATTTTTTTTTTTATCGATTATGACTTTACCATCAATTTGTACGCGAACAGAGCAAGTGAAAAACATTTTTGATTTTTTTTATCGCATCTAAAAGAAAACACGTCCCGTCGTCGGTGTAAACGTTTAAAAACAGCGCGAGGAAAACACTGTTTACCACACACATGTGTTATATTACAATTCTCACCGAGTTGTTGATTTTCGTGAATAGTTTATTATCATTATTTTTTCAGCCGTTTCGAGTTTTAGACTTTTGGACGATATAATAGATTAGCCAATTCTCGCGTGCGTAATAATATCATTAGTGTTATCGTTTCTATATATTATATATTATACCTTTTTCTAACGACTGTTGTTCGTTCTTCTACTTCAGGTCTCGATGATGACTTCACAATTATATAGAGCCACTCCTTTTGGTCGTCGGAAGACACCCACTCGTTCGCATACAGATTTTTCTTACAGTCTGTCTCGAATTCGCAACTACACTCACACTCACTCACACATATCGCTGCAAGTATATACATATATATACGATCGTATGTATATAATATTCGTATTACAAAAACACTATAATTCTGTACAAACCTACGTGTCATTTTTTTTCCATTCTTCAATGTAATATACTTTAGAACGATTTCGATTGCAATCTGAAATTCATTTCATATAAAAAAATCAAAGTTCGTATAAAAATTTAATATCAGTAGGTATTATTCATATCGTTCCAAAGCTGATTGCGTTTTCCGCGATACCCTGCGGTAGATACCTATAATCTTTTTTTTTTTTGAAAATATGTCATGCCAAAATATATCATAATACATAAACAATCGTACATAAACAATCGTACATATATATATATATATACAAACGGATACGGTGGCGTCCTTGGCGAAGATTGACACGAAAAAAAGAAGTTGCAACACGCGCGATGATAATATTATTCCAGTAACTACCATGTCTGGTCATGAGGCTTAGTCGTGTTTTAGTGTCGTTCAATGCCACTCGGGAAAGAGAGACTTTACGCACAAATAGTTTGACCGATAATATAATTATTATTACAAACAGACGCTTGAAACATTTGAATACGAATTAAACCGATGAAATAATTACCATGAAAAAAAGTGCATTGAACAGAGACATTGTTCGAGCACTGCTACATCGTCGCGCGGTCAGATCAGATTAGTATTAGTACATTATGTTGTTTATTACTTTTGGGTTTTTGAAAGTTTAAAATGACGCTAAAAAAAAGATACTTAAAATATCTGTTGAAAACTAGTTCAGCGTGCTCAAAATAAATCTGAAAATAATCTCTATTCCTCAAAATGTGCATTCATAATTATTCATATGCCAATACAATCCTCCGAGGAGAAGAATTTGGGGCTAGAGCCTCCTCAATTTTATTTTATTTTTCATTTTGTACAGCTTATAATATATTATTTGTAATAACGAGTAAGAAAAGTAAATCGGAGTATTGTAAATATAGATGGATTAAAATAGTTAGGTGTTTGTCGGAATTGTTTGTACAAGGGGGGGGGGGGCGAGCAAATTTTGAAGCTCTCTCCCTAACTATAGAATCCCAAGTGCGCGCTCGACAACGTGATTTATCGATTTTGTTCGTTATTTCCAGTGATAATTCCGTATTCGATTCCGCGGTGAATGTATTATGTTTCGCGGTATTATTCAACATGGGTACGCGACGCGCATGTGATTTTAACGAAATCGTAAACTCTACAAATAATTATGTATTATATATACGTTCTTTACTGTGACTGGATTGTGCACGGCACGTTAGTTAAATTTTACGGACCAAAACGTATAAATATATACATATATATTATATATACGCGCGTACCGTTTCCAACAAATTATATTATTCTCTAGGCAATTCTGTCATAGTCGGTAGGTTCGGTACCGGCCGATCTTCAAAATCGCTGAATATTGTCACTTTCACTTCATGCCTATAGAGGTTTACGGTTTGCCGCGCCGCCGCTGCATAGGTACACTATAGGTACAGATATTTAGCTAATGTCAAGTGTTTATATAGGCCAACTCGTGCGGTACTCGTGAACGGAATTTAAATATTTCAAGTGTACTGAACGTTTCGCATTTTGTGTTTATTTGTTGTAGATAACTCGGCCCGCACGCGCGATATCGACAAAAGCACATTTATATCGTTCGGAATATATGATGATGATGGCTGCTCGGAAGAGTACCGAAATATAGACATGGAGTCTAGAATAGGACTCGATTACATCGTTGAGAACCCAGAGTACACGGCGAAACTAGCTACAGGTAACGGATTTGTTTTTCTTGATAACATTGTACAATATGTACAATAATGATATTATACGATCGCACTACGAAAAGGTATCTATATGGTATCTATGATCATAAGTTTAATTTATAATTCAAATCGGTGCGCGTTTTAAACTGTTCGGTACAGACGTATAAAACCAACGAATATTTTCATATACTACGTAGGTATATATTATTTGCACGTGTTTTATCAATACATGACGTATAGGTACAGCCATACAGGCTGTTTCACGGAAATCCATACAATATTTAATATTTTTAGTTTCTTTTTCTTTTTTTTTATATAATACTTAATTGCTAGAACCGTGCGCTCCAGTGATTATATTATTACATTACTTGTTATTATTGTTTTCAAATCAAAGTTTAAAATGTTATTACATAGAAGTATGTAATAATATTATAAATAAAATTTAAAAAATACCACTTTGAACTATAGAATATACTATGAGTCTATTTACAACTTACTTATACATGGAAGGTCGGTCGGTGTTCGCGAAATGCAAAGTATGAAAACATAATCGAAATCTCAATCAAAATCATTTCGTTCTTTCATAATATAACATTACTAATACGTCACTTAAAAACAAAGTACCTGAGCAGGTTTATTAAACAAAATTGTTATGTTACTGTCGCGTATTGCGTGTAGCGTTTCTCATTTCACGTCGCGTTACTGCTGCGTATATACAATATAAAGGATTATAAAACACGTCAGGAAAATATTCCGGATCGCGTGTTAAGTAGCAAATCTTAGCCTCGGGCGTTATTCGCGGTATCATAATCGGTACAAATTGTGATCATTGTTTGTCGAATAAAACTGCAGTTCGTTGAAAACTATTAAACGACTAACGAAATACGTTTCACGCATATTTCACTTGTAAATTCAGAGCTCGCGGCTCTGGACAGATAATATCGATTTATTTTATCGTTGAAATATTACCGACCTTGAAAAAACAAACCCTTTAAGGTACCGCGCGTCATACGGTGTGATTTAAAATTATACGTTATGGATATAAGTTTCGGTATTAGGTATGTTATACCCGTTTACAATTACCTACATCGTTTCACCGCGAAACAAATTAATAATAGCACATTTAATGAAAGACGAATTAAAAATATAACGTGATCTTACTGATCGAGACCAACCCTCCCGTGATACCAGTTTGATTTTCATCTTGCTCCGGCTGCGTGTACACCTACACACGTTCTGCCGAATTTTTTTTTTCTTCTTTTCTTTTACAACGAATAAACGAGAAGTAGAACGATGAAATTTATTGTTGAACTTTTGAAACCGTCCGCTTCTAATCGAAAATTGTGTATGGACATTTTAAGGTCGAGAAAGGGAAACTCGTTTGCTACAAGCCGATCCGATTATGTCTATTGTATGTACTGACGTAATTTAATAATAATATGGAGTGTTTACATAAAAACGCCGGCAGCTCGTTTCGAACGAAAAAACTACATAAATATTATGTTGTCGATTCCAAAATATAGATTATTGTAGTCTGTTACGAGTGGGAACTAAAGTATAAAACAATATATAAATCGTGAAAAAAAAAAATCGAAACTCGCTAATTAAGATTGTAACTGCTACTTAATAGTTCATAAAAACGATTTATATGTAGATAGTTTGTTATGTAAATTAAATGTAGGTGTTGATAACGTTCTGAAGTCTTACGCGACGCGTTTGCAATTTTTCGTTATTTCCAATTTTTAGTGAAAGTAATTCTCAAACATTTTGAGCAATAGATTTAAGAGATGGCATGGAAAGATACAATTCATTTTTTTTTTTTTTTATCAAAATAATAATAGTAACTGTCGGGTATCGAAACGCGTATTGTATAGAACACTATAAATACTGCAATTCGAGACTGGCCATTAAAAATTTGACCCCTGAACCCGATAGCGTTATAAAGGGATAAACCGAGACACGTCAATAAATTTTATATAAATTAAACGATTATATTATTACCTATATAGTCTTTCAGACCTCTATTTATGCTCGCAGCCAACACGAAATAAAATTGTATTATTAAATTGCGGTTGCACATGTAGGAAAAATGCAGTTAAAATAATGATTTACAAATCATCGATAAATATCGCGATTCTTCTGTAAATGAAATTATAATTAGCATATATCTCCTACTCGTGTATATAGGCGTTTTAAACTTTTATTTTTTCGTCCACCCTAAAATATGTCATTTAAAAAGTATATCGTGTAAAAAATATAGTTGTATCTAAGTCGGCTTTTTAATATTTTCAGCTAAATATATCATTTTTTAATTTTAAAAGTTTAACGTACGATGATAAAATTACAAAAAAGTTGTTTTTCCCAAAGCTTGGGTAACTGCTTCGCGGGGTCGTCCCGGAATCCTAACTATTAAGTCCGGCCTTTACTTGTGCGATTGATTTTTTTCATTTACAACAAATATTATGATAATATTTTACGCCTGTTGTCTACTATAATGTGAGTAAGTAAACGATTTCAGTACATCACATTCGGATAATGAAAAAAAATAAAAAATAATAATCATGCGATCGTGCGATTAAAAACATATTTTATCTTATAATAATAATTATACGCCCTACTTTTGCGCGCGATTTATTGGTAAGATATATTTAAGCCGGTTGCCCGTTGGTACCTATACCATATAATACTGCTGGTCGCTATTACACACTCTACTCGCATTATTACGCTCGCGTTGTCGTTATTGCGCGCGTTCACCCGTCCTCTGAAAACGTAACTGCAGCGGTGCAAACCTTTTTACGAGCGTGATATATTAACGCGGCCGTTCATCGATCGATTTATATCGATCTACACGCGGTACGATCTCGACGTGTGAGTGTGTGTGTGTGTGAGTAGATACGGTTAGCGAAATTATGCAATTTTAATGGGAATATCGAAGTAATTTTTCTCCACGATCGGAGGAGACTTCAATGAAACCGCGTCATACCGGATCTCAGGTAGCTGCCGGACTTCTGTGGCGTTCGCGTGACGTCACGCGCGTATCGTTTCGTGGCGAAAAAACCAGTTTTAACACCTACGGAGAGACCCACAGACCGAACCGAACCGAACCGCGTCTAAAACTCTTGCCCGCGCGTATATGATGTTATGTTTTCTATAGCCTATATATTATTTTCGTGATATACGTAATAATCGTTTCAACGAATTTTTCGTATCATTATGTATCTACTCGCGCGCTCGTCTCGTTTTATTCGTATTTCTTCGTCGGCCTCCTCACCTGCACAATATTATAATAAGCTCTGCAAGCGACCGTTGCTGCGGTTGCTCAATCGTTGCACATCTGCGATGCTGCGATGCTATATTTTTCTATACGTCTATAAGACGTCGGCCGTCGTCGTCGAGCTCCCCACGCCAATATGAAATCTAAAAGAAGAAAAAAATCCGGTACAATAGATTCGATTCGAATCGAAGCCGGCAGATGTTCGTCGTCTCGTCACAATTTTTTTTTTTCTATCGACTCTGCCGTTAATTAACACTTATTGAATACGGCGTTTATCTATGTAATGTATAATATATTATGTGTTTAAACTCTTACCTATCCGTACGTATATAATATAATACGACCGAACGCACGTGTGTAGATATATTTTTTCGTTTGGAAACGTGATTATTCCTTTTAAGGAAAATCCTTTTAACGTACCGCTATACTATATATATATATATATATATATCGTTATTAAATTATTATTATTATTATTACGAATTTAATGTAATTGGAAATTTTGCGCAATGTTCAAATCTACTACTTTAAGACTGCACACATGTATTTATTGGTATGTACTGTGTAATAAAATGCGTACGCACACGTTAGGAAATAAGATAATTTATTTTTATCTATACTTAGATATCGTATATTTGTTGTATAATTTGTATATTTTATAAATACACAAGTACCTATTGCAGACCATAATTTATAACTGCGAGCGCTCGTGTAAGGATGCATCTGAAAAGTCTTATTTTTTACTATATACGTAAAGTAGGATTTATCGTTATATAACAATGTGTATACATTTATAGTTACACGCGTGAATGATATAATTTTTTTTAATGTGTGTTCTAACTCGGTTTCAATACTTTATTTTAACCGCGCAGCGTCGTAAATCACGATCCGTTTGACTGTAAATCATAACCGCAAAACTATAATAAAGCCATGATCGTTTTATATATTTATAACGATTAATTGAATAATATACGAGTAGGAGGTACCTTACGACGACGCGGTCGAGGAAACTATCGATATCGATCGTTTTATGTCATAAATTCTTTTAACTCTGACTCGAATACACATATATATATATATATATATATATATATATATTCGCACGTTCGAAACTAAAAGTGTCATTCGATTATTATTTATTATTATGAAGATATTGTTATTGGAGTGAAAACAACAAAACTGAGAGTAGGACACAATCATATCGTCTATGGCTCGCGTGTGGCGTTTGAAGACAAGACATTTCTTAAAGTATATATTATTATTATAACGCATTGCCGAAAAGAACTAATTACCTCATTTGTTTTAAATATACGAATAATAAGCGTACACAACCATGTGGGTCTGATTATAATCCATTGTTTTCCGGTGTGTGTTAACACTTGATGTTTTTTTTTTCCAAACTGATGCCTCGTGGAGGTAAACGACTAGTTTTTTTTTTTTCGTTAATCTCGCACACACAAGTTCATTCACAAACGAACGACACTCTCTTCTCAAGTGGGCGATGTTCTCAAATATACGACTATTTCTACATTATTATTATCATATATATAGTATATACACATTGAATTAATAACATTATAACTGTTTATTGCTCTTTCTCTCGTGCAATTTTTTTGGGTGCGGCAAGCCCTTCGTTAAAGGTGTCTTGGCCAAGGTTCTGGTCGTCGGGCTCTAGCCAATATGCGTTGCAATATTTTGAAACGTACCAAAAAAATAAGTTAAATACTAATGTTGTTGTTATAGTATGAAAAAAAAAATGATCAGTTTTCCGTTTATCTAAGTAGCAGGTTGTACTTGGTATTAAAATGTTTCAATATTTATAATGACATAATTCAGGTTTTATTGAAACGATAGAGACGAACAAATTCGTATATTTTTAACGTTCATTATTGTATTTTCAGTAGACAAAATTAATCTTTATTTTAAATCTATAATACATTTAATAATATTACGGCGTACATAGTGGGTGTATTTTTTTAAATTGTTTTCTTCTGTATGTGGTCCACAATCAGGAAATAAACGTCGGTTTTCCGATTGATGTGTCATAAAAACAAAATTAATGAATAATATTCTGTTGAAAAAACATTTAGAAAACTGGCGATTGGATTAAATTATAGAACGACAAATATTGCAAACACGTAGGTTTAAAATTAATAATAAAAACCTGTTGAAATATGATTAGTTGCGTATTATAAGATTCGTTCGCATATCTACTAGGCTTAGGCACGATTGACCGTCTCGAAAAAGATCCAAACATTATTCAATTATTAAATTTAAAAGTATTTAATTATTACTAGCATATATTTTGTGCACTTATTCGTCGCTACAGCGTGTATATTTTTCATCTGTTATTTATTGCAACACCGTGTGCCTATATTGCAGTTTTCTTGATCAATTAAGAATATACTTAACTTTTTATTCAATAATTTGTCACGTTTTCATCGATTATATCTACCGTATAATTGGCCTGTGGCCTATACGACGCGAATGATTGAAAACATTTCATATTATATTAATTATTATTACATTACGGTTGTGTTTACAACTTTTTTGATAACTATTGGTGGGTGAATTTGAAAATCGAGAAAATACATTTTGAAATTCTTAATGATAGTTTTGTTACTCGAAGAAATACATTTTAGCCACATTTTTAACATAATTTATATTAACATATCATCATTTTTAAATCATTTTTCGGGTATTATTTTAATTTTAAATTTCACACTTTGTTTTGAATAAGTAGCTCATACATTTTTTTTATTAAGACACTAAATTTATTAGTAGTAATATTGATAAAAAAAAAGGCCTACGGTCGGGGTAAATAATCGTATGTTTTTTTTTTAGAATTCCTTATTGACAACTTCCTGCTCAGGTATATAAGTATATAAGTGCATTTCATGGTTCGAGAAATTTAAATATGACTTTTTGTAGTCGCATATTTTACATATTTTGACGATTTATCAACAAAAGTGCATGTTTTGTCATTTAAAATGTATTTTTAACGTTTTAGTGCATACCGTTTAGTAAATATATTGTCACTGCGTATGCATTTGTCCAATAAACCTAATGAATTCGAAAAAAAACAAAGCGACAGACGATAAAAACTTAACATATTATTATTGCTTACCCATATCAAAGATTAGATATACCGTGTCGATAGTGTATAACTCTATTTTATAGTATACACTCGTATGTATGTTTTTTTATCATTCCACGCGAGTATAATGTAATATGTTTAATAATTATTACAATTCCATGACGTAATGATAAATTTACTCATCGTGAATAGTGTCGTTCGATAACGCGTGTCGTGCTTTTTGCGCTTTTAAATTATTTCGTGCACACTATAATTTTTGATTATAAAAACGCAAAACGTAATGCCGAAATTGAAGAGTAATACTGTTGATCCATTATCAAACGAATTCGTAAAAACTACATCTCCTCGGATTGTACCGTATAGCAAAATTCGCGAAATCAAAGTAAACGCAGACAAAAAATGCAATGCAGCCACACGGCGTGTAAAAATTAATCATAAACGCAAGCGATCGTTGATCCGTCGGTATAACGGTAAGTCTACAGAAATGAAAAACGAAGATTAAATAACAAACGTTTCTCTACCGATTTTAAAAACGATAAATGTATTTGACTTTTTCATTACGACTCGCAAAAGTCGCGTGGCCAATTTAAAAATTATCGAGGCACAGGAATTTTAATTTTCATACCATACACACAAAAGGATCATCAAGTATATATTTTTATATTTTTTTAAAATTTCATCTTACATTGGAAAAAAAAAATCAAAATAATGTTCAAACAACAATGGTTTTTTTTAACACGTCAGATGATCTCCCGATAATTGTCTCTTCATAATGAACACGACCGAGTATCACAATCTATTTCACGACTGAAAACATTTTGAATCTTTAAATTTTCAAATGTTATTGACCCATTGTAGAACGTAAACGGGTTATTACACGTTCAACCTAAAATGAATAATAAATGATACCTGACTATATTCCATTTTAGACCTACACCACCACCTACCCATTTTTAATGAGGCTTGCCCTTGAAAAACAACGTTCACAACAGCAACGTCGTCGCGGCAGCAATGCGTTTCAAATCCCTTTGACCAAAATGTCCATACTATTGAAGGCCTCGATATACGTTTACAATCGTCTTAGTAC
Organism: Drepanosiphum platanoidis; assembly: GCA_948098885.1. Classification (NCBI taxonomy): domain Eukaryota; kingdom Metazoa; phylum Arthropoda; class Insecta; order Hemiptera; family Aphididae; genus Drepanosiphum; species Drepanosiphum platanoidis. The sequence goes on from OX402537.1 coordinate 8,554,511, forward strand.
GATGAGCATAATCCAATCATTGAAACGCAGAGTGAAATCGTTATCAAAATCGGCGCGTTTTATTTTACAAGAACCATAGCGAGAGTAAAATTCTGTTTTCAGACTAAACCACAACGGATACACGGTTACGTCGTAGTCGAATTAAACAATGGAAACGCTTATAGTAGTAGTGTCGAAAGTTATGTTTACCGTTGTTTACTCTTTAGGTTTGTGGTAAACATCGCAGAAGACGTTTCTACGGTCTATTATATTATCAATGTTTTTATTCCACTTCGCTCGTCGCCGACTTATTAAACCCGACTGACGGTCACGGATCACTGGGCTTCGGTTCATTTGACCAAGACGATACGTTTAATTAATTATTATTAAGCAATTTTCTTTGTTTATTATTTTATAACATTTTCTTGTCGGTATAGATATAGGTATTTATAGTTAATCATTACGGCATTCGATTCTGAAGTAGGTAGTTTTTTTTTTTTTGTTAGCGCACAGTACACGGTCTATCATAATCTTGTCTTTTTTATTAAAAAGTAAATATTTGTTTATAATCATATTAGTTTTCAAACATAAAATAATTGACGATATTTAATTTTTTTTCTCATTACGTTGGTCGTTACAGTTTTAGTCGAGTTTATACCTAAATCTAATAGAAATTATTACGATTAAACAAGTCCGATCGACGCGAAAGAAATTGTTAATAAAACATTTGGATTATTGATTTCTAGGGATGAATAAACTGAGAATCAAAGGAGCAAAGGGGCGTTGAATAGGAGTTTATTTATACAGAGAGAGTTTTACTTTGTGATATTAATAAAAAGCAATGAAAAAGGAGGTGAGAAACGTGGTGACATACACATACTTGTAGTATTCGGTAAATAGTATTATGTTATAATTTATTTTAGGTTTTATCATTCTAAATTGAATCATTGTCCGTCATATGTCACTGAGGACTAGAGTTCGGATTCTGAGCAAGTGCCTTTTTTTCCGGAAGGGAGGTGTGTGATAGAAAGATAATGCATGTATTTTCTATTAAACAAAATGATTTGTTTTGTTGCAATTTCAAATGATTTTTAACGATTTATTTCGCTACATAACCTCAACCTACTCATAAGTGATGAATAATATGAAATAAGCGCTTAGTAAAAAATGATTAAAATGTATTTTTAAATTTGAAAAAAATATATCGTTAAGAACTCTTGATTATTGTCTAGGAATTAATTTAAATTTAGGATTTTCAAATAAATAAAAGTCAACCAATATACTATATACTAGCATCGACTAAAATTATTGTTGTAAATACATTTTTTTTTTTATAAATAATAACTACAACTTTTGAACATTATCGATAGTGTCGTTTCACTATTTTTCTGTTAATCGCCAACAAAATAAGGTATATGAACAATAATGAACATTGAACACGTTATGATACTCGTATTATTCAAAATTAATAACTTGTTAGTGTTATTTGTTACAAGATATTATCATAATATATACACTAATTTCTATTTAAGTTGTGATTGGTATTTGTATGAGAGTACACGCTCAAATGTGAAAAGAAAGAAAATCATGGCTATCCTTCGGAAAACGAATCACAATACAATAATTTAAAATGTCCAACACAATTTTTGCTCCTCCGGGTAAATAATGCAAATATAATTAATCGTCATATTTTTATTCTTTTACTAAGGCGCTTAAAAGGATATAGATGTTTATTTTTCATTTGTAGCTGATGTTAAGTCGGTTATGATTCATGGTAGACACATAATAAGAAAGTACAAGCAAATCATACATGTAGTATGTACTAATTAAGTAAACCTATATGGTAGGACGGCCTTCGTTTGGCTCCAGTTGATCATCACGACCAGAACAAATGTGACTGTTATTGAAAGACAGACTAAATGCATTTTATTTATTTGAATTATTTATTAATTTAAAGTAGATGAAATATTCAATGTGTGGTTTTAACGATTCTATTTAGATTCAAGTACTGCAGATTGCTGTAGAGATCGAAATAATTTACCTCTAATCTAGTTTGCTATAGAAAACGTCACAATAATATTAATCGATCGAAATTTCTTCAAAGTTATATAATATGATTTTATGTTATCCGTTCGAGTCTTTGTGTATACATACCTATATATATATATAGAATTGTCGATTGTTGTTTATACAATGAGGAAGTACGAAACGATATTATACGTAGTAGATATCGTGTACGATGATAATAATCAGAATATTCCGAATAAAAAAAAATTATAATATTTTATTTAAAAAAAAACAAAACGTTACAAATATAATATAATATAATTATTGTATATGACGTATGACGTTTCGAAACTCGCCCGATACTCGTCGTTTTTTCTTTATCACGCTGTATACCCTATATTTAAAAATAACGTCTAATCGATATTTCCAAAACGAGTATTATTGCCATTGCGATAACGGACGGATGGCAACAGTACGCGCTAATTAAAAATTGAAAACCGCGTTAGTTCTTTATTAGCGCTCGAGTAAAATCAATACTACCGAGTGTTTTTTTTTTTTTTTTTCAACTAGGTAGGTACCTTACTTATATGTGTGTTGCACAACCTAATTATTATATTTCGTTCCCGAGAATGACAATTGATTTTAAACGTTACCTTTTCGAAAATCCGAGCTCATTATACATTACGCCCGAGTCATTGCAACGTGTTTCACGAAGAACACCGCGGACTCCGTGTTATTTAAACAACCCAGAAGCCAGAAGGGAATTAAAATCGTAAAAGTAAACGACAGCACTCGTCGTCGAAACATCCGACAGCGGTTCGAATATAATTACACGTCCTCCGGACCGAACTGTCGTCCGCCAATGTCACGTATTCAAATTTGGCCTGTACCATATACATGTATATGTTTAATTGACTTTGGCAAATCTTCTGTAGATATGATAGCGAGCGACGGCCGGTTTTTGCATATTCAATGCGCGCTTAAGAAAAAGAAAAAAAACAAAACGAAATGTAAATCTGTCACTTATTATTGGTTTATCCTATTATGGCGAACAATTAAAACCGAAACGAAATCTCACGTTTGCAAATAACGTATGTGTGTATATATATATATATATATTAACGTAAGTGCCAATTTGAAGTGTCGGGTTGTTTATTGTTCGTGAAATGAATAAGGCACATGACTACGTATATAGATTGTTTGCAGTCATTCCGCATAATTATTTTAAAACGTTATTAGGTATAGACTTTAATCAATAGAAATCGCAATTAGACGTGTGTATGAATAATAACAATAATCGTTGGCTCCGAGAAAAAAATTATGCGTTCGGACGAGTGACGACAGACAGTGTTGTTAAATTTAATTTGTTTTTTACTCGAATATATTTTCAAAAGCGTTTTTAGAATATCCTCAAACACTGCACGCTCAAATGTCTTTGAAACATATTCGAAATACTTTCTTTTTTTGAATTGGGAACGTAATGAAATGATGTAATTTTTTCCCCCTGCAAATTCCACGACGGTGATTTCGTTGTAAGCAAATGAGTGGTGATTTTACAGAAGTGATCGGTGTTGAGTAAATAACACCGATGAAAACTGCGGAATATGAAAACGTTTATAGGTGTTGTATTTATTCGATAGAAAAAATGATGTTTTTCAAAAGCGAGTGTTATTTAATCAATCACAAAAGGTTGGTATTCGAATACTTTTATACAAATTATTCCGCTTAGTCATCGAGTCGATAGATCATAGGTATACCATGTACATAATATTGTGATCGTATATTTGGAAATATTACATTCAGTCGTTTAATTTTTGCCATGTGTAACGATTTCTTTTATAGCTCTAGACACCAACAATGTTACTGTGAAAAAGCAAGTATTGGAGTTGTTATCTGCGTTATGCGTTTACAATTTAGAAGGTCACGCCAGAGCACTTGATACCCTTCAACATTACAAGGCAAGTTGACCACAGCGTTATATTATTATTATGTTTACGCGACTAAAGTATCGTACACATATATATTTATATGTGTATTGTATGTATACGACATACGTATATACATATATATATGTATATATATATATAAGTGTATATATATATATATATATATAAATATATATGTGATATCGATGATTCCGTTTATAATGGTTAATTTATTAATGAATAAGTGTTTATTAATTAATCACGTTAAGATGTATAGATAATATGAAAATGCATACCTAATATTATAATGTGTACAAGTCACAACGATTAGCATAAGATTGTTCGCTTTTATATAATATATTATAACGAGTATATCCGTTACGCGTAAATCCAAACTTATAATTATACAATTAAATTGGGCAATACTAATTGTTCACACAAGGTACCCGATAAAAAACGTATGTTCGTATTTTCGGTGACGTCTGATTATTTTACATATTATTTCTATAAGCGATACGATAATTATCATAGGTTGATAGTAACATGTACCATTTATGTACCTACCGCGATCGATTAACATGTTGTTAATAAATGTAAATTTATTAATAATATCTTTGATACAGTAAGATTTTTCTATTTTTACGAGCATTTACTTCTCTGAATAATATAGTTATGAATAGAGCTCCGGAGTTATACAACACTAAATAAAAAAATCAGTTTTAGAATTTTAATATGCAATTAAAAACATTAAAATATGCACTGTATAAAATATAAATTGAAAAACATGCATAATTGAACGTATTTTTTTCTAAATAAATCTTTATATTATTTAACTTTTAACCATTATAATATGATTAATAATTCAAATCTATTAGAGTTTGATTGCCTATTTGTATTCATAATGTTTAAGGTACGAAATATTTCAAATTAATAGTATCATTTAAGAAAAATGAATTTCGTATGGCCCCGTCTATAAATTTCCAATAATTCTAAATTTTTACTCAGCGAATAAAGGATATAAATAAAAAATCAATAAAACATGTTTATTTTCATTCGTTATATATCTATAAAAATATGACTAAAAGTATCACTGTCCTGACAATTCTAATTTAATAAAATAGTTCTAAAAACCATAAATATGCACGAACTATTAAAATATTGTCTATACTACATTATAAAATGCAAAAAGTTAAAAAAAAAATTGTATTTAAATCCAAGATTTTCCAAAAAATATATGCTAATGTTACAACTTCCTAGTCCCGATTTTGAATGAGTCTATAGCGTACTAATACATTTTTTTCATCTTATTTAACATCTATTCTTTTATTGTTTTTTTTTTTCATCTTTTCGTCATGACTTATTACTGCAAGTGTTATCAATGAATGGTTTCTTTTCTATCGAATCAAAAATGCCTTGAACATACGTTTAACTGTCATACGTTTTTTAAAACGACTTATTATAAACAATAATAGATTATTATTGTTTTAATAAAAAACCGATTCGCGCATTAACCTTCTCTCACTAGGTCTACACGATAACATATGTTTACTATACATATAGTACATTCTGAAGTATGCCTACAGCCTACTTACAAACTTGACGTAAACTCAATACATAATTTCGCGACGTGCAGTATTACAGCCGATTTAAACGGTCAGCGTGCGTCTCTTCTCTAAATTTACTGAAAACCGAGAGTCATAATAAATATTTGATTTGGCAAAAATATTCAAGACCGAATTTTAGTTTTGAAAGATTTTTTTTTCATATTGGTATGATAATAGTAATAATTTATCTAGAAACAAAAGGTAGATATTTTTTATATCTTAGTTTTACATTTTTCATGATTTAAATTTACTTCGATATCCAGAAACATTGAAATAGCTTATATTTGCATATTATAGTAATATGAGTATAGCAAATATCGTAGTTTTCATTTCAATTTTTTTTTCGATCAATAAAAAATAATAAGCGTTTTATAAACGAAATTGTCATCTAGTTTATTTATATTTATATCAATTACAAGTATAGTGGAGTAAAACGAATAACGTAATAATTAATTCTATTCATAGTATTTTTTTTCACAATTTATTTATTTAACATTTAACGGATTATAATTATTTGTATTCAAACATAAATTAGTATACATAGTTTTTTATTTTTCCGTCCCGTGTCTAGTTAATGCGTCATACGTTTTAATAGTATTCTATACGAAAACCCGTGCGTAAAAATCACAGGTTTTTATTATTTTTACACCAAAATTTAAATAATCGATACATTTTTTTGTACATTCAAATTTCGGAATAAAATAAAACTTGTTGTCGTCGTCGTTATTGTGAGTACTTGTAATTGTACATTCGAAAAAAAAAATCATCAATAATAATAAATACTTTTAATAATAGTAGTGTTCTTTTTTTTAGCTACCTACTTGAGATTGTTAGAAGTGTGCAATTAAGTCTAAAGTGTTAAAAATAATCGACTCGAAACTGCTAATTATTTAAACTATTACCTTGATCGGCATTTATGTATATATATTATATATATCGAATCGATTATTATTGTATATGTATTCAGATATTTATACGATTATCTTTTCCACCACCATATTCCTTGTTAAAAAATACTTCCAAGAAACAATATAAAGTCGTATAGTTTATTTCGCTAGCGTGCTTATATCTATGATTTCACTGTCTCACATATAACGACTTCATATACTTACAGGACCAAAAAAATGAAAGGTACCGATTGCAAATCATCGTCCGTGAGCTACAATGGGCTCTGTCCAAAGGCCAAGAAACAGCAGACTATCAAACGGCAATCGTGGCGTTTATCAATTGTCTCATCATTTCGACGCCACAGCTTCGAGACAGGATAAGAATCAGAAACGAATTTATCGGTAAGCATTTGCGAAGTCCGATTCGTCGTTCGTTCGACTTAGGCGCCCATTAAAACGTTTTTCATATAAATATTATTCTTTCAATGACTCCATTATGTCATATTACAACCGGCACGGCCATTAATAATAATTATTATCAAACGTGCAATGTAATTTTACGATTCTGTGAGAACATTACACAACATGTTTGCAACGTAACCGTCCCGATTAAGTATCCGTGCCGTTTTTATTCATGATTTAGTCACTATAATAATATACCGACCTGTAAACTATAAAATTTATTATTGGTTTATTAAAATTATTAATTGATTCTGTCGTTCCAAAACGATTATTACGTCTACAAAATAATACGTCAGATTTTATTATTTTAATTTTATTAAACTCGACAGTAACAATTATTGAGTTTCTCAACGTCGTCGAGCTTATTTGATTTCGAATTCAAAGTTCCGAGTAGTCTCTACCTACCATTAACAATATCGTTGTGTAACATATATATTATATATGATCATAAAACGTTTGAAATATTAATAAACGAATTCCTTTGAAGCCTGTGTAGGTTAAAATACGATCGATTTTACATAATTATTTCCGTCGAACAATGAATAATGCCTGTGAATCGATTAGGTAAACATAAGAAATCCGTTTCGTAATTTTTGAATAATTTTAATTTCAGGTCTCAAACTCCTTCCGATACTGAACGAACTGAGGTAATTATAATTTAATTTATACGAATCGAAGGCGATAGCAATCGTTTTTATCAGACGTCTTGCGTTACCCTTGAATTAAAAACATCGTAAGAACTATATGGGTAATATAATATATATTATTCATAGACGTTTTAAAACCGTATTTGTGTCAAAAGATTTTTCGGTAAAAAAAAAAAATAAAAAAAAATAATGAGTTTAATAACGGCCTCAGCGAATGACGTTGCTCAGAGTGTGCGTGGACCAATTAGTACTTTGTCTTCGTCTTTGACAATGACATTATTTCGGTTTCCTTAGGGTCGCGGCGATAAATAAAAACCCGGATGTTGACGAAAATATTTCACTATTTACAAGATATAACTCTGTAGGCTTCCTATTCGCCGGGCTATGTTTAGAACGCACAGTTAACACTAGTCTCGATCCGACGAGACATTTTGTTTTTACATGATAAATCGTTTTCAATTTTTTTTTTTTAATAAACAAAAATACTAGATTAAATCCAATCACATAGGACTTATCTTTCGGAATGAATAATGTGTGTCGTTGGCGTACACGGTCGAATCAGAAATTTTATCAAACATTTAATCAAAGATCAAAAATTAAATACAAATTTTCTTTTTGTGTAGGCAAGCGGATCTCAACTAGTGATGTACAGCTTATTATAGATGTTACGCGAAAAAAACCATTTTGAGATTTATGACTCATTTCATTCAAATTTTTTTTTAAATTTTAATCCTTATTGATTTTAAACATAATGCACTAGTATAAATCAATATCAATATGGGTACAATTTTCTTTTAGGCGTTTAAAGTACACATTTTGTTGGTAAACTTTTTCTGTGGTTTAAAATTCATAAAACTTTTAGTTTCAATCCTTATAGTTTGAACATTTCGTTCGAGATTTTTCATTAGTTGCTCTCTCTAGAAAAATAAATACCGTAAAATCGCCGTTCGAATATCAAATTAGTTATTTCTGCAAATCGTCATTAAACAATATTACTATAAGTCATTAAAAAAATATCAATAGCAGTAACATTTATCGAATACTTGTTGGTACTTTATAAGCATTTTATGGATCTGATTTAATTTTTGAAATATTTTTAATGCCTTTTGTGCTATTTGTAGACACTTGAATTTTTTTAATACCTTTGATACAATTATATTTTTATATTTGATTTTTAATAAGTCTTGTAAATTCAATACAAGGTTTCAAGTAGTTATTCTTACTGTAATATAAAAAAAATTAAAACAACACATTGGCACAAATTTTTTTTTTTCAAGAATTTCAAGTTCAAATTGTTTGCAATGTTATTTGTTATTTGTTTTTTTATTATTTACTTGATTCTTAGTAATAGTATGTAATTTAATTTAATTAAACGTTTAGGTATAGTAGGTATACGTTAATAATCGTTTACTATTTAACTATACGACAAATTCACATCGGGCAGCATTGGTATTCGTTATTTATTCGGTGCTACTAGAATTTCATTTAAATACTCTCATAACATCGTTTGTCGTTAAACAACAACAATAAGTGCACTGTCGGCTGCACAGGAGCGCATTATAGTAACTGAAAATATCTTTAGGAACTCTGCCAATGTTCTGTGTTTTCGATTACACTTTTTCGATAGCCGGGGGAGCTAGCGCAAACGCTAAACTGCAGCAAAATTTTCACGAAATTTAACGGACGTCATTTCGAAATATTCAGCGATTTCTACGTTCCGCTCAAATAGACGACCGTTTTTAGATAGATAGTCGTATTTATAGATTTACACCGTACGAGACGCCTGTACACCGATCTTCGTACGTCGTACGGTTTCCGACCACCGTAATACTCGTGAGCACGTGACTATAAATATTTATCTTGGACGTCTTTACCGAATCACTAGCAATATTTTTATTCGTTTCGACGTTTTAATACAAAGCTTTGTAAACACAATGTTGAATGACTGCAAATACATGTCACTAGTATTATGGGTAGATACACTCGACGACTCGAACAAACAGAAGTATTGCTGCGAACCCGATATTCGTTTAAACAACTCGAGTTGATACGCGAAAATACGAGTATTATATTATTATTTCTAGGGAAGATGACGTGTAACCCTTTAACTAAACACTCGAGCAATTATACATTAAAACCTTGAAGTATTTTGTACACTGAAAATGAATTATTTAAAAATGTGTACCTTCTACAAGATATTGACTTTGCAGAGCTTTCCAAAAAAAAAACGCGCACGTGTGCGTCTGTGACCAGTCATGCAGCGACACAGACAACTACTACGAGACACGTTAAAATAAATTGAAATCTAACAAAAATAAAACTGAGTTATTGTTTGTTACTCGGACAATTTGTGTTATTGAAAAATATATAAAGCGTGGACGAAGAACGTTTAAGAACATTCAATTAATATTTAAAATCAAGCTTAAACTATTTTTAAAAGACATTGGAAATAAGGAAGAAACGTGCTCGAGAAACAAAAACGAAAAAAAAAAATTAAGTATTTAATTGCCTACACAACTAGTTTTCTCCTTACACAAAACATATTTCACTTGTTATTTTTCTCTGTTGTTTTTGTCTATATCTATATTTTTAGTCGTGTCAAAAATATATGCGCTAAAGTGCTACAAGTCCTTAAATATTATCAATGTGTCCCGCACACGCTCATTCCGCGCGTGTGCCCAAAACACTGAAGCGAACGGGATATCGGCATCGAACGGACTGCGATATTCTCTATACGGAAATAGAATCGAAAAGTTTCCCAAATAGTTTTAGTGTCGAGACACAACGGTTCACGTCGAAAACAAATAAAATCCTACCGTCCTCCGCGCGGCGTTTCTCGGTCACTGTCCTCGCGGCGCTTTTACGCGTTATATAATATTATTATAATCTGGACTTGACATTCGTTATGATATCCTTTTATTTTAACGCATCTCCGTCGTCTCGGAGAGAAGTCCCGGGCCGTTTGCCAAATAATGTACATGCGTACAAACGACAGCTCTACTGGCGCTGGAGTCCAGAATTAAATATACGAGAATAGTTCGCCGAGCTCGTCGTCTTCGTCGTCATCGCCGTCGCCGTCGCCGTCGACGTCGGTGAGGAAAAAAAAAACCGAACTTCCGTGTGTAGTCGCCGAATAAAAACGATTGCTATTTCCAGCACCTACTACGACGCCAGTCGTTCTCGAACGATCGCCCGAGGCTATTTCAATAACTCCGCGCACGGAAAAATAATAGAAATTATTGTATTTTTTGTTTAAATTCGCGTACACGTTTTGTTCATTCAAGGAAAGGATCGATAAATTACGCGGACCTCGGGGTACAGTTGGACGTGTTCGACGAACAACGGGAGAACGACGAGTCGCAAATTCTAGACGTACCTTTTCGCGGAGTCGATATCAACTCACACGTGGACGTGTTTTACGCCATTCTGAGACAGGTCAGTGTTTTTTTATTGTTATTATTTTTTATTTCAAACTTTATTTATTTGTCGTACGCGAATAAAAATAATTGTATGACGACTCGATTGTAAAACTGAAGAAAAAAAAACAGGTTTAGTGTTCAATATTTTGGAACGGAATTTTCGGATTTTTATGAATTCGAATATGCATTCGATTCGTAACGTTTAGACAGACGTTTATTTTATTCGCGATTATCGAGCGTTCCTATATAAGTTTTATACATCACGCACGGTCAAATGCTGTTACCTCGACGTATTTAATTTTCAAACGATGGCTTAGGGAAATTCGTCGTTTATCACTTAACGTCGTAACCGAAACGTAATAATAACAACTAGAACTGTTGATTTAATACCTAAAAATATGCCGCATAAAATGTTCGTATTGGTGCCCAGTTTAAACCTTGTGTTGAGATAAAAAAAAAAAAACATCATCCAATAAATTAGCAGCCTTAGTAATAAATAATAATACGCGAATCCGTACGAATAACTTTTCGGTATTTTCGTCCGTCAGCTAATATAACGAGTAGACTTGACGGTGTTCGAATAACCGCGTCGCCGGAACAACACGAACCTACCTATATTTACCTCGCGCACACGTGCGGCAATATTGTTTATTCTCGTATAAAATAATAATAATATGTGATGAACGACGAGTTTGAGCGTACGATATATTGCACGTAAATATTAGTCTCTCAAACACATTTATATTCTCAAACAGTATAATAAAACCTGTGTTCCGTCGTGGTGTACACAACACAACGCGAATTCGTATAACGTCTTTATTTCAAGCTAATTCGTCGACAGCCACTAATCAAGGGTGGGCCTTTGTTTGGGAGGTGCTAGTGATTAAATTAGTTTTTTTTCCTATTTTTATTTTCCGATGAGTCGAAAAGTTTTCAACACTTAAAACACTAATGTTGTCCGCGAATAAAACGAAAAATAAACAAATATTAAATTAGGATAAATAAAGACAAATCTAGTTACGATTACATTATATTACATTAAACTCTATAGATACACGTGTGGCGTACTTGAAATTGTTTTTAAGATGTGGAGGGGTTCTATGGAATTTTTAAAAAAAATAAGTAACATAGTTATTTTATTACTGCAGATTGAGGTCATAATTTAAAATATTAAATTTAATTAATGTAATAAAATAGTAATATTACTTGGATAACATGACTTATGACATGAGTACACTGTACACTGCAAGGCTGAACATTATAACGAGTTAACGAGTTAAGGTTGAGTTAATTTTAAGTTACTGATTATAGTTTGAGTTTTTTTTATTAATTTAACATACTCTTTGCCCTTGCGTTAATTTAAATACATTTCAATAGTCTTTCTACCGTTCCAATCGTCGAGTTATTTTCGAATTTCTATTGACCATTGTCGTTTTTTTTTAAATCGTTACGGTATACGATTTAATTACAATTGGAGTTGAAAAATATCGTCTGCAGCCTCGTAAGCATTTATTTTATTTTCTCCGTTGTTTAGACTAATATTTCAATCGAGAGCCCGTTAAACGACGAGTTTT